>JACAVU010000058.1:600000-813069 GCA_014183005.1 Castanea mollissima
TTTGAAAGCGCATCAAACCACTTATTGAAAGAACACTTCTA
This sequence comes from Castanea mollissima, assembly GCA_014183005.1. Classification (NCBI taxonomy): domain Eukaryota; kingdom Viridiplantae; phylum Streptophyta; class Magnoliopsida; order Fagales; family Fagaceae; genus Castanea; species Castanea mollissima. Next base: position 600,042 of record JACAVU010000058.1, read on the forward strand.
ATTGTGCATCATGTGCAACCTCATCGCATTCATACATGTCATCTATGACAACAAGTCTTCTCCCACGTGCTTCTCTTTGTGTCATGGTCGGAACCTAGCCTTGCTCTAATATCAACTGATGCAACGTAGGCGTGTAGAAGCAGAATCTGTAACACACAATTACTACAACTCTTCCACGAAACCTAAGTTCCACAAGAACACTAGGCTAATAGGCAAAATAATTGAGAAAATCTCTCTAACAAGCTTTTATTAATCAACATATAACCATAATCAACCCCTCTATAAAGAGTATTTATAGGAATAGAATTCTCCTATTCTTTTTAGGAAAAGAAATAATAAACCTACTTCTACATGAGAAAGGAAAAACAATTTAATTAGGAAAAGAAAAACAACATAAACTATTAAAATATTTTATTCTTCCTTAACCAATCTGCATCATCCGTGTATTAGGAGTATTTAAGAATTTTCTAAGTTATCAAGGTTTGAAGATTCTCTCAAAATATTTTAAAATGTCCTTTTTGCCCCCACCGGGGTGCTTCAGCGGTAAGAGAGTTCCTGGACTAACTGTAAACCCAGAAGTCTCTAATTCAACTCCTAGCTAAGGCATTTTGCAATTTACCCAATTCTGCTCAGTGGGGGTGTGTAGGCATCTGGGGTTTACCCCTCAGGGGTGGTCCATTGGCCCATACCTTGAGGGGGTTCCTTGTAATAAAAAAAATTTAAAATGTCCTTCCTGTGGATGAGACATAATTAACAATCACTATATTTTTTTTATAATTATATTCTCATAATTAGGGAACATCTATATTGAAAATTACCTTTTTTTTATTATTTTTATAAATGGAAAGCACATGTATGTATCTTTTACTACTAACATCTGTGAAATGGGGGTAAACTTCATTATTTATAATTGTTACTAGAAAAAAAAAGAAAAAAGAAAAAAAGAAGCTTTTCCCCAAGATAGTTTTGACTGGTCAATTTTAGTTTCTCCTAGCCTTAAGGATTAATCCTTTATTCCGTTTTCTTTGCAATGACAACTTTGTGTTTGATGATGTTCCATATGATACAAGCACATTTTTTCATTAAGATATTTTCTTGTTTTGCATGTAATAAGTCCTTTCATTCTTCTTGCATTATTAATTTATGTTTGTGATAAATATTCTTAATGATCAAAAAAAGTTTTTATAGTTCCTTGTAATATTATGCGCTCTAAGAAGTACATATCTTCAACAGAACCCCTTTATATACATCGTCAAAGTTGTTATCTTTTTGGGAGGGAACGAAGGGTGGCAGACATTCCAACAGACCACCCATCCTGCAGCAAGCAACATGCTGTTATTCAATTCAGGTATATTCATATTTAGCAGTTTCATATTTTTAATGGGCATTTTTGAACACTGTTTTAACTTTTGCCGCCTAAATTGTCAGACAAGTGGAAAGGGAGCAACCTGATGGTACAGTATCAAAGCAAGTAAGGTAAGACCAAAACTGAAAACTGATCTTTGATTTCTCTAACTCATTGGATAGAGATTTGTTTTGGTGATCAGAATATCTTCAATCTAATATCTAAGGGCCTTTTTTTTTTTTTTTTACCATGGCAGGCCTTACTTAATGGACCTTGGAAGCACAAATAAAACTTATATTAATGTAAGTTGCTTGTATTGGTATCTTGTTTCCATTTATATATATATATTATTGTTTCTTGTTTTTTTGGGTGTAAATAGTGTTGACTTATTGAAATTTGCTCGTCTTTTATAGCAATTTTGTGTAACATGTTTTCTTGTGTTTGCAGGATAATGCCGTTGAACCTCAACGCTATTATGAACTTATAGAAAAAGACACTGTTAGATTTGGTAATAGTAGGTAGGCCACTAATTAACATTTAATATATGCTTTTGATCGCATTTAGTATTATTTTATTCAATTTGATGATGAAATTTTCAATTGAATGTGAATGTATGTTTTAATGTGTTAGTAATAGTTTGTGACTTGATTTTTTTTCAACATGATTTGATTTTTTCATAAAAGCACATTATAACTTTTTTGCCCCCCTTTTCTAAGATGGTCCAAATAAAGAGTTCATCCATTTTCGTGTAAGATTTGTAATCTCTACAACTTTTTTTTTTTTTTTTTTTTTCTAATTGAAGGAACCATTGGCTTGCTCCCCCCCACCCCCTCCCCCTTCTTCTGTATTTAGTACTAGGAACATAGTCTGCTGAATAGATTAAGGTGGAAAAGGTAACTCCTGTGTCTAGATGCGGTGATGTTCTTTGAAATATTAGGTAATTCTTGGTCTAAATATGGGTTGTTGTGACTAGTGACTCTTATACTGTCAGCTCTTTTGAGTCTCTTCAACAATATCAAGTCATCTATTCATATTTGTACCCAGGGAAGTGTGAAATTTCAGCTGTAGGTATGTGGTTTTACTATGGACTATCCAAAAACTGTAAGCTAACAAATCTTGTTTTGGTTTGCATTTGGATTTTTATGACAGAAGCTGGGTGGGTATTGATGGAAAATACAAACATTAAAAAAGAGAGGAGGGATATTGAAATTGAGATGTCTGTGATCACAGCTAATTAATTGAGTGGAATCTAAAAGTATGTAAAGTTCAAGTGATGAATTATGATGCTCCCTTTAAATGTAGTGCAGCCCATCTTTCTCACGTTCGCACAACAAAGTTGGGGTTTGTTCTTGAAAGTAAAGAAAAGGAAGTAAAACTTAGTTAATCGCTTGTCAAATCCTAGATATATAATATTGTGCAGCATGAGAGTACCTGAGTCGAGTGTTATTTTATCATTGGAGTTTATCCATGCAGAAAAAAATTATTTGCAATGGTTCTAAGAAATAGTACTGTTTGTTTGCAAACGGTTGTTTTCTTATGGGATTGATGAGTTTCATAGTTATATTAGGGAGTTTTGGACTTGTAAAGGAACTCCTGATTTCCTTCGCCTTAATTTTAGGGGTTTGATTATCTTAGAATATGAATTTGGTCATATTGATATGTAAAACCAGAGGAATAAGGATATTTGAAAAATGTTGAATACATTTCGTTTTTGTTCCCTAAGCAAAGTTGAATCTTTCTTGGCCATAGGATAGCATAAAGATTTATGGTGTTAATTATAAGCAATAATTTGTTTCCAAGAAAAAAGGTTCCTATCACCTTTATAGAGATAAAGATAGCAATTCTTGTGGCTTCTCAGCAAAGGAATTCTATCCATGGTGACCCCAAGCATTTTTTTTTCTTATAAACAGTGAGCACTTGTTTCCAGAAACCTTTGTAGGCTCAATCTACCCCTCCCTTCTGTTCCTTCTCTTCCAGAACTGGTTTTTCCTGTGACCTTATTTGTGTGTGCGGTTATGAGTTATGACAGTTATAATCATTTTCTTGTTCAGAAAATTAATTTTTTTATAGAAAGAAGTAACTAGAATGAGCAGCTTCGGAATATGTAAAGACTGGATAAAAGAGTGTTGAGCTCTTTACATTGGATTCCGATGTGTGAATAAGTTTGAGCAATTCTGCCTGATAGGCCTGCTTGTGAGTAATCTTACTGCGTACTAAACTCATTTAAAGAAAATTCTTCCGTAAACATGGGAGCTTATTAGTCATGTGTGGTTAGGAAAATTGATGTATTCATTGGTTGTCAAGTGGGTATGTATTGAACTGTAAGAATTTTTTTAGAATCACTACACTTAAGAATTTCTTGTGTTCTGCTGCTGTTATGATTTCTTGACCTTACTGTATTAATCTGAACAGTTCATGTTGCATCATTTTAATTTGTTTATATATATTGGTTTTTGTAGCCGAGAGTATGTGCTACTGCATGAGGAATCGGCTGAGTGATGGGCAAATTTTGGCTACTCCAATGTGCCTCCTTTCAACATGAGGATGTATTGATTCGTTGATGTGTGGGAACTATTTGAAGTGTATTTGTGCTGCGTTTTCTATGGGTGCAATTCAGTTTGATTGTCTTTTTGCCAATGGTGCTGGAAGGAACGGTTTAAATGGCTTAAGACATGTATCTTCATATACAAATTATGGAAGACTATTTTTTGTGGCAGTCTCACTTGAATCAATCTCTCTTCATTAAACATTTCTTTGTGTCAGATCTTATTACTCTGTTGATTAGGACTTACGCTGCTGGGCATATAGCTTGCCTGATCACTTGCTCCAGCTCCAGGTTTTTTGGAAGTAGGGATGACAAATTGACAACAGAGCGAGGTTGGATCAGAGTTTTCCTCAGATTTCCTAATCCAATGTGCTATGCTGATGTTGAGTTTCACTTTCAGCCTTAACCCCCTGATTTTCCCCTTTAATTATTGATAAGTTGCACATGCACTTGCTGAATTTTGAAATTATGATTAGGACCTCATTCTTCTCATTCTTTTAGGGAGAAAGTGTCACTTGGGAGAAGTGCCAGTTGAGTCCCAATCAATGTTCAGTGGTTCACTACAAAAGAAAAGCCATTTGATGAATTTGATACTGCAGACTAGTAAGGACCTCCCGTCAAAGATTGATATGACAAATTTGAGGCTATTAGCAATCACAATAGAGGATCTCCTAGGTACTTGCTGAGTAGATTTAAAATGGAAAACATGTATGGACTATGCACAACTTTTTAAATTTTAGCGTTCATGTGATTAGTGGTTATTTTACCCTATTATAACAAAATATTGAATCTCAATCCATTTATTATAATTACTAGTTTGATGAATATGGTAAACAAAAAGAATGTAATTGTTATTTATGTTTTAAAAAATTATTATAATTACTTGTCAAGGTTATGGTTGATAGTTCAATAATTAAGCTCTTAATTTGTGGTATATACCCGTTTACAATATATATGAAATGGCCAAAGAGTCTTGTATTTACAAGAGAGTTCAAATTATTGGTAAAACCTTTTTTCTTTTTTGAGAATCAAATTATTGGTAAAACTATTTGTTTCAACTTAAGGGGTTTGTTCGTGGTAAGACAAAACGGTGGGTTTGACAACTTGGCACAGGTGGTGAACAATACGTAAAATGTGGAATGTGGGTAGGTAGTAGGTACATGCAAAATGCATAACATCACTTGCATGTCTTGATTTTGACATTTGGTGTAAAGTCACTAGCATTTTGGATCAAACTGAGATCAGCTCAGATTTGAATCCAAAAAAGAACGTTTCATTCATTTACGGTTTCCCTAAAAAAAGTGAGCAAATAACCCCAAAAATTAAATGAATAAAACAACTTACTATCAAAACCCGGAAAAAAGCGAAAATCACTTCTTCCTAGACCACCACCAGCACCGACACCCCAACTTTTAAAATTACTTATTTATTTATTTATGGGAACCAGCACTACATCAACTTAACATTTTAACTGTTTTAAAAAAACAAACTAGCGTGTACACAGATATTTATGGAGATCGAATGATAACGTTGTTTTATTAACATTGTTTAAATATTGTGAAAATATATGCGAGTGAAAAGAAATTGTAAAAATGCATATTGTGTAGTTTAAATAACAAAAATTATATTTTAAATACCCCTACCAAACACCTCATATTATTCTATTGTAACTAATACCTAAAAAAATTTAATATAATTTGTACTTGTCAAAGTCATGAGTCATGACCCTATAAATAAGTTTTTGATGTGCGGTATATTTCCCTCCAAAAACCACTAAAATGGTAATAAATATGTGTATAATTAGCATATAAGAAAAATTATAAGATCACAACTAATTTTACACTTGTTTTTATAACTATTCAATGTGGCTGAACGTGAGTGGTGAAAAAAAGTTATAGGTCTTAGTCACATTTTGCCACATAAAATTGTTGTAAAAAATAGGTGTGTAATTAGTTATGGTCTTAGAATAACTCATAATGTAATCCATATGATGGAGTGTTTACAATTAGGGTCAGCCCTATCACTGGGCCAATTAGTCAGTCGCCTAATGCCTCCAAGTGGAACAAGACCCCCAAATTTTAACCAATTGAAATATTTTTATATCCTTAAAAGTATTTATTATGCCCAATAGATTAAAAACAAAAGAGTAATGTTATGAACACAACAAAATATCACAATAATTTCACAACATTTCTAAATTAAAATGCCAACTCACACATTGGGTCCACCACAATCTCTAGTTTAAATCTTTTGCTATGTTAATTTAGGGATTTTGAATAATTATTGTGACTTTTTTGTGTGTCCCTAGCATTACTTAAAAGAAATTGTTTAACAAAGGCACACATAAAAAAGGAAAAGAAAAGGAAAAAAATTAGTAAAGTGTAAGTGGATCACCGTCCACTCATTTCTTTTTAATAAAAATTGATATTTGTAGATTTATATATATATATATATATATATATATATATTATATATATATATATATATATACACTATTTAACAAAAAAAATTAATTAAGTTTTTGAAAAATTAATCACATATCAAAAGGGTTTCTAGATAATTTGTTACTAGCAATGAAAACGATGTATAATAATAAAAAAATTAGGTGAAAGTCTCAGCATTTTTAAAAGAAAAAAGTATTAAAAAAAAAAAAAAGATAACTCACAAATGAACAAGAAATTCATTATAAAAAAACAAAATTTGCATCTAAACAATTTAGAAGAATAGATTTTAAGTTAAAAATTATTTAATAAAATTTAAATATATAAAAACCACAATTTAAATGTTGCCTTAGGTCACAAAATCCTTAGATCGGCCTTGCTTACAATTTGTTATTGAAGTGCTTATACAAATGAATTCAAATAGGGCCTTCATGATAAATAATTTTATGGTTTTTTCAATAGAGGATTGAAAAAAAATTATATAAAAAGACCTAAGAGTTACATCATAGTTGGCATTAAGCCTTAGGTGTTTAATATTGCCAATAAATGAATAAAAGTTTTAAAACTATATTCAATTTGAAGCCCAAATGAGTTATAAGACCCTTGAGTCTTTGCTAATTTTTTATATTTTATAAGCATAAAAATAGAGAGAAAATATGGGCTAGTTTGATAGTAGAACTTAAAGACTGTTTTGTGTAATTTAAATGCTTAAACTACGAGCCTCACATTTAAGCTTTGTGTTTGGTAAGGAAACTCTTGTTAGGATATTTAGATAACACTCCTCACTTTAAGTGATTTAAAGAACGTATTTAGAGAACTCTTTAAAGCAATTTTAGAACTCAAGTAGTAGCATTCGGTGGCATTGTGATAAATATTGTGAAAAATGTGGGTCTCACCAAAACTGACTTGACATGACAAGTTGACTGCTCCTCTCTCTCCCTCTCTCCCTCACTCTCTTTATGCTCTCCTTTCATCAACAATACTCCTATCTCTCCCTCTTTATGCTCTCTTCAATAAAATAAATTATTTTACATTATTTATATGAGAGTAATACACACTTTTTCTAGAAAAAAACAAATACCCATACCAAACACCCAATTTTTTGGTTTCAATTTGAAAAGAATGTTACAAAAATATGCTACCATTTTTTTTTTTTGCATTATGAATACTCAAAAATGCATTTTAATACACTTTTTAAATCACAGCTTTCATATTGATTTGAAAACCAAAATTACAATACTCTTACCAAACAGACCCTATATGTTTTACACCATTTGATTTTTTTAGTTTTAAAGGGAGGTGTTATTTATTTAAGTAATCTACTTATACATATAGAGCACCTTCATGGGATACCTAGTCTACCCAGACACATTAAGTTTCATACATAATAATGGTACACAAAATAGAGACAACCAAGGCTGTCAAAATCGAGATCCTACGTAGGATCGTAGGAGGTAGGTAGGATCATGAATTCTAGAATCAAATCGTGGATCGTAAGATCTTACATTAGTTGAGAAAAAAACAAAAAATACACATTGTTGTGTTAATAATTACATAAATTATACATTCATTGATATAAGTACCATACATCACTACATCCATTTGTAAGTATCATTTAAAGATGCCAAAAACCTCAAAATATGACACTCTATTAAGATTTTTTTTTATTTGGATCCAATTGACACTCTCTCTACATTACGATGGAAAAACTTAGTCTATTAGGATTTTATTTTTCATTCGAGTCCAACTGAACTTTCTGTTAAGTTAAAGAAGATTACGAGAAACTAAGATCATTTGAGATCATCAAAATTGTACGATGCTACTGATCTTGAACGATCGCAAAGATCTTTGAAAGATCCAAATCGTTTTGAATATGTGAGATCGTAAAATCGTAAGATCATAGGATTCAGAACGGGATTTTAACAACCATGAAGACAACTATCATATTCTTTTAAATTGGTCTCTTGTTTGCAAGCCCTTTTTGTCGGTCCATCTAAGCAACTAGTTACTATTGGTTTCGCACAAAACATGCTCTACGAGGATTGTCTAGTCACGTCCTACAATTATAAATCAAAATAGCAATGTTCAATGCAAGTACACCATTAGATGTTAACCAATCAAAGTAGTACTATTTTGTGAATCAAAATTTCAAAATTAGTACATATTGGGGGACCTTTGGTGGTGGTTAGGCAATTGGTAAATGTATACATATCAATTCATGATGAAAATTATGTGCATATTGTTACCTACTTTGTATGTCCTGATTTGGACACATAATGGTCCTACACAATTTCTTTATTATAACCAATAGATTAAAAAAGGAGTAATGTTACGAACACAACAAAATATTACAATAATTTCACAATATTTCTAAATTAACATGCTAACTCACACATTGGGTCCATTACAATTTCTAATTTAAATTTTTTGCTATGCTAATTTAGGAATTTTGTATAATTAGTGTAAAATTAAAATAAATTGTTTATCAAAGTCACACATAAAAAAAGGAAAAAAAAAATAGTAAAGTGTAAGTGGACCACCATCCACTCATTTCCTTTTAATAAAAAATTATCTTTGTAGATTTATTTATATACTATTTAAGGAAAAAAATTAATTAATTTTTTGAAAAAATAATCATATCTCAAAAGAGTTCTCTAGATAATTCGTTACTATATATAATAAAAAAAATTAGGTGAAAGTCTTTAGCATTTTTCAAAAAAAAAAAGTTAAAAAATAATTAGATAACTCACAAATGAACAAGAAATTCATTATAAAAAAACTAAAAAAATAATTGCGTCTAAACAAATTAGAAGAATGGATTTTAACTAAAAAATTATTTAATAACATTTTAATATATAAAAGCCTCGATTTAAATGTCACTTTAGGCCCCAAAATCTCTTGAACCAGTCCTGTTTATAATTATTGACTTAAGTGCTTATACAAATGAATTCAAATAGGGCCTTAATGATAAAGAGGTTTGTGGTTTTTCTAATAAAGAATTGAAAAAATTATATATAAAGGACCTAAGAATTATATAATTTTTGGCATTAAGCTTTGGTGTTTAATATTGCCAATAAATGAATAAAAATTCAAAACTATATTCAATTTAAGGCCCAAACGAGCTATAAGATCCTGAGTTTTTGTTAAATTTGATATTCTATACACATAGAAATAGAGAATATTTATGCATTTTACATTTGTTTAGTTGTAAAGGGAGGTTTTATTTATTCAAGTAAACTGTTTATACATAGAGAGCACTCTCGTGGTATACCCAAATACATTAAGTTTCATACATAACAATATACACAAAATAGAGACAACTATCATATTCTTCTGCATTGATCTCTTGTTTACAAGTCCTTTTCGTCGGTCCATCTAGGCAACTAGTTACTATTGGTTTCGCACAAAACATGCTCTACGAGGATTGTCTAGTCACGTCCTACAATTATAAATCAAAATAGCAATGTTCAATGCAAGTACACCATTAGATGTTAACCAATCAAGTAGTACTATTTTGTGAATCAAAATTTCAAAATTAGTACATATTGGGGGACCTTTGGTGGTGGTTAGGCAATTGGTAAATGTATACATATCAATTCATGATGAAAATTATGTGCATATTGTTACCTACTTTGTATGTCCTGATTTGGACACATAATGGTCCTACACAATTTCTTTATTATAACCAATAGATTAAAAAAGGAGTAATGTTACGAACACAACAAAATATTACAATAATTTCACAATATTTCTAAATTAACATGCTAACTCACACATTGGGTCCATTACAATTTCTAATTTAAATTTTTTGCTATGCTAATTTAGGAATTTTGTATAATTAGTGTAAAATTAAAATAAATTGTTTATCAAAGTCACACATAAAAAAAGGAAAAAAAAAAATAGTAAAGTGTAAGTGGACCACCATCCACTCATTTCCTTTTAATAAAAAATTATCTTTGTAGATTTATTTATATACTATTTAAGGAAAAAAATTAATTAATTTTTTGAAAAAATAATCATATCTCAAAAGAGTTCTCTAGATAATTCGTTACTATATAATAAAAAAAATTAGGTGAAAGTCTTTAGCATTTTTCAAAAAAAAAAAGTTAAAAAAAATTAGATAACTCACAAATGAACAAGAAATTCATTATAAAAAAACTAAAAAAATAATTGCGTCTAAACAATTAGAAGAATGGATTTTAACTAAAAAATTATTTAATAACATTTTAATATATAAAAGCCTCGATTTAAATGTCACTTTAGGCCCCAAAATCTCTTGAACCAGTCCTGTTTATAATTATTGACTTAAGTGCTTATACAAATGAATTCAAATAGGGCCTTAATGATAAAGAGGTTTGTGGTTTTTCTAATAAAGAATTGAAAAAATTATATATAAAGGACCTAAGAATTATATAATTTTTGGCATTAAGCTTTGGTGTTTAATATTGCCAATAAATGAATAAAAATTCAAAACTATATTCAATTTAAGGCCCAAACGAGCTATAAGATCCTGAGTTTTTGTTAAATTTGATATTCTATACACATAGAAATAGAGAAATATTTATGCATTTTACATTTGTTTAGTTGTAAAGGGAGGTTTTATTTATTCAAGTAAACTGTTTATACATAGAGAGCACTCTCGTGGTATACCCAAATACATTAAGTTTCATACATAACAATATACACAAAATAGAGACAACTATCATATTCTTCTGCATTGATCTCTTGTTTACAAGTCCTTTTCGTCGGTCCATCTAGGCAACTAGTTACTATTGGGTTTCGCACAAAATCGTGCTCTAGGAAGATTGTCTAGTCACGTCACACAACTAAAAATAAAAAAAAAACAGCAATATTGGGGAACCTTTGGTGAATCAAATTGCTACTATTTTGTGAATCAAAATTAGTACATATTGGGGGGACCTTTGGTGGTGGTTAGGCAGTAGCTAAAACGTATACCCATCAATTCGTGATGAAAAGTATGTGCAAGTAGTTGCATGTCCTGATGTGGACACATAATTGGTTATGGTCCAACACAATTCCCACTGCATATTCATAACATAAAATCTTGAGACCAAAGCTGATATGGCATCATCAGAAAAGAATCCAAAAACGATACAGTTTTTTATTGTTCAAAAAGTGGTCAATAGACTCAATATTACCTAACCCAAAAAAAAAAAAAAAAAAAAAAAAACTAGCCATCAAAAACCCAAGTAAGCAAACAACTGTTGTTCATTACTAAAATGGCATCAGCTGCTGCCGCCACCACCACCGCACCAACCCATTCTTCTTCTATTAGAACTCACCGTTTCAAGCCCTCTACACGTTTGCCCTTCAGGTTCCGCAGATTTACGCCCACCTACCCCTCTGCTTCTTCGCTCGCTATCTCTTGCGCTATCTCCACCCGTGACCCGCCGGAGCTCCGAATGGACGACAACGGGTCTTCCACCCCACTCCAGCGACCCGATTCGTTCGGCCGTTTCGGCAAGTTTGGCGGGAAATACGTCCCCGAAACCCTAATGCACGCCCTCTCCGAGCTCGAGTCTGCTTTCCATGCTCTCGCCGGTGACCACGAGTTTCAGGTTCTCTCCTCCATTTCAATCCTTTCAATTGTGTTTGGTTCCGTGGAAATTTTGGGAAAAAGAGTGAATTTTTCTTGGGGGTGAAAATGAAATGCCTGTTGTTTTGTTTGGATTTTTAGTGTGGGGATTGATAAGACTATGAAATTGAACCTTAATTGCTTAATGTGATATTTACTTTGAGGATTGGATAATTTGTTAGTAAAAAAAAGGAACTAATTTTGTGGGACTTGTTGGGGCTCTTCATTTGAATATTTCTTTTCAATTTTGGTTTGTTTTTTTTTAGCTTTGGCTGTGTTTGGTTTTGTTGGAAATTTTGGGAAAAGAAATTAGTTTTGAGGAGCAAATTGGTATGGTATTGAATGCAGAAAATGATTTTGGTGTTGCTAGAGTGGAAGCTCTATATTGCAATTTGAAAAGCTTTGTTTCATTTTGTTTGGAGCTGTAACAATGTGGGCTAATGAGCTATTTAGCTCAAATGGTACTTCCGTCTCCAATAATAATGGGACGGACGGTGAGTTCGCGGGTTCTAGACCCACCCCAACATTTGCAGCTTACCAGTAATTAAAAATAAAATAAAATGAAGGGGATAAGGATACCGAAATGTGGGGTTATTTTGGTTTCCTTAAGTTTTTCAATTACCAAATGGAGGGTATAAGGATGTAGGATTAAGGAAATGGTTATCTTGGCATAGGCTTTTATTGCCTTGATTTTCATGTGTTATGGAAGTATTAGCTTAGTGTGGGGATTGATGAGACTCTGGTATGGGCCTTTACTGCTTATTATGAATTTTGAGGAATCCATTATTGATAACAAAAAAGAAGTTTTTGTCTTACGTCTTGGCATTGCGATGACCCTTCGTTTTTTTAGAGAAAATTTTTACTTGTTTTAGTTTGCCAAAGCTGAATTAGATGGTAAAGTTTCAGTCTTCATTGAAAATGTAACTGCTACTCAAGTATCTTGGGGGGAAAAACTCTGATTGCGTGTTTATTTCTGTGTGAATATATGTCAAAGTTATTGAATTATAGGGAAAATATTTGATTTTACAGAAAGAACTGAACGGGGTCTTGAAAGACTATGTAGGGAGGGAGACTCCTCTTTATTTTGCAGAGCGGCTGACGGAGCATTATAAGCGTCCCAACGGTGAAGGTCCACTCATTTACCTCAAGAGAGAAGATCTGAATCATACTGGGGCTCACAAGATCAACAATGCCATTGCCCAAGCTTTGCTTGCCAAGCGGTTGGGCAAAAAGCGGATTATTGCTGAAACTGGAGCTGGTCAGCATGGAGTTGCAACAGCAACTGTTTGTGCTCGGTTTGGTTTGCAATGTATCATTTATATGGGTGCACAAGATATGGAGAGGCAGGCACTTAATGTCTTCAGAATGCGGCTTCTTGGAGCTGAGGTTAGTTGCCATAGTTTTCATCCTTTAGTTCTTTGAGCTATGTAGCCTAATTTATACATAGACCATTTCACAATCCCATGGTTCAATTAACTGGTCTGATTAGACATTGCATATTTTCCAGCACTGTTTCATTTTCTCTCTTCATAACAAAGTTAAAGTTATCCTAGAAATTGAGGAAACCTTTGTGATGTTAGCAGCCTTATTTGCATAATGTTTTTTTAACTGGCACTTCATTTGTGTAGGCATGATGGTTTTTTATTTTATTTTAAAATATCTGAAGCAAACTTCATACTATGTACAAAGCAAGGCCAACAGAAACATACTTCTGGCTGTTCTTATAGGCAGACAGTGCTAAGTGAGATTGTTGCCTAGGTGTTCCATTCTGAGCTGGTTTTACATTCTTTCTTTGCTATTAAGCTTTTAGGTCGCCCATATTTTACTTATATTATGGAATCCTTCTGCTGATAATTAACAATCTCTTGGTTTTGCAACTGTTTGCAAGGAGTCTTTGGGATTGGGAACACAATTTGTATACGTCATTGATTCCTCTTTTAAATATTTTTCTTTCTTTCAATTATTTTTTTTCATTATATGCCACCATCAAATTCTCTTAAAAATCATTTTTAGGTTCTTGGGATGACAAGATTCATTTTGTTCCTGATACATGACTAATTGTAGTATTTAAAGGGCTCAGATGGATTTTTATGTTGCAGTTATCGTTTAATTTTTATATGAAATTGCTCTTGCCAATGTTGCATCATTAAATTATGAATTTCTCTTTTCCTATTACAGGTTAGACCAGTCCTTTCTGGGACAGCCACCCTGAAAGATGCAACATCAGAAGCTATTAGGGACTGGGTAACAAATGTAGAGACGACCCATTATATTTTGGGCTCTGTTGCTGGGCCACATCCATACCCCATGATGGTTCGAGAGTTCCACGCGGTAATTGGTAAAGAAACCAGAAAACAAGCTCTGGAAAAATGGGGAGGAGGACCAGATGTTCTGGTAGCATGTGTTGGTGGAGGTTCGAATGCCATGGGACTCTTCCATGAGTTGTAGATGACAAAGATGTAAGGTTAATTGGTGTGGAAGCTGCAGGGTTTGGATTGGACAGTGGTAAGCATGCTGCTACTTTGACAAAAGGGGAAATTGGAGTTTTGCATGGAGCTATGAGCTATTTATTACAGGATGATGATGGGCAAATCATTGAACCACATTCCATAAGTGCGGGGTAAGACAGTTGATTGATTTTTTCCTGTCACATTTGGTGTGTTTTATGTTGTATTCTTTCTAAATGTACATATTGTCTTTATGGCTTATAGCTTGGATTATCCTGGAGTTGGGCCAGAGCACAGTTACTTGAAAGATATAGGACGTGCTGAATATTATAGTGTCACAGATGATGAAGCATTAGAAGGTATGGCATCTACAAACTGCTTTATGTTTTCTGTTGTATACTTGGGGTTTTGCCCCGGGGGGGGGGGGGGGGGGGGGAGCGTGGGTAAGGTTTTTTTTTGGAAGGGGGGTCAATTATGTCTTACATGATGATGAGTATTGCATTGCTTTGATTGTTGCTAATAATATGTTTGTATCTGTGACATTTGACATTATTATGGGGATGCATGTTGTCTCTTTGCCAATATGAGTTTAGTCCTTTGTCTAATAGGATAAAATTTGAAACTTAACATACAAGGCCTAGTTAACACTGTTATCAAAGTAGAGTCCTTTAATGTACTATGATAGTATGATTTATTTGTCATTCAACCATCAATTCCTTGTCTCCTTGTAGAAGTCATTTTCTTTGCAGTTACTTTTCTTGCCAAAAAAAAGGTAAAAAAGCCTCTAGTAGCACATGGTTGATCATCTTCTTCCTTTTTCTTTTGGGGGAGAGAGAGAGAGAACAGTTTCTATGTATTTGAAGTTTAGACAAACTAGAAAAGAATTAAAAAGAATCACATTTTCTGAAAAAAAAAATCCATTTTTTACAATACAGATGGTTGTTGATCAAAGATGATTATGATGAAAACTTTTTCTGCTGTTGAAAACGTCAACCTTGATTCCATGTTTACAAACGTATTTTGTCCCACACTCACCTTGTTTTGGATTTGCAATCTTGTCATGAATGACTTGATATGATGAACTAACCGATACAGTTTACTAGAACATTATCTTACC
This sequence comes from Castanea mollissima, assembly GCA_014183005.1. Classification (NCBI taxonomy): domain Eukaryota; kingdom Viridiplantae; phylum Streptophyta; class Magnoliopsida; order Fagales; family Fagaceae; genus Castanea; species Castanea mollissima. Next base: position 615,533 of record JACAVU010000058.1, read on the forward strand.
TCTAGCTCTACATGAACGGTTTATTTTCAGAAGAATACATGTTAATGATGGTTTAGGTGTAGGATTACAGTATATTGATAGTACATAATCTTAATAGTCTTGTTGGAATTCTATAAACTTGGGAAGCCACCATGTATTGGCTTGGAGGAAAACTTTGTCCCCCCATAAAATGCCTGTTTGCTGTTTCCAACCGATAATGAGTCCCTGAATGCTTTTTTTGAGGTTATGTATGAGCAATCTACCATCACTGACAAAATCTGATATTTCACTGTTGCCCTAGGTTGAAGTTGCTTTCAAAATTGTCTTATTATCCACTTAAATCAGTTCCTTTATTGGTTTTTTTTGTATATGTAGCTTTCAAGAGATTATCTCGACTAGAGGGCATAATCCCAGCTTTGGAGACGTCTCATGCACTGGCTTATTTGGAGCAGCTCTGCCCTACTCTCCCCAATGGAACTAGGCTTGTGCTTAATTGCAGTGGCAGAGGGGATAAGGATGTTCAAACAGCTATCAAGCGTTTGCAGCTTTGATGGTGGTGTTCATGTATGCGGTATGCCATTACAAATAAACTAAAGAACACCCTCTTTGTTTTTTTTTTTTTTTTTTGTTGGGTTGAGATGTTTCAGTTTTGTTTGTCACTTGTAAGACTATTTTCAACTCTTTGACAATCAAGTTTAAAACAAATTTGGAATGTATAAATGCAGTTATGACGTATGACTGCAGATCATCTTTATATTGTAGTTTTCAGTGAATGGCTGCAGATTGCTTGAGAGTTTCATCTGGGCATCTAGGAGCATTTTGATGCTTATATTGAAAGAGATACTTTGTCGAAGTTCATATTTGAAATGTAAGAATACATGTTCGCATAATTTGGTGTTTCTCAAACACTGTTTTAATAGCTTGACTAGTTAAAATTCTGGCTTACAGATAATGGTGTTTGATAACATTTTATCAGTGTGCAACATACCCATTAGTGTCCAGTTCCTAGATTTTTAACACAGTGGACCACCTCTTGAAAAGATACCACTTGATCAACCTTGAACCGAAATCCACTCCACAGTCCACACCAACACTGCAAAATCACAACTCCAAAGCACATGAGAAACAGTTTCAGTCTCCTCCAGCAAGTAGAAGATATTCCTTTGTGAATTAAATTTGTTGTTGTAGGAAGTATACAGAGCCTCACTTGGCTAACGCCACATAAATGATTTGATTCGCTTATGAGGAACCGAGACAGCCCAAAGGCCATTCCAAAAATAATGCACACCCATTTGATTGGATGAAGAGCCCTCTGATTTTATTTGATACCTTAGGAGTCGCATTCTTCACTAATAATTCATGAATTTTTCACAACAAATTTTCCATTTGAGGTTCCCATCCACAATGACGAATCCGGCTGCCATCTAATCGTCTATGAGACAAAGGTATACTTGATTTGGGAAGCTTCAAAGGGGGAGAAAAATAGAATCAGTCAACTGAGAATTCCACAGTGGTTGCATATTCTGGAAGAACTGTACATAGAGAAACTATCTTTGTCCCTGTTGTGATGACAGTCATTTATTACCTCTTTCTTGTTTGAGAAACTTCTCATTTTGAAACTAATTACCTCAAACCCGGGCTGTGTCATCAATCTCAAGTCTCAACCCGTTAGCAATCACACCCCTTGCCTGAGCTAGACTGTATGCATAAGAAAGAGCGAATAGGAACATTGAACTGACTAGTCTGGAAAATATTTGATTTGAAGGCAGTAAGAGTGATTACTGACGGCTCCACCCTTGTTTAGCTACAAGAGCTCAATTAAAAGCTTCTAGTCTCAAAATCCAATTCTTGGATCTACATAATTTAGCCAAACTTTTAGTCAATCATTTTTCCCTTCCTCACCATTTTGGTCCCACCAAAATCTACTCATTAAAGAATTTAATTCAGAACAAAGCTGTCTAGTATTCTTAAGCAACTCATGGCATAGATTGAGATAGCCTGGGCTACTGTCATGGTCAAGATCTCCCTATCAGTTACAGATAAAATCTTCTCCTTCCATCCTTTCCTTCAATTTTTTAATGGACAGAACTCTTGATCTCTTCAAAAGCCGTTCTCTTGCCTCTGCCAATTAAAGGAGGCAACCCAAGGTATGTCTCAAAAGGAAATAGAGATGTTGCAACCATAACTCTCCCAATATCATTCTCCACAACAGGAAAAGTGTTTGAACTAAAGAACAAATACATCTTATTACAATTCAAGGGTTTCTGCTCTGATACCATTACTACCCAGGATAGAAGCATATAATTTAATATGAAAACAAGGATACTGACCTAACAAGGATGAAAGTCCATCTCTAGCATTGTTGCTTGTAAATTTCCTCATTTCACTCTATCATACGCCTTACCTTACTCAAATTCAGCTTAAGAACCATGTGTGGACTCCTACTCCTACCCCTTATCTTGGTTTTCGCCAAGATGTGTTTGTTATTAATCTCCTAGGAACTTTGAATTCTAGAGATGGTGTAGAGCAGCAGCTTTTTCATTCTGTTAGTTTGAACCTTCATCACAAATTCACACATCGATCACATCACATGAGCTAACAGGACGAAATTATTATTCTCTGTTCCCAATAGCCTGGCACTTTTGTCTCAAGAAAACCAAAGTTCTAGTCTACTCTCTCCACGCCCATGCGTCTTACACGGATGTATCGACTATGAACTATTAAGTGCTTACAAATTCGCGTAGGTATCCCATATCGAGCAGATACGATAAAGTTGTGTAAGATAGCTGATATAAAAAGGCAGCTCATTGTACAGCCTGAGCACGCAGCCACGCGGTGAGCACAGAGCGAACTATTCTTTCGCCTTTTACTAAAGAATACCGTGTGCACGCCGCAAATAGTGGCATACGCCTATTTTTGGAGGAGTTTTTCTTATGGAAAAGCTCCTAAAATGCAAGTTTAACATTAAACGAGACATATAAATTGGTATAAATTTAAAATTAACTAAAATAAGATAATTAAATATAGAAATGTGTAATCTATTGCAAATTGTTTGGTCTAATTAGGGAAACATTATTAACTGTTTTAACCTTTTAAGAAAAAAGAAAGGTTAAAAATCTCCTAAACTAACTTTAAACAAATTTATCAAAAAATTATTTGAAAACGTTTTTTTTTAATAATTTGAATAAAGATGACAGTGGATATCACAATTAAGTTTTTAAATTTTTTTTAAATTAAAAAATGCTCCCACAAATAAATTAAGGGCATAAAGGAAAAATTAATAAATTTATGGTATTTGACTTTTCAAACTGGACATAATTTTGGAATATCCTAAAATAGAATGCAAACCAAAAAATTTAGGACAAATGGAGTATTTCTTTCGTGAAAGAAGATTAGGTATTGGGTTACAAATTTATTTAATTAAATAAATATTATTATATATTTTGAAATTTAGTATTATTTAATATATGATTTATATTTATTATTGATCATTAGTTTTCTAAAATTTTTGCAAGCATGAAAATTATAAGAAGATATAATCCAACGGAATGAGTAAGGTTGTAGCTTTATGCTACAATCAATTTTGTAACTAAATTTTGTCCTTATTTTATATCATAACTCTTACAAGACAAATAAGAGAGATCAAATCTTAAGCAACCATGGTTTAAGATAACACAATATAATATAAAATGTTAGTATAATAGTAAAATGTTGTATTATTGTTATTTTTATGCAAACTATTGTTCATTTTTAAAGAGTAATGTTATTTGTATTCAAGCATGAAGCTTATAAGAAAATATAATTCAATGGTAAATTTATCAGAATTAACCTCCAATAAAATGATAATGAGTAAGGTTGTAATTTTATGCTACAATCAATTTTTTAACTAAATTTTGTCCTTATTTCATATCATAACTCTCACAAGACAAATATGAAAGATCAAATCTCAAGCAAACCATGGTCTAAAATAATGCAATATAAATATAAAATGTTAGTAAAATAGTAAAATGTTGTATTATTGTTATTGTATGCAAACTATTGTTCATTTTTAAAGAGTAATGTTATTAGTATGCAAATATTGTTGTAGTGTACAATCTTTATCAGCTAAAGTCAAAATGTTTAAAGTCAAACCCAATACAAATTGGATTTTTTTTTTTTTTTTTTCCGTTTTCATATTAGTTTTAGTTATTTCTTCCTCTATTATCTCCCTCTCACTCGCCAAAATCATGTCAAGATCTAATCAAATGTCGGACCACACTTATTTGTTCCTTTTTCTTTTTCTCAAATGCTCCCATTTTCATACGTTTAAAGCACTAGCATCAGGTGTGTCAAATGCCAATATTTGACATTTGACACACTAAACACCCAAAAACCCCTCACTTTAGATATTTTAAATGTTAAAAGATTTGGCATAGGCGAACAATACCATTCCAATTTGGAATGGTACGGATACAAATGGTAAACCAAAAAATTAATTTTTTATAAAAAATTCTTTCCTTTCAAATATTCGATTTTTTCTCTCTCTCCTCTCATAGATCTGTCTCCTCGTTTGTCTCTCAGCCCTTAGCTCCTCTCTCTCTATCTTAGCCTCTCTCACTCTATTCCCTCTATCACAAGCCGCCAATCTCTACCACAGATCTTTGCCCACAGCTATCTTGCCAAGCCCCGATCTCGCCACGGTCTCTGCTTCCACTCACCATAAAGGTGGCTCTATTCTCATGGATTCTCTCCGTTCACATTTCTCTCTAATAGCAACGATAGGTGGGTCGGCATTGGTTTTAGGGCTACGTATATTGCCTTATTGGTGGTGGTGATGGGTTATGTGGGTCGTTAATTTGGTGGTTTGTGGTTTGTTGGTTTTATGGGTCTTTAGATTTTCTAGTGGATTGGAGTTTGTTTTGGTGGTTTTGGGATTATTTTGGTTGGTTAATTTCTAATTCATCTCTTCATTTGTTTTTGTTTTTGTTTTTTTGTTTTTTTTTAAAGTAGAATTGGGTGGTGGTGAGTTTGTGGTGGTTGGTGGTGGGTTGCACCTATGGGTGGTGGCAGGGGGTTGTACTAGTGGGTGGAGGCAAAGGATTATGCTCATTTACGATGGTGTAGGCTTTATAAATTATTTGTTTTTTTTAAAATCCTGTAGAAGTTTTATTTATAATATTTGAATGTGTTATGATATTAAAATAGAACATTTGATGAATGGAAAATTGTAAAATAATGTGTTAAAATAGATAAAATAATTTTTTTTTTGGTGTGAAAATGACATTTGTTTAGGATAATTGATGCTCTTACTCCTCTTTACAGCTCACCTTCCTCCTATATATATATATATATATTTTTTTTTTTTTCTTTATTTTTCTTCCTCCTCATAACTCTCTTCCTTCATCAGCCTTATCATTTTCTCACCCCCATTGACTCCACTTATTTTTTAACTTCTCCCTCATCTCCACCTCATATCAGTTACAAGTTTTCTTTCTTGCTTTCTCTCTTGCCTCTCTCTTTTCAATTTTTTTTTCTTTTTCCTCTTAGGTGTTATAATTTTGGGCTGGTGCACTCATTTCACTTGGCATACCAAAATTTTGACCGGAATTCTGGTAAAGGCTGAAACTTGTCACTGGTGTAAGTACTTTTTTTAAGCTTTGATCTAAACCGCAAGAACCATCCACAGTTTTCAAACCTGGGCAGTTCAACCTTAGTTTGCATGGTTCACTATTTTTTTGGTATAAAACGGTTTTTGAGATATTTAGACTTTTAGATATTTAGGCCTTGTTTGAATGTAGGAGACCCCCTCGCTCATCACTCATCACTCAAAACCCATCACTCATCACTTATCACTCAATAACTCATCACTTTTCACTGAAAATTCCCCAACTTCCTTAGGTGGCATGTTTGACACTTGTTTCCAACTTCTAATGACTCAAAAACTTCAACTTTTTGTGAGACCCATTGCCTAAGCACCATGTCAGTAGTTGATCTGAGCTCGGGCCGGTAGGGTTGGTTAAGGTGGGGCTCAGTAGGCGTGGCTAGGCTGAGGGTGTGTAAGGAGCTCTGAGCTTGGATATGAAATTTGGGTTTATTTTTTGTGTGGGTTGGTTTTTGGTGTGAAGGAGCCATTGGTGGGGTGAGTGAAAAGTAGCGCTGATGTGACAATGCTCTAACCGTGGGTCCCTCACATGTGTATGTATTTACAAAAATGCCATCATAACTCAATTTCCATAACTCAAAAACATCTAAAACTTGTTTTCAGTTTTTGTAACTCACTACTCAAATATGTGAGATTGAGTGATAGAAACAAAATCTAAAAACTAATCCAAACAAGCTGCATTTTCGTGGGTCATACCATTTTTGAGTGATGAGTGATGGAAATTGAGTAATAAGTGATGAAAACAAGGAAATCCAAAGAGCCCCTTAACATTTCATATGATGAATGGCTTGTTGGATGGACAAGATATCCATGTCCAAAATCTCTATTTAGGTGTGTTTGCCAAAATCTCTATTTAGGGGTGTTCGTGGTTCTTGCTAGAACCACTACAAAACTAAGATCACCAAAAAAAAAAAAAAAAAAAAATCCATTATAGATTATAGTAAACTAAAAGTACCACAAATATATACAAAACAAAATCAAAATCCATGATAGTAAAACCATACACAATTATACATGTTAAACAAATATAACTTGTAACAAATAAAATGCTTAACAAGCAACAACCATGAGATCCATAAGTATAACAGTGTATACACTACTAGACTACTAGCCATACCAACTAGTTTCAATTATCACAATTATAATGGAAACAAGTCTAAAGCAAAGCATGAAATAAATTACAAACCCAAAACAAGTAATAATTACAAATCCAACAAGAAATTGTTTAAATAAATATGAACGCAACAAAAAAGGTTCATCCATCCAATGCTATACTTGAGAGAGACTAAGAGTGTGAGATGAAGATGGAGAATTGAATGGAGCTTTTTTGAACTTTTGATTTTGTATACCAAATGAAGCAGTTTTTAATGTGAAACTGGAACATACTAACATTGGGCTAGCCACTTCCTTCATATAATATTCTATTATTATTAATATATGGGAGCGGTTTACTATCACTTTTGGTGTGGGGGCAGTTATTCCATTTTTGGATGGTTTTGATCAATTTGGACGTGGTCATGTAGTTTGAGTGGTTTGGTAAACACCCTTATCTCAAATCATGCTAGCCAGCCATCATAATCTTATGAGCTATTGTGGATTTTGAAAAGAATAGAACTCCAAATCCTTTTCCTTCTCAAACATAGCTAAAAATAGCTAGACATTTTCTCCATCGTGGCTTTACAAAATAAAAGACTATCATAAGCGAGCGAGAAAATTGAGTTTCTCTTGAGATTGACAGAGCCCAATATTGCCTTCTCCCTTAGCATGTCTCATTAAGGCAAACAAACCTTAGCACAAATGATAAATTGGTAGGGAGACAATATTCCCCTGCCTAATTCCTTGCCGTCTAATGTAGCCCATAGAGACACCATTAATTAGAATAGCATATAAGACTCAGGAAATACATAAAGATTATAAAATGATACTAACCTAACAAAAATGAAATTCCATCTCAGCATTATTACTTAAAAATATCCCCATTCCACTTTTATCATATGCCTTACTCAAATTAAGCTTATGAGCCATGTGTGGACTCCTGCCTATTGTCTTAGTTTTCATATAATGCAACATTTCAAAAACCACCAAGATGATGTCTGTTATTAATCTCCTAGGAACAAATGCTCTTTGATTTTAAGAGATGACGTAGAGCAGCACCTTTTTCATCCTGCTAAGTAGAACTCTCCACGGTCATAGATATGTCTTAACGCATGTATTATGTGCTTTCAAATTCGCGTAAATGTCCCATATAGAATAGATACAATAAAGTCGGGTAAGATAGCTGTTATAAAATGGAAACTGATTTCATTTACAGACCACGCAGCCACGCGGTGAGCACAGAGCGAACTATTCTTTCGCCTTTTACTAAAGAATACCGTGTGCGCGCCGCAAATAGTGGCATACGCCTATTTTTGGAGGGGTTTCTCCTAAGGGGAGGCTCCTAAAAATACTAGTTTAACGTTTTCAAAACCTTATTTCAGTCTCTTTTAAGAAATGTGTTAAAGAATACGCGAACACAATTACAGGATGGAAGTTTTAGTTATTTAACTACATAGGAGGTGATGTATATAACGTATGATGAGTGTCTTGTTGGATGGACTCATACTAGCCAGCCATCCTATATAACCTCATCACAATGAGACTCCACAGCTTGAGCTATTGTGGATTTTAAGAGAATAGACTCCAAATCCTTTTCCTTCTCTAAATCTTTAGCTGTGATATATGTAAACTTTAGATATTTAACTACACAGGAAGTGATGTATATAACATTTCATGATGTGTGACACAAGGTTTTCAGGTCATAACCTCATCACAATGAGACTCCACAGGTCACACTTGAAGTATGACGTTTCCAGAAACATACTTAGGAGGTTGAGGTTTTGATGCATACAAGTTATAAAATATAACACTTGAGGTGAACATGCTTGTGTGATCATAGGGGTGGCAAAATCCGACACGACTCGCGAACCCGATACGACTAACCCGTTTATAAACAGGTCATGAGTTGAGGTTGAACGGATTCAAGTCATATTCGGATTGACACAGCTGACCCGTTTATTAAACGGGTCGTGTTCGTGTTCAACATGTTTAACCCATTTGACCCGATTAGGTTATAAAAGTTATTTTACCATTTTACCCTTTTAACCTAGGTATATAAGCTTAGATATTTGGTCTTCCCCTCAAAACCAAACCTCACGCCTCTCTCAAATCTCAATCTCAATCTCGTGTCTATTCGTTTTCATCGTCAATCCTTACTTTGTCTCTAACTCTTGTTCTTCTCCTCAAAGCTCCAACCGCCCCTCTTTCATTTACACCACACTACGGAAACAAATCTACAGATTGATTCTACACTATAAAATCAAAGCCTTCCCATGTCTCTCAACCTTCTACTCTCTCTTCCCCTCAAATCCCTAGCCGACCCCTCTAATTTCTCTTCTCCTCAAAACCGTGGCTGCACTTGTTCTTTTTCTTCAGCTTTCAACCACCGAATCCACTAGCAAGGTATATATGTCACATCAAAATAGGGGAAAACCAAACCCTATTCTGCAAAAAAGCAAATACTGCAGAAAACAACACAGCAGGAAAACTACACTGCAGAAAAATAACACTGAGCAGAAAAACAGACACGGCAGAAAACACCACTGTGCAGAAAATAGACACTGTGCAGAAAAACAGACACTGTGCAGAAAATCTAGTAATTTTATTGAATTTGATAGTATGGAGGGTGGAACCTTTTGGACTAGTAATTTTATTTTGAAGGAATGAAAGAATTATTTGCTTTTGTTATTATTTGAATTTTTATTACTTGATTTATGGTTGAATTATAAATTTAGATATATGAGAGTTGATAACAAGTTATTCAGTTTAAGTTTGATTAAACAGGTTGTTTGGGTCATAATCAAACGGGTCATAATCAAACAGGTTGTTAACAGGTTATTTTTGTCGACCTTAACATGACCTACTAATTAAACGGGTTAAACGTGTCGTGTCGGGTTACCCATTTAATAAACAGGTCGTGTTAGGGTTGAGGAGTCCTGACCCGTTTACTAAACAGGTTGGGTTCGTGTTGATCCATATAATATAATACTTACAGCTCAACCCGACACGAACCGACACGTGAGCACGAATTGCCACCCCTATGTGATCATATATGAAAATATAAATATTGGTATGTATGAAGTGTACAAGTGTGAAAATATTTATCGTATTTGAATTTTTTTAATTAAAAAAACCACTTTCTTTTATTGATTAAAAAAAAACTACTTGTAAAAGAGCATATTTGATCGATCTTTATAGAAATATTGTTTTCAAGAATAAATTCTTTAAAAAATTGAAAATACGACAATGAGGTATTTTTACATGTTCTACGTCAAAACTATTATTGATACCTGTTTTTGCTAATCCATGCCCAAAGGCCCAATGAAGAGAAAAGCCCAAGTCAGCCCGAAGAAGAGTTGAGGTGTGGGCAAAGAAAAGGTAACTGGGCCATACTCCAGGAGCTCAAAAAGTAAGAAAGCACACAAATGTGGCCCAAGCAATAGCAAAAAAAGAAGAATATATGTTGAAAATAGAAAATAAATCCCAAAGTAGGGCCATGGACCCTCTTTAAGAGAGGGGTAATGCATAGGAGTAGAATGACCCTTCTTGAAGAGTAAAATGGGTCTTGAAAAGCCCAAAATGAAAGAGTAAGGTAAGGCCCGACAAATGTTATCCAGCAAAATCCAATGAAAAAGAAGGGAGAGGAGCCGAAAAGCCAATACGTCCAACCCAACAGGATGTAATATGGCAAGCTCAAGAAGCCCATGCCACAATTACACAAGAGATGAGGGAAAACCTTAATTCTACGGGGATAAAAACAGTGAAACAACACCAGGTAATAGCGGCAGAGAATGCATGGGAAGAAAGAGACAAAGCATAAGAAAGAAACAAAGTGGAACAGCCAAAGTCCCACGAACTTGTAACCTAGCCAATGCAAGGGAGGTGGGAGCTGTGGCTAAAGAGATTACAGAAAGGATAGTTTGGAGGAGGAGGAGATGACCTAATTTCAGCATCCTGTCAGGACCTCTTTTGGGAGATTCTCTACTAGGAAAGCATGTTTGCCAAAACGGATAAGAAATTGGTGAGAATCGTTTGATGCATGCTAGAGAGTGAAGACAAAGGGAATTAAGACCCAGGAGATACATAAATACATTACAGAATGATACTAACCTAACAAAAATGAACCTAATGAGGTTGGTTGAGTAATTGGGCACTTAGTCCCAAGTGGTTGTCTTAACTCTCGAGTTGAGGTAAAAGAGTCTAAGTTTGAGCCTAGCACTTTGAGAAGACTCTCTAGGCTAGTGATTTACCTTTTCCCACCTATCGCAACAGTGATTAGTTACTGGTTGAAAGTTTTGGGATACACTAGGTCTAAGACCAAAAGAAAAAAAAATCAAACAAAAATGAAAGTCCATCTCAGCATTATTGCTTTCCACTTTTATCATATATGCCTTACTCATCAAGCTTAAGAGCCATGTGTGGACTACTACTCCTTGTCTTGGTTCTCATATGATGCCACATTTCAAAAGCCACCATGCTGATGTGTGTTAGTAATCTCCTAGGAACAAATGCTCTTTGATTTTCAGTGATGATGCAGAGCAGCCCCTTTTTCATCCTGTTAGGTAGAACTCTCCACGGCCGTAGTCTTAGCTCTTAACGCACATATGAAGTGCTTTCAAATTCGCGTGGATGTCCCATATAGAACAGGTACAATAGAGTTGTACAAGATAGGTGTTATAAAATGGAAACTCATTTCATTTTCAGGCCACGCAGCCACGCGGTGAGCACAGAGCGAACTATTCTTTCGCCTTTTACTAAAGAATACCGTGTGCACGCCGCAAATAGTGGCATACGCCTATTTTTGGAGGGGTTTCTCTTAAGGGGAAGCTCCTAAAAGTACGAGTTTAATATTTTCAAAACGTAGTTTCAGTCTCTTCTAAGAAATTTAGTTAATGATCAAGCAAGTCCAGAAACTAGAGATCTTTAGCGGTGGTATATTGACTTTTAATTACGTAGGAGGTGATACATTCATATAATGGGTGACTTGGTGGAAGGACTCCTATTCATGCCAATGAGACTGCACAGCTTGAGCTATTGTGGATTTCAAGATAATAGACTCCAAATCCTTTTCCTTCTCGAACACAGCTAAAAATGGGTTTTCCTTTTTTGTGTTGAAAGCTTCGTTAAACTGCTTGAACAATAAACTAAATTAATATTTGAGCTTGCTTTGCTTCATCAAAATTTCACCTCTTCCCCTACTTCAGCCACAAAGAGTTTCAAATTCTTCCATAACCTCACAGAACCATCATCCATTTTTCTACAAGAGAAGAAGAGTAGAAGCAAAGAGAACGGAAGAAAAACAAAACGATGAACGAGGAGATAAGAGGTTTTAAAGCTTGGGGCATTGATTATTATACATTCACTAATTGCAAACTCACGTTATGCGTGAGAATAGATAATTATATTTTAGTTATAGTATAATATATAATTTTTTTTCTAAATTTTGTAGAAAATAATTTGTTCTCTAAAAAACTTAAACAATTTTTAATATTATTTTTCATTTATTTATCTCAAAAAATATATCATCATTTTATTATTTGGATTTATTTCATTGATATTATTCATTTTTTAGGCGGTCCATATTTTGATAAATTATGTTACCACGTGTGCATTATATTTTTCTAATTGTTTTTTCTATACAATAAAACTATTTGAATTTCAAATATATTATCCAAAATTTTCATTCTCGTAAAAAGAAATATTCTATTTATAATTTTTCTTATCGTAGCAATAGCTTCGAATTATTGATTTAGGTTTTTTTACTAATATGGATATATGAGATTGAAATTGCATATTTCTTAAATATTCTTAAGAGACTATACTATATTTTAAATTTAATATTTAAAGTAATACGTAGGAAAAAAAGTACACTTTATGTCTAAAATTGAACGCTTCACCTATCGAAATGAAAGAAGATAATCTGTATAATAACAGAAAGAGAACATAATCTTTTTTTTTACTACATAAACATTTATTTATTAAGATTTAATTGGCTTTAACTGGATCTTCATATCTCATTTTTATTGCTACGCTCCTGTTGAATCTTATCATCCATCACATCATTGGCCACGCATTGTCCTTTTTGTTATTTATTTTTTACTATTAATTTTGTGACAATATTAAATATATAAATATATTAACTTTACAAATTCATCTTAAGAATTTTAGCTATACATATTCATTTACTTTAATTTTGATGTTATAACTAAGTAATAAATCAATGGAAAAAAAATTGTCCATACGTACTCACCTTGGGTAGTTTAATTTTAATAGTTGGTAGACACATTCAAATACATACCCAACATTGTATTTTGATATAAATTCAAAATCTCACTTCCAAAATAACTAAGTATTATGTCCAAAAAAAAAAAAAAAAAAAATCAAACAAAAGCTAAAAGAGGGAGAGAGAAGACTTGTGATGGAAAACTTAAAAAATCAAACACTACCGAATCGTGATAACTCAAAATAGTATTATATATAAAAAAAAAATACAATGATTCATCAACCTAAAGTAAAGTTGCAAAAAAGAATAAACTATATATATATATATATAGAGAGAGAGAGAGAGAGAGAGAGAGAGAGAGAGAGAGAGAGAGAGAGAGAGAGAGAAATCATATATCTTCAGGAGATAAATAGAAAATAAAATGAGAAAAAGAAGCATAATATATATATAGTTATAAGTCAAACACCAAATTATCCAAGCCATGATATATAATAGAATAACATTATATTTTTGAAAACTATATTTATATGCAATAGAATAACATTTAACAATTATAGAAAAGAAAAAACGATAATAACTTAAAAACACAAAATAAAATTGCAACCCAAAGTAAAATTCTAAATAACACATAAATACATCAATCTAACTAGAGATAGAAAAAATAAAAAATTCACACAAAAATAAAACATGAGAGAGAGAAAGAGAGTGAGAGAGAGTAATAACCTTTTTCATGTGAGAAAATATGTATAGAATTGGAGAGAGAATGCCATATTTGTAGTAATAGAATGAGGATAAGAAGAGTCAAAATAAAAAGAAGAGAAAAAGATGGATGAAGAGTAACATTAAGGTTGAGAATAGTGGAGAGATGAAAAGGTAAAAGGAAAGTTATGGTTGGAAGTAGTGGAGAGAAATGAGAAATAGGTAGATGAAGTAGCTGCTGATGTGGCTCAACAAGAGCGTAGTAACAATAAATATTATTCTCAGCTTTTAGATATAATATAGATATAGATTAGTGTACATAGCCCTATACATCATCTATTTCATGTGTTAAATGTGAATATACTTATGTGATCATATGTGAAATTATGAATATTGTGTGCATGATGTGTACAAGTGTGAAAATATTCATGGTATTTGGTTTTCTTTTACTAAAAAACACCACTTCTTTTTTTGATAAAATATAAAACTTGATCTTTATAAAGAAATTGTTTTCAAGAATAACTTATTAAAAAAATTGAAAATGCGAGACAATAGGGTATAGTTACATGGTCTACGTCAAAACTTTTCAAGAGGAAAATTTTCAGAGAACCTAGCAACCTAGTGACCCATGGTCACTTTTTAGGCCACTAACTCGACTCGAAAAGCCGTTTACAAAAAAAATGTTAAATTACTATAAAATTTATTACAAAAAATTTATAAATTGATATGACAGTGAATGTAACCAATGTTACTTCAATAAGATAATAAATGAGCGTTTGAATTATTTTTTTGTGACTATTTGTAAGACTATGTAATAAACTTTTATAATATCTTTAACACGTTGTTACCTTTAAAAGTAGTAAGTACCACCAACCTCTGATTTGTTAATGAGAACACATTCAGTTCATTCATTTTGGAAGACTTGTGAATAAACATGGTAAAACTCTATGGAAAAATTAAAATTCACTGACTTATTTTGCTTATTTAAATAAGTTAGAGAAGTCATGGGTTGACAGGTTGTGCGGATTGACGATTTGAGGTTGCAATGGTTTTCGATGATCTTGGTGTTGCAACAATTGAGTTCAACATCGGTGTCCAAGCCTTTTTGTGTGTGTGAGAGAGAGAAACGTTGGAGGTTCTAAAAAACAGATTCATTTGCTAGGCTACAATACCAAAGAGAACAAATAACTTGCTAGGCTACTAATACGATACCTGACCAAGCCTGACAAAGATTAATCTATTAACTTCTTCACAATTTAGCTAGCTTGTGGCTAGCACGGTGAGAAGCATATGTTTTGGGCAGGGCTAGCAAGAATTGACTGGGAAAATTATCTATAAGCTAGTAGCTAGCCCAATGTGAATGCTGAAAGCTAAAACAAACATACAACTGAGTATTTTACCAATTTTGCTAGATTGACTGTATGAGTGAGTATGGAGCACTCTGATTCTTCGTTTTGAAAGAGATATGTTTGATCAAAGTTCATATTTGAGTGATAAGAAAACACGTTCACATAATGTGGTGGTAGAAAGTTCTCAAGCATTATTTTAATAGCTTGGCTATCTTTACATAGTTGAAATTTTCTGTTTTCAGATATGCAATTTGATATCATTTTATCAATGTGCATAATCCCTGGAAAGGTTCCTCTAGCCTATGTTTTGGATGGAGGAAGATGGAGGTAGGGGAGGGGAGATATTCAGAATATAGTCAGTATACTAAAAATTAGTACATTCCAACTACCTTCCTAATCCTCTCTCCTCTCCCTCTTATCTACTTCAATCTCAAACATAATCATTAGTGTTGTAAGGTCACGATTTGCACCCAAATCCAAAGACAAGATTGGAATAGGCTCAAAAAGTCCAATACAATGAATTTATAGAGAGTGAGCTTGAAATCTAGGTTCTAGTGATTTTAGATAACAAAGATGATGGGTTAGATTGCAACACCATACACATGGGATAGTTTATATATCAGAAATTTTCCTCAAACTCAAGCCGAGGATATTAGATCTTATACATCACTCTTCTCAAAGACAGATTACAGTTATTGATCTTAACGTCTATAGTCTTTTTTCTCTCCTTTTTCTTCTGATCCCCCTCTTCTCCGGGACCTCTCTCCTTCTTATACATCCCCTTTCTCCCCATTCTTGCTCTCCACGTGTAGCTCTAGGCAGCTCTTCTAGATACTTGTTTCATCCGCACATTCCTGTGGTTTTTTAGGTAATAGCTATAAAGCTGACAATCGCTGTTCAAATATCACTTCCTCATTAATGCGGCCAGAGACTTAGGTATAGAGCATTCAATACGGTGGTAGCAGCTTTCTTCAAGATATTTCCTATCCGTTCTTCCTCTCTATTCCTTTGTGAAATATATCTTCATCTACAAGACTTTCTAAAATATCATTCTAGTCAACATGGCGTACCATCTAATCTTCACTTCACTTAGCCGAGGAGATTCCCCTTTTCGGACTACTTCTGCAAACCTATTTCACAATAATCTGCTCATGGGCTTTTAAGCTTGACATCCTGACTACCATCAACCTATTCTCGAACAAGTAAGTATCCTCAGATCAAACCCATGGTCCAAAAATATGCCTTCAGTCTTTTATCCTCACAAGTGTCTAATTCCTAGATTTTTAACACAGTCACCACCTTTTGATAGGACAATAATCTTGTATAGGCCCCATATTTAGCTGGAGCTCACATGTCAATTTCACATAGGTCTTATATTAGATATATAAGATACTTTCTCCTCAAAAGGATACCACTTGATCAAACAAATTCACTCCACAACGACTCTCCAAAATTACAATTCCAAATCACATGAGAATCAGTTTCAGCCTCCTCCAAGGTCCAAGCAGTGGACACATGCAAACGTAGAAGATATTCCTTATCAAGTAAATGATTTGATTCATTTATGAGGAAACCGAGACAGCCCAAAGGCCATTAATTCCAAATATCATGAACAACTTTGAGTCTCATCTTTCACTAATAACTTGACTTTTCACCGTGAATTTTCCATTTGAGGTACCCATCCACACTAACGAGTCTGTCTCGAATTTGAGAAGCTATAAAGGGGTGAAAATAGAACTAATCAACTGAGAATTCCAAAAAGATGGGGACATGGTTGCATTTTCTGGAATAACCGTATATGGCGAAACTATCTTTCATCCCTGTTTCGATGCCAGTCATTTATTACCTTAAACCCGAGCTCTATCACCAATCCCGATCCTTCATCTAGCATCCTTTAGTAATCAAATGATCACATCCCTTGCTTGAGCTAGAATCCATGCATAAGGGGAGTGAGTAGGTACACGCCTTCATAAACTGACAAGTCGAAAAATATTTGGAGTTGAACACTTTGAATAAAAGTAAATCTGGGAGTTGAATCAATTTCCACCATGTTTAGCTACAAGAGCTAAATTAAAAATTTTCTAGTCTCAAAATCCAATTCTTGGATCTACATAATTTAGCCCAACCCTACTCGTTAAAGAATTTAATTCAGAGCAAAATCCGTCCAGTTCACTAAAGCAACTCATGGCGTAAATTGAGATAACTTGGGCTACTGTTATTATCAAGATCTTCCTACCATCTTGAAATAAAATTTTTTCCTTCCACCCTTCAATTTTTTTTTTTTATTATATATTTTTATGAACTGGACTCTTTTATCTCAAAAGCCAAACTCTTGCCTCTACCAATTAAAGGAGGTAACCGAAGTTCCTTAAAAGGAACCAGAGAAGTTGCACGTAAAGTTCTCCCAATATCATTCTTCACACAGGCATAGTGTTTAAACTGAAAAACAAGGACGTCTTACCAAAATTCAAATTTTGTCCTGATGCCCGTTCATACAACTCAAGGGTTCTGATATAGCTAGACATTCCTCCGTTGTGGCTTTACAAAACAAAAGGCTATCATTCACAAAAAATTAGTGAAAAATCTTTGGACCTCTCAAGATGGACACGGCTCTAATATTGACTTCTCTCTCATCAGTCATCACGTCTCAATAACGCAGATGGACCTTAAGCACAAATGAGAAATGGGTAGGGAGACAGATTTCCTTGCCTAATTCCTTGTCCCGGTCTAATGTAGCCCATCTTTAGCGTTATTGCATGTAAATTCCGCATTCCACTCTATCATGCACCTTACTCAAATTCTGCTTTAGAACCATGCTTGGACTTATCTTGGTTTTCATTCTGTTAGTTACGACCTTCCACTCCATTTTATACAGCACATTACATGAGCTAAAGGAAGAAATTATTATTCTCCGTTCCCATTAGCCTGGCACTTTTGTCTCAAGAAGACCAAAGTCTCTCCACGGCCATAGTCTTATTTTACGCATGTATGAAGAATTGCTTTCAAACTCGCGTAGATGTCCCATACTGAACACATACATTAAGGTTGTGTAAGATAGCTGTTATTAAAACGGCAAGTCATTTCATTTCCAATCCACGCAGCCACGCGGTGAGCACAGAGCGAACTATTCTTTCGCCTTTTACTAAAGAATACCGTGTGCACGCCGCAAATAGTGGCATACGCCTATTTTTGGAGGAGTTTCTCCTAAGGGGAAGCTCCTAAAAATACTAGCTTAACATTCTCAAAACCTTGTTTCAGTCTCTTTTAAGAGATATATAGTTAAGGAACACGCAAACCCAATTTCTCTAGCTGTGATATATGGAAGTTTTAGTTTTTAACCACTTGTTGGGTGGAGTCATACCAGCCAGCCATCATATAACCTCATCACAATGAGACTCCACAGCTTGAGCTATTGTGAATCTTAAGAGAATAGACTCCAAATCCTTTTCCTTCTCGAACACAGCTAAGAATAGGTTTTCCTTTTTGTGTTGAAAGCCTCGTTAAACTGCTTGAACAATAAGCTAAAGGTGTATTTGGATACCGCTTATTTTGCTGAAAACTGAAAATACTGTAACAAAATAATTTTTAAATATGTGAATAGTGTCATGGAGCCTATTTTTAATAAAAGTTTTGCTGAAAAAAGAGATTTGTGAGTCCCGTGAACAGTGCACTGGATCCACTGACAAACAACATTCCATGTGAAAACACTGTTCTCAATAAAAAAAAGAAAGAAAGGAAAATGCAAACGCAACAAAGAAAAATGCAATCCAAACGCATACCAAATACTTGAGCTTGCTTTCATCATCAAATTCTCACCCCCTTCCCCTACTTCAGCCACGAAGAGTTTCAAATTCTTCCATAAATTCGCAAAACTAGCATCCATTTTCCTAGAGGAGAGTAGAAGCAAAGAGAAACAGAACCAAAACAAAAAGAAGAGTAGAAGCAAAGAGAATAAAATGAATATAAAATGATGAATGAGGAGATGAGAGGTTTGAAAGCTTAGGGCATTGACTATTGCACACTCAGTTAGTTTACATGGCTCCATACATCATTTATTTCATGTGTTAAATGTGAACATGCTTATGTGATCATGTGTGAATTTGTGAATATTTTGTATATAAAGTGGCAAGTGTGAAGCTATTTTTCGTATTTGATTTTTTTAATTTAAAAAACCACTTTATTTTTTTGATAAAAAATAAAACTACTTTTAAAAGAGCACATTTGCTTTATCATTATAAAGAAATTGTTTTCAAGAATAATTTATTTAAAAAATTGAAAATACAATGATAGGGAAATTTACATGGTCTACATCAAAACTATTAAAGACAAATTTTCTGAGAACCTGGCAACCTAGTGACCCCATGGTTACTTCTTAGCAAGGTTTTGAAACTCGGATTGTTTATTGAACCGTAAAACAGAGAAGTTCAAGGTTTTTGAGGTTGAACTGAGGTTGAACTAGGGTCGAACCGTAATGACGTCATAATTAATTTAATAATTATTTTAAATATATTAAATTAATATAAATACAAAATTTGACTAAAATAATCCCTAAATAAATATAAAAATCTATATTTCAAATGTATTTTTTATATCATAACTTTCATAAGATAAATAAAAAAATAAATAAATTCAAAGCAAACATAATAAATAAACAAATATATAATTAAATGCATAACAATGTCAAGGTTGATTGCTGATTATAAAAAATACGTAGTTGATATACTTAAATCACTAACCAAACCAAATAGTAAACCATTGTTATCAATTTTAAATCTAATATAAAATATTAAAGAGGACAGTAGATGAAGCTTAAGCTACTGTGGTAGTAGTGCTAGGGCAAAACTTAGGTACAATACCTTAGGTTTCTCATTTAAAATTTTGACACCTGTTCAATTTAATAGACTAATATAACAACGTTAAAACTTAGGGTTTTTTTTTTTTTTTTTTCCTTTTTTCCTTCTTCCTTTTTTTTTTCCTGTGCTGTGACGGTGATCCACCGAGAGAGAGAGAGAGAGAGAGAAGAATCATAGATCAGAAAAGAAGACAAAAGATCAGAAAAGAGAGAAAACAGCTTCAAATCTCCACCGAGAGAGAGAGAAAGAGAGAGAGAAAGAAAGAATCATAGATAAAAAAGAAGACAGAACATATCAAAAAAGAGAGAAAGTATCATAGATCAGAAAAGAAGACAAAAAAGAATCATAGATTAGAAAAGATCAGAAAAGAAAGAACCATAGATCAGAAAAGGAGAAAGGAAGCAGTTACACATACATACACACACCGACAGAGAGAGAGAGAAAGAATCATAGATAAAAAAGAAGAAAGCATCATAGATTAGAAAAGAAAAGGAAACAGACACATACACACACTGAGGGAGAGAGATATATGAGATATTCTTCTTTCTTTCTTTTTCTTTTTTTGGGTTTTGGGTTTGGAAGAGAAGGGTCATGGGTGGTTTGGAAGAGAAACGTTTTGGGTTTGGAAGAGAAGCTGTTTGTAGGTATAGGAAAAAGAAGGAAGAATGAAATATGGGTTTTGGGTTTGGAAGAGAGGCGTCATGGGTGGTTTGGAAGAAAAAGAGGTTTGTAAAGGAAGCGTTTGCAGGTACAGGAAAAAGAAGAAAAAAAAAAAAAAACCTTTAGTTTTAACGCTATTATGTTAGTCTGATAAATTGGACAGGTGTCAAAATTTTAAATAGGGAACCTAAGGTATTGTACTTAAGGTACTGTACTTAAGTTTTTCTCGTAGTACTATATGAATCTCATAAAAAAGAAATGAATAAATAAATATATCAATACTTATGTGATCTGACTTTTGTGGTACATGCAGTAAGATTATTTTTTTCTTCAATAATAATTACTAGTAACAACCTATCACTTAAAATTTGTTATAAAAATGTTATGAAAATACTGTAGACATCTCATTTCTCTTTTAAATTTCTTATACTTTTCAAAGAGAAATAATATGTCCATAACATTTTTACAGCAAATCATAAGTAATAGGTTGTTACTGGTTGTTATTATTGGGTTTAAAAAGTAATTTCACTGCTAAATTTAAATTTGAATCAATAACAACTAACCACCGGTGATTTATTGTGAAAATTTTGTAAAAATTTTGTACATCTATCACTTTTCAAATTGCCTAAATAGAACCCGTTTTTCCTATTACTGTTTTTTTTTTTTTTTGTTCTCCACCGTTGGTTGATTGATTTATCTCCTCCACCGTTTATAATTCTACATCCTTATCTGTTTCTTTTTTCTTTTCTTTTTTACTAGTATCTTAAATTTTTCTCATGCACTCATTTAAAAATTTTACCTTCCCAATGCCTCTTTTTCTTTCCCAATGTCTAGTTGCCAGTTGCCTACACGTTTCTTCAAGGATGTGGGAACTCTTTCTCTTTTTTGATGAACACTCTCTTTCTTCTTCACAAATCTCCTTAGTCCTCACAAAACTCTTCCTCTGCTCCTTCTCAGTCTCACTCACGGAAACAATCATGGTTTTTCTTTTTTGGTAAAAAACTCTTGCAAATCATTGCATTGTCACCGTGCAGTGGCTGCTCCTTTCTTCTTCTTTTCTTTTTTGTTTTTTGTCAAAAAAATTTCGCAGAAGCACTTATTGCCGAAAAGAAATTTTCGCTGAAACTATCCAGAACATTGATGCGAGTTCAACGTTAGACAGAATGTTATGGTTGAAGCTTCAACAATGGTGATTTGGTGCTGTGAGTCTGTAATGTTTTTATTTTGTAAATAAAAATAGCTCTGACTTGAATCGTGAAAACCATTCCCGGTTCTCAAACCCGGGCGGTTTAATTGTGGTTTAAACAGTTCTCTGCTTTTCTTAGGTAAGACGGTTTTTAGAGGTAAAAGAACCGTAATAAGAAGAGGTCCGCGATTTTTTCGGTCGGACCGTATGGTCCAATCTAGTTTCAAAACCTTGCATCTTAGGCCACTAGCTTGACTTGAAAAGTTGTCTACAAAAAAAATGTTAAATTACTATCAAATTTATTACAAAAAAAATTATTAATTGATGTGATAATTAATATTATAATACTACGTCAATAAAATAATAAATGAGTATTTGATTTTTTTTTTTTTGTAATTAGTGACATATTATATTGTAAGACCTATATAATAATCTTTGTAATATCTCTAATATGGCTGCTGTAAGTACCACCAACCTCTGATTTGTTAATGGCACGCATTCAATTCATTCTTTTTGGAAGACTTGTGAATAAAAACGGTAAAACTCTACGGAAAATTTTAAATTCATTGGCATATTTTTTTTATTTATACAAGTTAGACAAGTCATGGGTTGTGCCGATTCACGATTTGAGGTTGCAATGGGTTTCAATAATCTTGGTGTTGCAACAATTGAGTTCAAGATCGGTGTCCAAGCCTTTTTGTGTGAGAGAGAGCAACATTGGAGGTAATGAAAGAAGGTTCATTTGCTAGGCTAAAATACCAAAGAGAAGAAATAATTTTCTAGGCTACTAATACAATACCTGACCAAGCCTGACTCAAAGATACTATAGCTTTTTCACAATTTAGCTAGCATGTGGCTAGCACGGCGAGAAGCATATGTTTTGGGCAGGGCCAGTTAGAATTTGACTGGGAAAATCATCTATACGCTAGTAGCTAGCCCAATGTGAATGCTGAAAGCTAAAACAAACATACAACTGAGTATGTTACCAATTTTGCTAGACTGGATGTATGAGTGTCAGTATGGAGCACTCTGATGCTTCTTTTTGAAAAAGAACAGCTTTTATCAAAATTCATATTGGAATGATAAGAAAACACGTTCACATAATGTGGTGGTAGAAAGTTCTCAACGCATTATTTTAATATCTTAGCTATCTTTACATAGTTGAAAAGTTCTGTTTTTCAGATATGCAGTTTGATCTCATTTTATCAGTGTGCACAATCCCTGGAAAGTTTCAACTACCCTATGTTTTGGACGGAGAGAGGAATATACCAAAATGTAGTACATTCCGACTACCTTCATAATCCTCTCTCCTCTCCCTCTCATCTTCTTATGTCTCAAACATAACCATAGTGTCCGGGTCCTAGATTTTCAACACAGTGAACCACCTCTTGGAAGGACAAAAATCTTTTATACGTCCAGTGTATAGCTGTGGGACTCATATGTTAGTCTCACATAGGTCTTAAACGCTGGGTGTATAAGATACTTTCTCTTTGAAAGGATACGACTTGATCAAACCTTGAATCGAAATCCACTCCACACCAACTCTGCAAAATTACAACTCCAGAGCACATAAGAAACAGTTTCAGCCTCCTTCAAGCAGTGGACACAAGCAAATGTAGAAGATATTCCTTTGTCAAGCAAATGGCTTGATTCATTTATGAGGAACCAAGACAGCCCAAAGACCATTCCAATATCATGAGCACTACCCTCGAGTCTCATCCTTCAGACCTTCACTAATAACTTGACTTTCCACCGTGAATTTTCCATTTAAGGTACCCACCGCACTAACGAGTCCGGCTTGAATTTGAGAAGCTACAAAGGGGAGAAAATAGAATCAATCAAGAATTTCTAAAAGATGGGAACATGATGTATTTTCTAGAATAACTGTATATGGTGAAACTATCTTTCGTCCCTGTTTTGATGCCAGTGATATATTACCTCAAACCCGAGCTTTATCACCAATCTTGAGTTGTATCAACCTTGTTTTTAATTTCAAACACTATGCTTGGCATCAAAACAGAGGGAGTTCATTGCTTGCAAAGCATGGGACAAACTTTATTACCTATTTTGATGCCAATCATTTATCGCCAACATTCAATTCTTGTCTCGATGCCCGTTCTTACAACTTAAAGGTTCTGATATAGCCAGACATTCCTCCATTGTGGCTTTACAAAATAAAAGGCTATCATTTACAAAAAATAAGTGAAAAATCTTTGGTTCTCTTGAGATTGATACACCTCTAATATTGACTTCTTTCATCATGTCTCAATAACGCAGATGGACCTTCAGCACAAATGAGAAATGGGTAGGTAGACAGGATTTCCTTGCCTAATTCCTTGTCCCGGTCTAATGTAGCCCATCTTTAGCATTATTGCTTATAAATTCTGCATTCCACTCTATCAAAGGCCTTATTCAAATTCAGCTTCAGAGCCACGCTTGGACTTATCTTGGTTTTCATCCTGTTAGTTGCAACCTTCCACTCCATTTTATACAGCACATTACATGAGCTAAAGGAAGAAATTATCATTCTCCGTTCCCATTAGCCTGGCACTTTTGTCTCAAGAAGACCAAAGTCTCTCCACGGCCATAGTCTTATTTTACGCATGTATGAAGAAGTGCTTTCAAATTCGCGAAGATGTCCCATATCGAACAGACAATAAAGTTGTGTAAGATAGCTGTTATTAAAACGGTAAGTCATTTCATTTCAAAACCACGCAGCCACGCGGTGAGCACAGAGCGAACTATTCTTTCGCCTTTTACTAAAGAATACCGTGTGCACGCCGCAAATAGTGGCATACGCCTATTTTTGGAGGAGTATTTCCTGTGGGAAAGCTCCTAAAAATGCCAGTTTAACATTTTCAGATCTTGTAATTCTTATTTTCTGACTATGGATACGTACATATAATGCAAGAAACTATTCCCCTAGCTGTGATGCTGGTTTAATAATCGTACAGAATTTTTAGATATGTAACTGAAATTTAAACAGTAAATTAAACTCATTGGTGAAGCTGCTACATCTTTTTTTCTTCAAAAAATTTCAGCGTCAAATGAGTATTAAATGCTTCGATAGCTTTACAAAATCGTCATCCATTTTTTGTAGAAGAAAAGAAAAGTAGAAGCAGAACAGAGAAAATAAAAAAGAAAACCCTTAGGAGCGAGGAGATGAGAGGTTTGAAAGCTTGCTATACAAAACGGAATGAGAGACTCCTGAGCAACAAAGAGACAGGACAGATGAGGAGTTTATACCACTTTCAGAAGAGTATTTCTATATTTAATTGGTGGTCTTTAACAAATATATCGTTTCAAGAATAATTTCTTGAATAAAAAAAAAGGACAATAGAGTATTTTTACATGGTCTACCTCAAAAATATTAAAGATGATAGTTTTATGAGAACCTTGCAACCTAGTGACCCCATGGTCACCTCTTAAGGCCATCAGCTTGACTTGAAAAGCCATCTACAAAAAATGTTTAAAGTTATAATAAAATTTATTTTTTTAAAAAAAACTTACAAATTGATGTGCAAAATTATTATAAAATTTTTATAAACAAAAATTATAAATTGATGTGCAAAGTTATTATAAAATTTATTTTTTAAAAACATAGATATTAATATACAACGAATGCGATTGATGTCACTTCAACAAAATAATAACCAAGACCTCCTCGGCACTACGTGTAGTGGCTAGAGATTTTAGAGGAAACATTATTAAAGTTTGGTCCAAAATCCATACCAAATGCTCCCCCGTTTCAGCTGAAGCCTCTGCAATTCTTTGGGTTGTCCAGCTAGTGCATCAAGAATTTTGCAATCATATCACGTAGAAGGTGACTTAAAAAAATTGTTTTGATCCTCTTTCTTCAAAAGAAGTAACCCCCTATTGGTCCATAGCTAATATTATGTGCAATACTTTAAGCTTTAAGTCTAGGTTCTCATGATGTCTTTTTGGTTGAATTAAGAGGGAATGTAATATGGCTGCCCATGCTGCTGCAAAACTATCTCTCAATGCCAAAAAAAACCATCCTTTGATTTATAAATGGCCACAAATCCAAAGGTAATACTTGTTGCACACAAGTTATTTCACACGCTTTATTTTTTAACTAAAACCATGATATGAAGTCACAATTTTCAAGTTTAAAATTGACTTCAAGTCATTATTTCAATTCAAGAATGGGGTGTTTAAAAATGTGTAACAGTTTGTGTATAATAAATACTCCTAATCCAATTCATTCTTTTTTAAAAACTCGAAAATAAACAATTCATTGTCTTATTTTTCTTATTTAAATAAGTTAAATATGGGTTGTGCTGGTTTGGATTTGAGTTTGTTAGGTTTTGAAAATAAGTTAAATATTGCAACAGATTTTTTTTAATAAAAAAAATTAATAATTAGGAGTGAGACATCTCTATTGTAAACACAATAAGATACCATATGAGCTACAAAGCTTTTCACATGGTATTGCAACAATTGAGTTCAAGATCGGTGTCCAAGCCCTTTTGTGTGAGAGAGAGAGAGGAACGTTGGAGGTAATATAAACAAGAAATTCATTTGCTAGACTGCAAATAGTAAAGAGAAGAAATCATTTGCTAGGCTACAATACCTGCACAAGCCTGACAAGAAACTATTACTTTTTTACAATTTAGCTAGCAGGGGCTAGCTTGGTGAGAAGCATATGTTTTGGGCAGTACTAGCTAGAAGTTGACTGGAAAAGTCATCTATAAGCTAGTCGCTAGCCCAATGTTTATGTCCAAAACAAAACTAAAACAACATACAGCCGAGTGCTTTACCGATTTTCTAAATTGGACGTATGAATATGATACTCACAAATCCAATCATCTATTTAGCCCAAAAATAGTCCAACCATCTATAACATAGAAGATTGACCATTGCTGACTATTCGGCACACTGTCATATGGCCAACCCAAAAAAGTCAAAAACTCCAAACAACCTATTGAATTTCTCACAGGATATGTCCCACATGAAAACAGTTGCCACAATAACCCAACTTCGCCGCAAAATGTAATTACGAAGATGCTGTTTTATATCCAGACACCCTACCCCCAAGTACCTATAAATTACTCATACCTCTCCATCTCCATCTCCACCAACCCCATTGGACCGCTCCCATAAATAAATATAAAACTTTAAAATAAAGAACTGTGAATAAATCGAAGTACATATTTTGCAATTTTATGCTTATCAAAACAGACAAGGATTAAGACATTATTCTTATTCAGCGAAAAAAAAAGAAAGACATTATCCTCGTTTATTAAAACATTTTTCCTTCCAACCTCACAAGGGGAAAAAAAAATAAAAAACCAAATAGTAACCCTGTATATAACAGTAATGTTGATAACTAGATAATTATTATTATTATCTACAAAAAGATAAAACTGCTAGTTCATCGGAATAAAATCCGGTCGTGGACTCTGAAAAGCAAATTCTTAACAATGCCTCTGGCGGAGCAGATCTCATAGATCTTGACGCCACACTCTTCCGCCTTCTTATGCTCCAAGTAGTGAATCTAGATTGCAGAACCCCAAGCTTTTCATTGCTTTGCCTGTAAAATGGAAAACATTTAAGTTCACGGCAATCTTATTAGACAAATGTGATACAAGGCTCTAATGTAAGGGAATAAATTAAGCATGGTCCCATAACATATGGCTACAGTCAACTTCACTCAAAGTCATCCTGACTTTTAAAAAAAAATATAAGCAAAGGAATATCCTAGTTATTTTTTTAATAATAAGTTACACGTGCACCCACTTGGTCTTACAAACACAATCTTATGGCCCTTCACCTAGTACTTGAAAAGAGAGACTGCCATCTGAAGTTTTGAACTACAGCTTATCAGCAGGAATATTATAATTATTTACCCAAAAATTATTACTTTTGAGCTAACATAAATTCACCTAACAACAAATCAATCATAATTGGCAGCTAAGATCCACATTCATACTCCCCAACCCCACCCCACCTAACCCCAACACCTACACCAGCTTGTACTGAGGGCAACTAATCAACCCACTGGTGTTCTATCAAATTAGCCTACCACGTATATAAGACTCCAGAACCGCTGAGTTTGAGTCGTTGTTCAACCTAAACTTCAACTCAAACCCTTCCATGCATTCAGAAGTAGGTAAAGATTTCCTAGTGTGGTCCCCCTATGAAGGACAATTTTAAATTTGTCAATTTATCTTTATGTTTTTTATTTGTCTTTTCATTAGATCATTTTCATTTAGGTAATAAGGTTATTTTTTCAAGTATGGAAAAATCAACACTAAAGAGTTCTATTCCAATTATATATATATATATATATATATATAGAGAGAGAGAGAGAGAGAGAGAGAGAGAGAGAGAGAGAGAGCAGCAATATTGTTCAACAAATAAAGAGAACAACAAAATACCTGGGAATACAAGAAGGTTCCAAGGATAGCTATGGCAGCTCCAAGAGCATTGATGGCTGGACTGGTGTTTTGAATATAATGATTGATGAGACTATGACAGATATACGTTTCATGGTGTTACCAATGCTAAATGTCAAGGGCGAGATCTGGTCCAGGGACATGTATGACACCTGGTTGTAGAGATGATAGAACACACTCTGGGCCGCCACCCACCTACGTGTACAATTAACAGCCACACCATTAGTAAATGGAAAAGGAAAATAACATAACAAATTTTAAGAGAGAACAGAATCCCAAAAAAAATACAATGTACACATTCTGTCACAAAGCCTAAACAATATCACATTATCAGAGAAGGAAAAAAAGAACAGAAAAAACCTGACGGCATCATGAGGAAGATCTAACACCTTCAGTCATAAATTTAAGTTTACTATCAGCATCTGATCAATTGGTGGAATGGCATAATATTAACATAATAGAACACCAAAATTATCAGAATCAAGTCTTTGAGCAGAATACCAGATAACCCACATACTAATTCTGCAGAGCCATCTGCAATATATGAGTGAAAAACAGCAAGAAACAATTTTTCAAATTCACCATGGTCAAACAATGCTGGATGATCATTAAACCAGTCCAAATAATATGCATCAACTGCCACATAACTAGGTTTCCTATTTTTCTTTTTCTTTTCTTTTTTCTTGTCGACGTTGAACCTTAAGACCTATCACCTATCACCTATCACCTATCCCAATCCCACCCAACCCTCACCACCAGACCTGCAGCCCCAGGGGCCAGGACTGATGGACTCAGTTTTTCTTTTCTAGTCTACATAATAGTTGGGTACATTAGAAATAAGGCATTCAAGTAAATTTTTTGAATGAATTTCCATGAGTAAAGCTACAAGGCTGAGCTCTATTGGAGACAGGACAGCACATTCATTCAGATATGAAAATCTAGAACCTTCAAGAACACTACATTTTGCAGATTTGAGCATGAATAAAAGCAAGAAAATAGATTATTAAAAACTTACATGAGCTACTAGGTTAAATATCACAAGTTGGTTTTAGATTTTCTAATTTATCTGGGAGGAAAAAAACAAGAAAAGAAAGACACAAATGGTATGCATAGTATCATCTGAGAGGATCAACTTAACGTGCACAACATCCTAAGCAATATGTGCCGTGTACACCCTACCCAGAAGATCCAAAACATCTCTAGAAGATATTTGACTTGGTAGAAAAAATATACAGTATATAACATGTCAAACTTGAATTATTAATTAGATAGTCATACAATATGAAAAGCATATACAGGTTCTCAAAAATTAAAGGCAATAAATATGGCATAAAATGTTTTCATCTGAATCAGGAATAATTATTACTTTCAAGAATCAATTTAACATACATCTCTATGATCTACCACGGAAAAACTAATACATAGAACCGAAGAGCGCAACTATGCAACCAAAGAAGGACATTAGGCTAGAATTGACAGTTGTTACATAATTACCATATGAAATGGGGTCCAATTTGAGAGATGGCTGTTTGCCAACCAGCTGCCCACATTTGTGGTCCCTCTATAGCAATAGCAAACGGTGTGAGAATCAAAAGGGACATCATAGACAGACATGCATAATAGTTCATCCCACTAACAGACTTCCCCTTCATGCCCTTCTTTGAGAAGATGTTCCGGAAGACAAATGCCAAGTTTGATATCATGGCACCCATAAAACCTGAATAGTGAAAATCAAGAAACCAAATTCAGGGCTCTGAAAACAAGACACAAAACAATAAAAATTGAAGTCCAACCATATAACCTCCTCCAATGACAATATACTCTAAAACACAAAACTGTCATCAACAAATTAGAGACTCCTGGGTTGAAAAATAAACAAACAAACCAATTTTGACACCTTCAATTTAAGCCACCAGAAAAGGCAAAAAGATCAATATGAAAAACATAAACTAAAAGATTCACCTTCAAATTGGTTGCTGAGAACATTAGAATAAAGAGAGAAAATATTTATGATTTATATGTCACAATTTTAGGCAAAACACAAAACTTGCCCATACTTTGCTTTATTAAACAAAAGTAGTTTTGATCCGAAGTCCCAATATTAAAAAAATAAACAAATAAAAATTCAAAATTCAATGTTTATCCTTTCCTGAGAAGTCAACACAGTGAAAAATATACATTTGGAAAATGAAACATCAATATAAACAGATGATAAGATGATAGATCAAGCAATTAAATAATCGCAAGTGTATCACATAATAAAGTTTCATTTTTACCAGTCATGTTGAAGTTGAGCTCAGTTGCAGCAGAAAGTGCACAACCACCAATAATTGGGATAAGGGACAGGTATACTGGCACAGGGAAGCTCTCACCCAACAGGAACCTTGAAACCAATACACTGAAAGCAGGCTCACCACTCTTGATGATGTGGGTGAATGAAACTGCAACCTTTGACATACTCACTGTCGCCGCAACATGCCCAATCGTATGTGCCACAGCAACCTATTAAACACAGGCAAACACTAAGATCACAATCCAATCCAGAAAGTCAAGGAATTCAATCATTGAGATAAAATCCAAGCCATATAATAAACCCAGGAGACACCAGAACCCTGATTTTTTCCTTGGTTGCCAATAAAATGTAGGTAAAATCATGGAATCATAATTTATATACCTTCAAATTTTTATCACTAAAACCCCCAAGCACAAAAAATTCCAGTGAACTGGACAAAATTCAACTACTTGGGCTACTTGAGGCTATTAATTATCTTGTATATTTAAAATCAAACAACAAAAACATACAATTCAAAACATCACTTTCTTTCTCTCTCCTGAACTTTCTCAGCAACCAAACAAAAGGGTAACTTTCTATATTTTCTTATATTCAAATATATTCACAATTTCTAAAATCAACTAACAGAACACAAATCCTCATATCAAACCAAAAATAATATTAAAAAGGCCTAAAATAGAATCAAACTCTTTCCATCTTCCTCCATCTCACCAACCAATCAAAACCCAAATTTTCACTCACCTCAAACAAACTCTTCCATCAAACATCAAAACAAAATCAACAGAGACACAACCTTAAAGTTCATAATATACTCTCAACTTGCTCCACTTTTCCCACCAAATCAAATGAAATCAAAATCACAAGAATCGAAAAGTCTTCCATCCTAAAACAACATGCAACCATTAAAACAAGACCCAATTTTAAACTCTTTTCAAACTCACCGGGAACAAAGTCTTCCAAAACTCAAAGTCAGTCTTGGGAGCCTCAGCGATCCTTGTGACCCAAGAGATTAACATCATGAGAGACCCACATGCAAGCGAGAGAGTTGAGGTCAGCCATGGGTAAGGGAAAGCATTCAACACCTTCTTGTTATAGATATTGAACACCACATTCAGAGCCCACCAAGTAGCGAAGTAAATTCCGATCTTCAACTTCTGCGCCGCCTCCGATTTCGTCTCGGCCGCTTCGACCGGTTTAGACTGATCCGCAGCCTCATACGCCTCGCATTTGATCCGATCCTCCCGATATCTCACCGACCCAACACTCAGTTTCTCAACTGAATTCACATGCAAAGGCCTCGACACCGATACCAAGCCGAGTCGCTCCGGTTTTCTCAACGCCGGTACGACTTGCAGAACCGGCCGTGCCGTATACGGCTTTTTTCGGAGAAACAAATCGGACCCATTAATCGTTGGGGACACGGATTGCTTCACAGAACAAATCATGGCGTAAAAGATTCAAACTTTGAGAGCAAAATTCCAGGTGGGTTTTATGGGTCTTTCACAAAAACACGATCACAGAAATATATATAGTTATACTTGTTCAAAGAGATCAAACTTCAAAGAAGCAGTAAAAGCCAAGACCTTCACGGCTTTGCTTTGCTTTTGAAAAACCTTTTTCCAAAAGCCTTTGACCTAAAGAAAAAAAAAAAAAACAACAATCTTATAGGTATTTATATATATATTTTTCAACTTATGAATATGACCAAGGCTTAAAAGAGTAAAAAAAAAAAAAAAATTGATATTTGGGTTATGATGATCTATAAAAAATTATAGGCAGACAGTAGGAGTGAATTACGGGTGTGATCTATAAATAACTTTGACACAGTAATGAGTAAAAGAGAGAGAGAGAGAGGATTTGTTTGGTTTGGGACGAGGAGGGTAGGTGAATTTTGATGAGGAGGACAAAAAAGGATTGGGAGTCGGGATGCTTGGCAGTGAAATCTACGGTGGGTTGTTTCTCTGAAATCTCAGTCCAGTCTGTGTTTTTGTTACCAAATATTCATGTGACTTCGTTTCCATCTTTTTCTGTTTTTGCATTTAAAAAGGCCATTTGGACCAACAACTCTCTCTGTTGTAAGAAGGTCAGGAAAGTTGGTTTTATTTGGGTTTTGCTATGCTGTAGCCATGTGTATGTTTTTGGCAAATGTTTTTATTTTTTTTAATACAAGGTAGAATTTTAACCTAATCTAAATGTATATATATGTAAAACTCCCTGTAGGAGATTTAAACTTCGATCTTTGCCCCCACACTCCATAAGTATTTATATTTGTAAAGTAACTACCGCACTAAAGAGAAGTAGTGGTGGCAAATGTTAACAAGCATAAAGTTATACTCAAGTGGGTCTCATTTAATAAAAAATTAAATAAATAAAAGAAAATGACATAAAATTAGTCCTTGATTATTTTAATTTTTTTTTCTTTACAAAGTTGGCTCCACACTAAAAAAAATGACAACAAACAGTAAAAAAATAAAAAATTGCTATTAATGAAACCTTTCTTAGCAAAATATTCTCACAAGTAATGCATATACTCTTAACTGTACTAACTTAATATAAATGTATATGTATATAAAACTCTTCGTAGAAGATTTGAACTTCGATTTTTGCCCCCACACACCACAAGTATTTATACTTGTAAAGTGATCACCGCACCAAAGAGAAGCGATGGTGGCAAACGTTAACAAACATAAGTTATACTCAAGTGGGTCTCATTTAATAAAAAATTAATAAATAAAAGAAAATGACATAAAATTAGTCCTTTGGTTATTTTAATATTTTTTGTCTTTACAAAGTTGGCTCCACACTGAAAAAAACACAAAAAACTGTAAAAAAAAAAAAAAGACAAAAAACTGTAAAAAAAAAAAAAAGATAAAAACTTAAACCAAAAAAAAAAAATTAAAAATTACTGTTAATGAGCACGAGATAGTGCTTATTAACGCAACCCTTCCTAGCAAAATGTTCCCAAGTAATGCATATACGCTTAACTGTACTAAAAAGTGGGTCTCCTTAAATAAAAAAATTAATTAGATAAAAGAAAATGACACGAAACTACTCCTTTTGATTATTTTAATATCTTTTCTTTGCCGCCAATAATCCACTCTCTCACTGTAAACACACTGTTACTCGTGTGAGTTGTACTGTACTAGAAGGAAAGCTAATTACAAAATCTATTTTTTGGAGGAGCATTTGGATCCGGTTCTTTTAAAAATTTATATTTATTTTAGTATAAGGACTTATTTTTATATTTTTTCACAATTATTTTAAAAAAATACTTATATTAGATTATTTATTTTACATATTATTTTATTCAAACAAGAATTCTTCATTCTTTGTTTATTATTATCTTCATAGGGAGAAAGAAATTTAATGAGGGAAGAGGTGAGAGAAAAAAAAAATTAAAATAATGATATATAAAGCTACAGCAAGAGTATTTGCATCAAACAATATAAAATAGAAAAAAATTTCAACTTTACATATTCGACCCAAAAAAAAAAGTCAACTACATCAGTCAAGTTAAAAATGTGTAAATTTATAAAATTTCTACAATAATTGTATAAATTTATACTAACACTATTCAGTTTGCAACTTTACATATCTAGAGGTTGAAGAAAGAAGGTGGATAGTAATTATTGTGTATGAAGAAAGAGAAATAATTTTAAAAATTAAGAAAATTTGATATTTTAATGTAATGTAGAGTAAAATAGATAATCTGAAGTAGATTGTTTTAAAAAATGAGTATATAAAATAGAAAAAATAGGTTCTTATGCTTAAATAGACGAAACTTTTTGCATAAGTTGATATGAATGCTTTAATAATGTATATTTACATGGTTGATGTGAGTGACTTGGAGCTTGAATGTGTAAATTTGACACAATTTTTTATTATGCAGATACTGATACAAATGCCCTTAGACCATTTGAAACTATTTTCCACAATGCTTTGAGCCAGTGTAGCCATTGAAGAGATCATTCTTGTATATCTTTAATCATGTCATTTTTTTTTTGAATAAATCATGCAGCTTGTTTAAATAATAAAATAAAGGTTAACTCTAAACTAGTTTGAAGCGATCTTACTCTAATCCATAATTAAAAAAATAATTCATTTGTAGTTTTAGTCGTGTAACTTTTTTAATGTGTCATATGATATGTTAAAATAATGCAATGAATAATCTTATAAATCATCACGTAATTAGTTGGAAAAAATAGTTACAAATTAATTTGCAACCAAACTTTGTTCTAAATAATATACACGAATAGTCTTATGAATTTTCACGTTGTGAGTTGAAGAATAATGTTCCAGGTAAATTTGGAGCTAAACTTTTGCCCTAATATTGTT
The DNA here is from genome assembly GCA_014183005.1 of Castanea mollissima. Lineage (NCBI taxonomy): Eukaryota > Viridiplantae > Streptophyta > Magnoliopsida > Fagales > Fagaceae > Castanea > Castanea mollissima. Next base: position 650,265 of record JACAVU010000058.1, read on the forward strand.
AACAAACTTTTAAACAATATCACTTTTACTTGGTTTAGGTGCAAGTATAAGTAGTTTCTCAACAAAAAAAAAAAAAAAAAAAGGTGCAAGTATAAGTATACACTTTAAATTACATTTGAACAAAAAAATATGTACTTACACTTTCTCTTATTATTATTATTATTATTATTATTATTATTATACACCAATAACAACAAATCATATAAATGTATATATGTGTGTGTGTGTGTGAGAGAGAGAGAAAGAGAGAAAAAACCTGATGATAGCTCTTTATTATCAGACCAAAACACCAATCAGTTTTTGGTGTAAGTTAAGATTAATTTCAAATATCTTATACAATCATTAAAGACTTCACTAGTTGAGTTGAACCTACTGTATCACTAAACTTATTGATTGTTAATACCACCTTATTGGGGATTTTTTTTTCTTACGAGGGATTGGTCAAGCGTAATAAGCAACATATGACAATGTTTTCTAGAATCTGTTTAAGAAACTTTAAGTGATAAAGGCTGATTTTTTTTTTTTTTTTTTGAATAACTAAAATAAGTAGGAATGGGAATTTGAATTTAAATTTTCTTTCATGGAAAAAATCAAACAGTACCTTTAAAGGATTAAAGGATAAGATTCTTGAAGGTAAAGTTTGAATCCTAATTAGTTAGAAACTATTGTACATTTGTACATGTGATTTTTCTTTTTTGAACTAGTTATTAATCTATCATAATTTATCCTAACATGCTACCCTGGAGTTAGAACCCGAGACCCACCCTCAATCCCCATGCTCTAAGGCTTAGGAAGGTACTATCCGGCCTAAAATAGGGGTGTTAAAGGGTTGTATGTTTGGTTGCTGGTTCATGGTATTTTTGTTTTATACATATTAACTATTAAGTAGGGTGGACGCAAACCTTGGACATTTTATTGAAAATTTAAAAAATATATTAATGAAAATCAACCTAACGTTTTAAGAAATTGTCTAGTTTAAAGAAAATTTTAATGAAATATAAAATATATTCAAGGTCAAAACTTGAAAATTTAATAAAATGTCACATTATGATGATTTATAAAGAATGTGATTACAGGCCAGAATACTTCATTGAATAATGAGTTGGATTGAATCAACTGTTTGAAAGTAAATAATTTACGATACCACAAGCTAAAAACTAATGGTAACAAAATAACATATCTTTAAAAAATTAATATAGTTTTAAAATAATAATAGAAGGATAACCCTTCAAGTATAAGAGTGAATATCTATCAAGAGAAATGAAATTTTCAAAAATAATAATAATAATAATTATTATTATTTTTAAATAGAGAGATGGGACTGAATAAAAAATGGGTCTTGGGTATAGACTCTTCAACCCATATCATGTGTCAATAAGGATAACATCATATGTACCAACAAGACACAAAGGCCTTGATTTGTCTATCATTATAGGCATAATACATTCTTTAAATCACTAATGTTCGCAAGCACTCAACTCCGATCAAATATGACGAAAAACAATACAATTCTAATATCTAGTCACACCCTGCGTCGGTGAAAAGGGAATATTCTTGTTTTGTTTCATGAGCAGAGGAAAGAGTTAACATTCGAAAGATATTAAAAGAAAGGAGGAAATAGAATAATAGATTAGGGGGAAGATCATATGAGCTTTGCTCCCTAGAAAAGAAATAAACAAAGAAAAGGAAGAACCGAAACACACTGTTGGAGAATATGCCAAGCAAGTTGAAATAGAATAATTGATTAGGGGGAAGATCATATGAGCTTTGCTCCCTAGAAAAGATATAAACAAAGAAAAAGAAGAACCGAAACATACTGGAGGAGAATATGCCAAGCAAGTTGAATTGACATTTACTACAGGCTGATTTAGCACACCTTAGTTCTTTTTTTTTCTTTTTTCTTTTAAATTTATTTATTCAATAACAAATACTAAGTTATACAAATCTGAGTCGTATATATGCCAGTCAAGCTGTTCTTTTTTCTATTTTCCTTTCGTTTTTAAAATTTTATTGTATTTCAATAGTGAAATAATGAATTCACTATACAAGTATTGTATTTCTTTGTAAAAGAATACACATGAGTGCCTTTATATAGGAGGTATATGAGTGCAGTACAAGAACGTGTGCTATACAAGTAATCTAGTTGGACCTAAAGCTCATAACACTATACAACCCCCCTCAAACTCAAGATGGATGTGAGACCAACTTGAGGTTGTCAACCAAAGTACAAAGACGTCCCTTAGGATGTGATTTGGTGAAGATATCTGCAAGTTGATCTTTAGAGGAGACTGAGATCAACTTGAGAGCACATGGACAAGATGATAATAGATAAAATGACAATCGATCTCGATGTATTTAATTCATTTATGGAAGACATCATTGTGAGTAATATGAATAGCACTTTGGTTGTCACAATAAAAAAGAGTAGCAGAGGATGTAAACACACTTAAGTCTTTGAGAAGTCATCATAGCCAAAGGAGCTCAATGTGGTATCAGTAAGGGCACGATATTCTGCTTCAGTACTGGAGCGAGCCACATGAGTTTGTTTCTTACTTCGCCAAAAAATCAGAGAAGAACCAAGAAGAAAGTAATAACCAGTAGTAGACTTGCGATCAGTGGGATCTCTTACCCAATTAGCATAAAAAAATGCATGGAGAATAAGAGGAGACTGAGCAGAGTAGAAAAGACCATGGAAGAGAATGCCCTTTAGGTATCGAAGAATGCGTAGAACAGTAGCATAGTAAGTCAATCATAGAGTAGACAGATACTGGCTCACCTAGTGAAAAGCATAGAAAATGTCTGAATGAGTAATAGTGAGATAAACTAGGCTGCCAACCAAGCATTTGTAAAGAGAGGGATTAGACAATGGTTTCCCCTCTGAGAGAGTCAGATGTGCATTAAGCTCAACTGGAGTGTCAACAGTCTTGCTATTAGTGAATCCAACTCGAGACAAGAGTTCAGAGGCATACTTGGCTTGAGTAATGTAAGTCCATCTATAGAATGAGCGACTTCAAGACCTAATAAGTAGTTGAGATGTCCAAGATCTTTCATCTCAATTGCTGACTGAGAAAATCTTTGAGTTCTTAAATGCCACTAAGGTCATCACCAATTATAATCATATTATTCACATATAGGAGAAGTAAAATAGTGTCTTTGTCAGTGCGACGAAGAAATAAGGCAAAATCATAATGATTGGCTATGTAACCCAAGCGAGAGTGGTAGAGCTGAATTGGGCAAACCAAGCTCGTGGAATTTGTTTAAGCCATAAAGTGCATGTCGAAGATGACAAACCTTGTTTGATTCAACAAAGAGATTAGGAGGAGGTTGCATATAAACATCTTCACTTAAATCCCTATTAAGGAATGCATTTGTGACATCCATCTAGAAAATGTCCCATTTATAGGCAGCAGCAACAGCTAAAAGGGCACGAACAGATGAGATACGAGCAACTGGAGTAAAGGTCTCTTCATAATCAATCTCATACTCCTGTGTAAAACCTTTTGCAACAAGACGAGTTTTATAGCGCTCAATGGACTCATTAGAGCGAACCTTAATCTTATAGATTCACTTACAACCAACCACAGATTTCCTAGGGGAAAGAGTGACCAAATCCCAAGTATGTTTTTTAGATAATGCATCAAGTTTCTCTTTCATTGCAATCTGCCATAAAGAGTCAGTGGAAGCCTCACGATAGGTGTGAGGCTCATGCAGTATAGCAAGGGCAGTGTAATAATGATAGTCAAGTAAATGTACATGGATGGATCTTACCCGAGTTGAGCGACGAGGTGAAATGTCTTGTGCAAGATCTTCAAGTGGAGTAGGAGTAGGGGACCCAAGCTCAGGTTGGGTACCTTGTCTTCGACTTGTTCATTAAAGGGTGAACTAGGAAAGGGATCAAGAATATCTGGTGGTTGGACAAAGAAGTCTACAAGAGAATCAGGAGTAGCTATTGAGGATTAGGAGCAGCTACAGAAGAAATATGTGCCTTATCTGGAAAAAAATCTAAGACAGAGGAGGAAGATAGGGAAGCACGAAAATGAGAGAGCTCGACAAAGAGGCGATGTTCCCAAAAGACAACATTGCGGGAGATTTGAAGACAATGAGAAATAGGATCATAACATCGATACCCCTTTTAAGTTTCGTCATAGCCAAGAAAACAACAAAACCTTGACCGAGACTCAAGTTTGTTATGCTCATGTGGCTGAAGAAGAACGAAACAAGCAGAACCGAAGGAGCGAAGATGGTGATAGTCTGGAGGTGACCTAAAAAGACGCTCATATGGAGTTTGATTTTGGATGACAGGACTGGGAATGCGATTAATAGTATGAACAGCATGAAGAGCAGCTTTGCCCCAAAAATGTGTAGGAACTTTAGTAGAGAGAAAGAGAGCACGAACAGTATCAAAAATATGACGAAGTTTTCGTTCAACTCTACCATTTTGATGAGAGGTACCTAAACAAGTTAGTTGATTAACAGTGCCATAGGAATGCAAAACAGGTTGGAAAGCATATTAAGTGTACTCAAGAGCATTATCAGATCAAAATTTTTGATACGTTTGGAAAATTGAGTTTCAACCATTTTTGCAAAATTAGAATATACTTGCAATAATTTAGAACAATATTTCATATTAAAAATCCAACTATAGCTGAAGTAATCATCAACAAAGACAACAAAATATTGAGATCCACTAATACTAGAGATAGAGGAAGGCCCCCAAACATCAAAATGAATAAATTCAAGATATTAGTGGATATTGATACACTAGTATTGAAAGGTAAAACTGGTTGTTTTCTTAGCTAACATGACATACAATCAAAATTTTCTATAGACACTGAACTTAACAAACCTCTAGAAGCCAATTGTTGTATCCGAGAAGAAGATGCGTGACTAAGTCGAGCATGCCAAAGTGCAAAGGAAGGAATAGAAAAAACTGTAGCAGCTGCGATAATAGAAACAGGAGCAACAAGTGGAAGACGAAGGTTGTCCACAAGAAACATACGCCCAACTCTGAGACCGGTCCCAAGCTCCTGCCCCGTCCTCGGATCCTGCACAATACACACAAAATAGTCAAAGCGATAACCCAACTTAGCTAATTGTCCCACAGAAAATAAATAGTAAGAAAGGTCAGGAACATTAAAGACCCTAGGAACCGAGAAGTTGGAGGTCAAAACAGAACCTATATTATGGCTAGACATTGTGGAATCATTTGTTATGCGAATATTAAGAGGGTGTGGTGCAGGTTTAAGTTCAGAAAATAAGGATGAGTGAGGTGTCATGTGATTGCAACAAATTCATAAGCCAAGAGGAAGGAGACATACCAGATAAAGCTGAGAGAGAAGAGGAATAAGATGCATTACCAACCATACAAATGACATTAGCGATGATATTTTTAAGGTCATCTATGGACATGGTGAAAGTGCGACTTGAAGACTTAGACTATGCAAAGACGGGAGCCATTGGTTGGACACTCTCAGTGTTAGTAATAGTAGCAGCAGAAATTGAAACAGGTGATTTGTTGCAATGATAGCAAGTCTCAATATTGTAGCCAAAATGTTTGCAAAAATTGCAAAAACGTTTGCTGGATTGTCGGCGATGATTATTGCAAGAAGAAGAAGACTTGTCGTTATTCTTTATTTAGAAGCAAAATATGTAAAAATGAAATCTACGCAAAAAAATGAGTAAGAAGCACCTGGACTGCAAAAAAAAAGTGAACCCTGGAGAAAAGTCAACAGTCAAAGTCACCTTCAATAAAAGTCAACGGCCTAGACACCATTGGTCAACAGTTTGGTCAACGATGACGTCAACTAATGTCAGTGGGTGATGGACAATGATGTCATTTGATGATGTGGCAGTGATGACATCACCTAGAGCTGATGTCAGCAGGTGCAGATCTGGTGTGTACAAGTGCGTGTAAGCTCGTGGCGGCGCATGAGGAAGACTATCGGTGCATGGCCGCGCCCCAGGGCATGAGCTTCAGTGCAAAATCTTTGGGCGGCATGTGAAGGCGCGTGCAATCTCTGATGACTGCGAGGTTTCCACGATTGAGTAGATTGGAGCAAGATGATCACTGTGGTACCTGAAAAATACTTATCGGAGCAAGATGCACGACGAAGATAGTAAGTGCAGTGGTCTGTGTGGTGTAGGACTCCTCAACGATGTCGGGTACAGGTTCGGAACCCAAGGACGATGGCTGGAAGGCGTCAGAGGTCCTACAACAAAAAGCTGTTGTGGCTGTAGTGACGACGGAAGCTATGTTGAGAATGGAGTTACACTAATAAAAACAAGACTACTAAGAAAATGTCAGAATAGTGGCTCTGATACCATATTAGATATATTAAATTTAATAGTATTGTATTTCTTTGTAAAAAAATACACATGAATGCCTTTATATAGGAGGCATATGAGTACAGTACAAGAATGTGTACTATACAAGTAATCTAGTTGGGCCTAAAGCCTATAACACTATACACGTTAACATTAACTATTTAATAATATTTTTTTCTTTTCTTTTTAAATAATCATATGACAATACATATAGTACTAAAGTACACAATATGAGCATATAATAATTATTATTTTTTTAAAATAAGGATAAAATTTAGCTGCAAAATTGGTTGTAACCTTACGCTACAACCTTGCTCAATATTTTTTTTATTAGAAGTAAATTTTGAGAAATCCATTATTGGATTATTTCTTCTTCTTATATCATCTATACTTGCAAAATTTTTAATAAATTAAAGAGTAATAGTTATGTCATTAATAAATTGTTTAAAATACAAGTTTTTGTAATTTGAAATTATGCATAAAATATAAGTTTATAAATCATATAGTAAATAATATCCAATTGACACAAAATTTGACATATGTATTAAAAATGTAAAGAATATGCAATTCAACGGTAAGATTTTTAAAATATATAGTAATGTTTATTTTATTAAGTAACGTTGTAACCTTTAGGTTACAACTAATTTTGTAACTAAATTTTATCTAAAATTTAATAATAAAACCACCTGACACAAGCCTCAAGCCCTCACCTAGCATTACCTTTTTGTTTCAAAAGATTTTCTTCCAATATTACTATAATTAAATGAACATAGGTGAAGATTGTCTCCCCGAAATGTAGTGTTATTTTTCTTTGCTGGAGGAATATGACAAACATTAAATGACTATGACTATTCCAGTTTGATTATCAGGATGGAAATTTTTTTTATATCAATTTTATTCTTGTATACTACTTTCAGGCAACAATTTTTTTTTTTTTTTTTTGGCTTCATAAGTTTTCAAAAAAATGTTGGCAAAATAGTACTTTTAAAAAAACTTATGATCAGATATAGTAGTTTTAGTTTTAGTTTTTTTTTTTTTAATTTTGTCTCTATATTTTTTAGAGAGTTTCAACTTATGTTGTCCGCTTCTGATTTTGTCTCTACATATGGAATTAGTTTCTTGAGTGACAATTCCTTAAGCATGTGTTGTTCTTGCTAAAACTAATGTGACCATTTTAAAAGTTTTGGTCTACCTAAATCTCATCTCTTCAAAAGACAAGTTACACCAACAAAATCTAGAACTTGTTTTCTTGAAAAGATGATATTGAGAGTGTGTTTTGAAAGTGATGAAACCTAGCTTATTATTCTTTTCTTTTTTTTCTTTTTTTTATATACAAGATAGAATTTTTACTCTAACTTAATTTAAGTATATATGTGTGAAGCTCCCTCCTGAAGACTTGAACCCCGGCCTTTGTCCCCCACACTCCACAAGCACTTATATCTGTGGAGTGACCATTGCACCAAGGGTGTGCGATGTATTTTTGTTATTATTTATGGGTCTCATTATATTTTTTAGTATTATTTATAGATTTCAGTATATTATTTAGCTAAGCTAGCTTTTAGCATTTTTTTACGGTATTTTCAACAAAATTTTTTTTAATTTTAATTAACAAAGTTGTTCTCAAAGAGCCACTAGTAAAAATAAAAAAATAAAAAAAAAAGTTAAGAGACTTTTTATTTTTATTTTTATTAAGAATCAAGGTAAGAGACTTGTTTGTGTAATCAAATCCCCTCTTCTAACACCAACACACAAAATTTTCGGCCTAAACTAAACCCACATTAATCTGTCCCTTTTTCCACGTCTTCAACCAAGATTTCAACGGAAAAGACCCAATACAGTGCTCGAATACTACACTCCAAAAATCAAATTACCTTTATATCTCTATAAAAAAAAAAAAAAAAAAAAAAAGGAGGGTATCTCAGGAGTACTAGTCAGACTCGGTGGAGAAGTCGGTAAAGCAAAACGCCAAACCCGTCTTTTTGTTTTTGTTGGCTGGGATCTTTGGGGCAATCATTTTTTTTGATAATCATCTTTGGGGCAATCATGTTTACAAGAAATTATTCTAATTATTTTCCAGAAACTTTCCATTTTGTTTGTAGGAAGCATTATGCATGACTATGTTTGAGTGCACAAGATGACAAAGGGACATTGTAGGCATTGTGTTTCTAAACTCTGGAGTTAGGGGTACGTTTGGCTAATTTATTTTATTATTTAGTTTATTTTTGGCACTATTTATGAGCTTTACTGAATTTTTTTGGCACTGTTCATGTGTCTCACTATATCATTTCAGTTAATTTTTACTTTTATCTATAGTACTTTTAGTAAAAGTTTTTAATTTCAACAAAATAAACGGATCTCAAATAGATCCTAGAATGAAAGAATTCAAGAATAGTTAGCAAATTATTTCGACGTGTATATTAGGGCAAATTACAACTTACTCATATATAATTTGATCGAAATTTAAATTATCTAATTGTGGTTTGAAATTTGACACTTTACCCACTTAAGGTTTAATCAAAATTTAAATTGTTTACATGTGGTTTGAAATCACATGATGCAAGTGTTCTATTGGGTTTTTTTTTTAATCTTATTTGATCTTGTATTTTTATGTTTTTTATGTATTTGGGGAAGAGAGTTATAAAATTAGAGCAAACTTACATATTTAACTATGCTTTTAACATAAGTGAGTTACAGAATTCTAATTGAGTTATTTCAGATGGGTAAAATGTCAAATTTCAAATCATAAATATGCAACTTAAATTTCAGTCAAATCATATATAAGTAAGTTGTAATTTGGTCAAACCGAAAACAATACCTGTAAGAACTGAAAACTATTAAGAAAGTGTTCGACACCGCCAGCAACTATCTCGCTGAGTACCAGAAGAAATTTCCAATGATCAAACCGAAAACTATACCTGCAAGAACCATATGGAGACCTCTGATGGGGGAGATTTACAAGACAAACTTTGATGGGGCAGTCTTTGCAGAGTCTAGAGAGGTAGGAATTGGAGTCGTTATTTGGAATTCAAATGGCGAGGTGGTAGCAGCAGCGTTATCTAAGAAAATTCCTTACCCGGATTCTGTGGAGGTCTTGGAGGCCCTGACTGCAAGAAGGGCAGCTCAATTTGCAATGGAGGTGGGTATATGTCAATTTGTGTTTGAAGGTGACTTAGAGGTGGTGTGCAACGTGTTGAAGGCAATTGATGGTGGCCACTCGTCTATTGGTCAGTTTGTTAAAGACTTTTTGTCTATTGTGAATTTGCTTAGAACTTTCTCTTTTTCTCATACAAGGCGGCAATAGTGTAGCTCATGCCTTAGCTAAGAGAGCAAGAGGGTCTTTACCTTTGTTAGTCTAAATGGAGCATGTTCCTCCGCATATTTATGAGTTTGGTGTTTCTGATTTTGTTTCAGCTTAATAAAATTGCTTCGTATTTATTCTCAAAAAAAAAAAAAAAAAAAAAGAAGTTGTAATTTGGTCTTTTTTTAATATAAGAAAGTTATTATAGTTTAACGTTGAAAAGAGGAGATTTTTGTTTATCACATGTGGACATAAACACTTTCCTTCGTTTTCAGCAACCCAACGATAAATGAAACAAAATCCAGAAAAAGAAAATGCCAATAAGAAAGGAGAACCCAACTCAATTGTCAATTAACCAAATGAATGCATTACAATTAGAACAAAAAATCAAAGAGAGAAAATAACGTAACAGAGAAAGAGAAGAGTGTTTACCCGTGAATGTGAAGTAGAGGAAGATTGTTCACTTAATATTAGATTCAACCCAGCAACTCTGAATCAACCTAACAACTTCAGTCTTTTCGTCTTCCTGCTTCCCTGTTCTTTGTTTTGTTTTAAGTATTCAGCCTTTTTTTTCTCCCTCTCCAAGTAGACTTAACAACATGTTGTCAAAGAGTTGAACTAGGGATGGAATCCAGACTTGTAAATAGGTGCGACCTTGCCACTGGTTGTGTACGATGGCTTAGCCACTAAGGTATCCTTTTTTGTGACTTTGATGCATGTTAGGTAAGGAAAATTATTTTGTTTGAAAATTTTTAAAAGGTTGGGTTATTTTTTTTTTGGTAAAATTGGTTTATCAAACTTAATTTTTTTAGTTTCACCAATGGTAATTTTTGTTGTTAGACTAATTTTTTTGGGCTTTTATATATATGTGTGTGTGTGTATTAAATTCTAAATTTTTTTTTATGGTTTTTAAAAAGAAGAAAATGCGAGAGTTACAATTTTTTTACAAATTACTAATATGGTTATTATTTATTGGTAAGTAAAAAAGTAGAGTAAGTGGTGAATTTATAATTTAGATTCGAACCAATGAGAATTTGCTATCTCAAGAATTTATAAAAATATTGTAAAAAAATTTGTAACTATAACATCACTCTTAAAAGAATTAATGATATTACTAAATGGACAAAGTATAATTTTATAAAATAAAATTACTAAAATTAATACCCGTATATATTCTAATATTTAAAATAAAATAAAAAATAATATGGGAGAGGCGATTGCCCCCAAGTCAAAGGCTACCTCTATCCCTGACCAATGGCTTTTGGCTACCTCTGTCCCTGAACAATGGCTTTTGGTGTTATCGAAGAGTTGAACAATGAGATTAAAGTTATGCTCCATTAAAGTCTCTAATTAGCACTAATTGTTTTCTTTTTATTAGAAATACTGAATTGAATAGTTTGTATTTCTCACTGAAAGAATATACATAAGTGCCTTTATATAGTAGGCATATGAGTGCAGTACAAGTAATATAAGTGTAGTACAAGTAAGAGTGCTATACAAGTAAACTAGTTGGGCCTAAAGCTCACAACACTATATATGTTAACAGCCCCCCTCAAACTCAAGGTAGATGTGAGACCAACTTGAGGTTGTCAACCAAAGTACGAAGGCGTCCCTTAAGATCTGACTTGGTGAAGATATTTGCAAGTTGATCTATAGAGGAGACTGAGATTAGCTTGAGAGCACCATGGACAAGATAATAACGGATAAAATGACAATCGATCTCGATGTGTTTAGTCCGTTCATAGAAGACATCATTGTGAGCAATATGAATGGCACTCTTGTTGTCACAATAAGGAGGAGTAGCAGAGGATGTAGACATACCTAAGTCTTTGAGAAGCCATCGTAGCCAAAGAAACTCAGATGGGGTATCAGCAAGGGCACGATATTCTGCTTCAGTATTGAAACGGGCCACATGAGTTTAAGCATACTTGCTTGAGTAATGTAAAGTCCATCTGTAGAATAGTGATTACAAGACCCAAGAAGTAGCTGAGATGTCCAAGATTTTTCATCTCAACTGCTGACTGAGAAAATCCTTGAGTTCTTGAATGTCACTGAGGTCATCACCAGTTATGATCATATCATCCACATACAGGAGAAGTAAAATAGTGCATTTGTCAGTGCGATGAAGAAATAAGGCAGAATCATAATGACTGGCCATGTAACCCAAACGAGAGATGGTAGAGTTGAATTTAGCAAACCAAGCACGTGGAGCTTGTTTAAGGCCATAAAGTGCACGTCGAAGGTGACAAATCTTATTTGATTCAACAGAGAGACTAGGAGGAGGTTGCATATAAACTTCTTCACTTAAATCCTAATAAGTAATGCATTTTTGACATCCATCTGAAAAAGATCCCATTTACTGGCAACAGCAACAGCTAAGAGGGCACGAACAGATGAGATACGAGCAACCGGAGCAAAGGTCTCTTCATAATCAATCTCATACTCCTGTGTAAAACCTTTTACAACAAGACGAGTTTTGTAGCGCTCAATGGACCCATCAGAGCGAGTCTTAATCTTGTAGATCCACTTACAACCACCACAGATTTCCCAGGGGGGAGAGTGACCAAGTCCCAAGTATGGTTTTTAGATAATGCATCAAGTTCCTCTTTCATTGCAATTTGTCATAAAGGGTCAGTGGAAGCCTTACGATAGGTGTAAGGCTCGTGCAGTGTAGTAAGGGCAGTGTAACAATGATAGTCAAGTAAATGTGCAGGAATGGACCTTACCCGAGTTGAGTGACGAGGGGAATGTCTTGTGCATGATCTTCAGGCAGAGCAGGAGCAGGGGAACCAAGATCAGGGTTGGGTAGCTCGTCTTTGACCTGTTCATCTTCCACTTGTTCATTAAAGGGGGAACTAGGAAAGGGATCAAGGATTTCTGGTGGTTGGATAGAGAAGTTAATAGGAGAATCATGAGCAGCTACAAGAGGATCAGGACCAACTATAGGAGGGTCAAGATCAGCTATAGAAGGAATTTGTGTCTCATCTGAAAATAGATCTAAGACAGAAGAGGAAGATAGAGAAGCACAGAAGTGAGAGAGCTCGACAAAGAAGCGATGTTCCCAAAAGACAACATTGTGGGAGATACGAAGACGATGAGAAATAGGATCATAACATCGATACCCCTTTTGAGTTTCGCCATAGCCAAAAAAACAACAAAGTCTTGACCTAGGCTCAAGTTTGTTATACTCATGTGGCTGAAGAAGAACGAAACAAGCAGAGCCGAATGAGCGTAGGTGGTGATAGACTGGAGGTGATCCAAAAAGGCGCTCATATGGAGTTTGATTTTAGATGACAGGATTGGGAATGCAATTAATAGCATGAACAGCAGCTTCGCCCCAAAAAGGAGTAGGCACTACAAGAAATCTGGGTTTAGGCGGCGTTTTTTTTAGTGACGTTTTTAAATCCGCCACTATAAGTGGCATACTGCGACGTTTTCTAAAAACGCCGCTAAAGATTGAGCTTTTAGCGACGTTTTTTAAAAAACGTCACTGTAGCTCAAAACAATACCGATGTTTCTTAAAACGTCACAAGAAGTATAGTTTTAGCAGCGCATATCTCGTGTATAGCGACGTTTTATTAAAACGTCACTATAGTGATTAAAGAAAATGTACTACGCATGTGTCTAAAAAAGAAATACTCTATAGCGACGTTTTCGAAACGTCGCTATAGTGATGACAGCAAATGGTCTCCACCTGTTGGTGAAAAAAAAAAAGGCGCTATATTGATTAAAGTAAACACTTTCAAACACTCTATAGCGACGTTTCGAAAACGTCGCTATAGTGATTACATCAAATGGTCTCCTCCTGTTGGTGGGGAAAAAAAAAACGCGCTATACTAATTAAAGGAAACACTTTCAAATACTCTATAGCGACGTTTCGAAAACGTCGCTATAGTGATTACAGCAAATGGTCTCCACCTGTTGGTGGGAAAAAAAAAACGCGCTATATTAATTAAAGCAAACACTTTCAAATACTCTATAGCGACGTTTCGAAAACGTCGCTATATGTTCTAAAGTTTTGGATTTCAGGTTCCCACACTTTTTTTTTTCTTTCTTTCCATTAACTCACTCCGTGTCCCACTCTTTTCTTTCTTAGGCTCACTATTGATTGTCCCCTTCTTTTCTTTTCTTTTCTTTGTTCTTGTTCCTAGTTTTTCTTTGTGACACATTTTCTCTAGAACCACCACACATCTTTTCCTTCCACCCATTGCCACCGTGGCCGTCATCAACCTCCACTAGGATCTACTGCCACCACCATACTTTTTTCCCTGTTTTTTATTGTTCAAGTTTTTTTTAGAGTGTAAGTATTTGTTCTTGGCTTATGGGTTGCTTTGATATGGTATTTCTTTAATGGGTCATGGAGCTTTTGTGCTAATTTTTGCTATTTTTCAGTTTTGGTTTAAAGTTTTTGTTGTTCAAGTTTCTTTAGAGTGTAAGTATTTTTTTTTGGCTTATGGGTTTGCTTGATTTGGTTTTTCTTTAATGGGTCATGGAGTTTTGTACTAATTTTTGCTTTTTTCTATTTTGGTTGGAAATTGGTAGAAAATTCTCTTATTCAGATTTGGCTTCTTGGGCAAAAGGACTTGAGGATCAGGGCTGAATCATTGTAAGTATTTCTTTAGAGTGTTAGTATTTATTTTTCAATATTATACTTTCTAGCAATGGCAAGGAATGAACAATAGGATTGCAAAATAGACTATGTTCCAAACATATATATGGGTTTTTAACTAACTAAGAAACTTAATTTAATAGCTACAATTATCTTAGGCAACCAACCCACTTAGTTAAAGTGATACATGTATTGGTATTATACAAATATATATATATATATATATAATATAATATATATATATATATATATCTATGTTAATGTGTTATTGTGCAAATGATGATTAGGTTGTACATTTGATATATTACAAGCTTGTGTTAGTTAATGTTGAATTTTAAGCAGGTAAATATAGCATTTTTAAATTTTTTTTTTAAATAATGAGCAGCTTTTGCGACGTTTTTGAAACGTCGCTAAATGTGTTTTCCTACATTACATACTAAAATGGTATATTATTTAGTGACATTTTAGAAAACGTCACTAAAAGTTTTTGAACGCCACTAAAGAGTAATATATGGCAACGTTTTTTGAAACGTCGCAATAAACCTATAGTGACTTCTCTATTGCGACGTTTTTGAACGTCGCAAAAACAAACGTCGCTATAGACCATTTGTGTCTATAGTGACGTTTTTTGAGTTTTTAGTGACGTTTTACAAACGTCGCCTAAACCCAGATTTCTTGTAGTGAGGAACTTTGGTAGAGAGAAGAAGAGAACGAACAGTGTCAAGAATATGACGAAGTTTTCATTCGGCTCTACCATTTTGCTGAGAGGTACCTGGACAAGTTAGTTGATGAACAGTGCTATAGGAATGCAAAACAGCTTGGAAAGCATATTGAGTGTACTCAAGAGCATTATCAAATTGAAAAATTTTGATACGTTTAGAAAATTGAGTTTCAACCATTTTTACAAAATTAGAATACACTTACAATAATTCAGAACGATGTTTCATATTAAAGATCCAGCTATAACGAGAGTAATCATCAACAAAGATAACAAAATATCGAGATCCACCAATACTAGAGACAAAAGAAGATCCCCAAACATCAGAATGAATAAGGTTAAAGATATCAGTGAATATAGATTCACTAGAATTGAAAGGCAAAGCTAGTTGTTTCCTAATTGACATGAAATACAATCAAAATTTTCTGCAGGCACTGAACCTAACAAACCTCTAGAAGCCAATTGTTGTACACGGGAAGAAGATGCTTGACCAAGTCGAGCATGCCAAGAGCAAGAGAAGGATAGAAGAAACTGCAGCAGCTGTGGCAATGGAAACAAGAGCAACAAGTGACAGACGAAGGTTGTTCACGGGAAACATACGTCCAACTCTGGGACCGGTCCCTAGCTCCTGTCCCGTCCTTGGATCCTGCACAATACACCCAGAATAATCAAATATAATTCAATAACCCAACTCAGCTAATTGTCCCACAGAAAACAAATGTAAGAAAGGTCAAGAATATTAAAGACCCCAAAAACGGAGAGGTTGGAGGTTGAAACGAAACCTATATTATGACCAGATATTGTGGAACCATTTACTGTGCGAATAGTAAGAGGGTGTGGTGAAGGTTTAAGTTCAAAAAATAAGGACGAATGAGGTGTCATGTAATTGCAACAAGTAGAATCCATAAGCCAAGAGGAAGGAGACATACCGGATAAAGCTGAGAGAGAAGAGGAATAAGATGCATTACCAACCATACGAATGACATTGACGATGATGTTTTTAAGGTCATCTGTGGTCATGGTGAAAGTGCGACCTGAAGAATTAGACTGTGCAGAGATGGGAGCCATTGGTTGAACACTCTCAATGTTAGCAATAGTGGCAGCAGAAATTGAAACAACTGATTTATTGCGTTGAAAGCAAGTCTCAATATTATTGCCAAAACGTTTGCAAAAATTGCAAAAATGTTTGTTGGATTGTCGGCGACGATTGTTGCAAAAGGAAGAAGACATATCCTTATTCTTCATTTAGAAGTAAAATATGCAAAAATGGATTGCAAAAATGAAATCTACGCAAAAAACTGGATAAGAAGCACCTGGACTGAAAAATATTTATTGGAGCAAGATGCACAACAGAGATAGTAAGTGCAGTGGTCTGTGTGGTGCGGTACTCCTCAACTACGACGGCTGCAGGTTCGAAGCCCAAGGACAACGACTGGAAGACGTTAGAGGTTCTATGGCGAAAAACTGCGTCGGCTGCTGTGATGTGGAAGCGATGTTGAGAATAGAGCATCACCAATAAAGACAAGACTGCTAAGAAAATGTCAGAGCAGTGGCTCTGATACCATATTAGAAATACTGAATTGAATAGTATTGTATTTCTCACTGAAAGAATATACATGAGTGCCTTTATATAGTAGGCATATGAGTGCAGTACAAGTAAATATAAATGTAGTACAAGTAAGAGTGCTATACAAGTAAACTAGTTAAGCCTAAAACCCACAATACTATATATGTTAACACTTTTAAATGATGTTGGCATATTCTAGCCATAGATTTACTTCATACCAATCCTGACAATGAAACGGATTCTCCATTTATCCCAACAAAGGTCAAGCACATTGCGTCGAGGGAATGTACCAAAATTCTTCCAACAAGAAAGAATTTGAGAAGCCGAGTGGTGGAGATTGAAGCATCATGCGGCATTTGCTACGTTACGTACAGCAAGATGAAACTACATCGCATATCTTGATGCAATGCCCTTTAGCAGCAAATACATCATCATCGACGAAGGAAACTTTTCATAAGTGGAGCAAGGATTCAGATAGAGATTTTGCAGCCTTCCTTGAACAAGTTAACACCGAATGTGGGTATAAATAATTTGAGCAATGGTTTTGATGCTAACATGGGCAATATGGCCGGGTTGCTAGGAATAGAGATTTGTTTCCGACTTCATCAAAAAAGATCGTCAAGCTTGCACTGGTAACGCTACAGGAGTACCAACAAGCCAATAGGCGGGCCATCATTCAAGGTGACCTCAGTCCAAATGAGGAACAGGTGTCGGTCTTTTTAACACTAGTACGTATGCCTCCTTATCGTTTACCTATGATGGCTTATTTGTGGAATTTAAATAAGAAACAAAGGATAATTTCTGGATTGATTTGAGGTAATCTGGCCTCCTTAAAAGATAAGTTTAGATGATAAATTTTCTGATAACTTTTATTCCAATAGCCACTGAATTTATACAAGTAGATGGCAACGTTCCAAAGCATAAAATCAGGACCATTAACACAATCATGATCCTCTGAGACTCCAACTCCTAAAAAATAGAACTAAATAACAACAGACTCCAACTCCTGAAAAATAGAACAAACTAATAACTCAATGTTAAAAACTACAACTGACATAACATTCAAATATTAACTATCTAAGCATAAATCAAGGAAAACACCACAGCTACTAATCTTCAAAGATCCCACCTGCCTTGCAACAACTTGTGCACGTAACAAACACAAGTATTATAGTAGTGTAACAAGACAATAGCATAAGTTGTATGACCCTGTTGTGCTGTTTTGTATTTGTTTACCCTTATAAAGTTTTCAATGATAATAAATTTCTATACAAAATAGGAAGTAGAATCATGAAAATACAACCTGACATGTCTTTGAGCCCCTTGGCAACAACAACAACTTCTTACTAATCTTCAATTCTTCTTCTATAGTCAAATAATTATGAGATTTTACACTGAACACACTTAAAATGCTTGCATTCTGCAACAAATACTTCACCAGCTTGTACTCACCTTTCTGCCCCTGAAATTGCCAAATTAATATTTTCTTGAGACAAGACAACAAGCAACGAGGAACCCACTCAGGTTGATCCCACCGGCAATCTCCTCCCCGCTCATGTACAAGGCCCTAATCAAAATAGAAAACCAAGTTTCAGAATTACTGCTTATTAGCCAGAACTAATAAAATACAAACTCACCATTGGAAAGTAGAGAGCTAGTAGGTTAGGCAAGCTTTTGAGTAAGTCCGGCAAGAACTGCCATCCAGCATGTTTGTTAACGCTCAGCTTCAAATGGCTCACATTACGTAACGTAGTTAGGTTGCAATCTGATAACTTGAGAACCTTCAAGCAACAGAAATTACTATTCAATCGAGCGAGAGAAAAAAAATTTATAATGATCAATGATTTAATATAAGAGTTAGGAAAGCTAACCTCCATATAATCGCCAGTTAAATGCAAGACCTTGACACTACAAATACCTTTCATTAGCTCCAGATGTCTTTGACCATAGTAAGCATAGCCTTTTTGTTCCCACTTTGGAATGCTTAATTCAACATGCAATTGAGCTCCAGTTAATGAATTTAGATTCTTTAAATCATACCCTTCTGCTACAAAATCATACAATCTAAAGTACTCAAGGGCTGGAGTATCAATGATAATTTTGTACTCACAGAACTCTGTATTATATTCATCTTCTATGGCACATTCAATGGTCAAGCACTTCAATATAGGGGCAGAAATCTTAAAGCAACGTATTCTTTTCATTCCGCATTTCACTATAGAAAGTTCTTCTAGCACAGGGCAGCTAGAAAATAACTTATGAGCTGAGTCATCATCTGAAAATTCAATTAAATTCAGATGGAGAGTCCTGAGACTTGGTAAAAGTACGGAAGCAGGAACATTGATCACAAATTTTGTTCCTAGTTTAAGGTACACCAGTGATGAAGATGTAAAAAGGCCACAATATAGAGAGTATTTAGAGTTTCTCATGGGGACAGTGATCAAGCTCTTGGACTTTACCCCATACTGCACTGCAAATCCATGCATTCACCTGTGAGGGTTCATAGTCTTGACCACATTTCAAATGAAACCTGTGTATGCATGGTGCATTGTGTACTTTAAGCACTCTATCCACAAAACTTGAGAAGCTCACGCTCAAATCTTGCGTCGATTTACTGCCAGGCCTTCTTCCATGTAACAATAACTCATCATCAAAGTCCAAATTGGGTACTGAAGTCCAAAGATTCTTCCACGTGGTGGATAAAACGGATGTTCCCACCGCATATTTTGTTGGAAGAAAAGATAGGATGTGGCAAAGCACTTTGTACGGTAATCTGTTGATTCCATCTTTCTCTTCCTTTTTTCTATGATAAACCCTGTCTTCGGCTTCTTGGACTACGGCTTTCTTAAAAATGTTGTGGCTAATTGTGGAAATACTGCCCTTGTATTCCGCCACTCCCCACTTGCTCCCAAGCCCCTAAAAAAAATCAACTATGTTTTAGAAATACAAACTCAATGTCGAGAGCTTGTATGTTAGACACTTGAGTTGGTTAGACAGAAACTGCCATCCAATATGTTTGATAACAATAACAATAACAGAAACTAAGTTTCAGAAATAGCGCTTATTAGTGAAGATTATTCAAATACAAACTCACCTCTCCAAAGTCGAGAGCTTGCATGTTAATCACACTTTTGATTTGGTTCAACAGAAACTGTCATCCATATGTTTGATAACAATAACAAAAAGAAAAAGAAAAACTAAGTTTCACAATAGTGCTTATTAGTGAAGGCTAATCAAATACAAACTCACCTCTCTTAGGGCGAGAGCTATGTTAGGCACACTTTTGATTCGGTTCGATAGAAACTTCAACAGAAACTGCCGTCCAATATGTTTGATAACAATAACAAAAACTAAGTTTCAGAAATAGTGCTTAGTAGTGAAGACTATTCAAATACAAACTCAGCTCTCCAATGTCAAGAGCTCGTATGTTAGGCACGCTTTTGAGTAGGTCCGCAAAAACATAGATCCAACAAGTTTGTTAGCATTTACCTCCAAATGGCTCACGTTATGCAATGTAGGCAGGACGCTACTTGATAACATGAGAGCCTTCATTTATTAAAAAATACTAGTCAAATCAACAAATCTTGAAAGGTGTCTTGATTATCGTACTAAGTAATGAGAAATGACAGGTGCACATAACTAAATGTATACGTAATAAACATAAATTGTAATTTACAAGAGAACTCGTGATTTTAAGTCATTATTAAAATGTGTGTAATAGATACTACTCTTAACTCTTAAGTAACTGATTAGCATACTAAAAAAGAGCTAGAGAGAAGATTTTAAAAGGATAAAATATAAGTGTTAGAAAAGCTAACTTCCATAGAATCACCAGTAAGATGCAAAACCTTGACATATGAATACCTTTGATTAGCTCCAGTACTTTTTGACCATAATAATCACGGTCCGTTGTTCTATCCTTCGAGTGCTTAAATCCACATGCACTTGAGCTTCAATTAGTGACTTTAGATTCTTAAAATGATACCCTTCTGCTACATAATCATATAGTCTAAGGTATTCAAGTTTTGGAGCATCAACAACAATTTTATACTCACAGAATTCTGTAGCATATTCATTATCTAATATAGCACATTCCATGGCCAAACACTTGAGTGCATGGGCAGAAATGTTAAAACAACGTATGTTTTTCTTTCCACATTCCTCTATAAACAGTTGTTCTAGCACAGGGCAGCTTGAAATGAGCTTATGCGAAGAAGCATCATCTGAAAATTCAATTGAGTTCAGATGGAGAGTCTTGAGGCTTGGTAAAGTACAGAAGCAGGAACATTGAGCACAAACTTCGTGCCTAGTTTTAGGTGAACCAGTGATTCAGATCTAAAAAGATCACCATGCACCGTGGGAACAAACAGATCAAGCTTCTGTACATGACGCCGAAGTGCTTGGTAAACCAATGCATTGACATGTGATGATTCATAATTTTGAGCACATTTCAAATGAAACAAATGTAGGCGTGGTGCATTGTGTAGAATGAGCACTCTATCCACAAAACTTGAGAAGCTCACTCTCAAATCTCCTACTCGTTTATTGATTAGGTTTTCTTCATGTAACAATAAGCTATCCTCAGAGTCTAAAATGGGGACTAAAGCCCAAATATTCTTCCACTTGGTGGATAAAACAGAAGTTGCCACTGCATGTTTTGTTGGAAGAAATGAGAGGATGTGACAAAGTACTTTGCATGGTAAATTGCTGATCCTATCTTCCTTTTCGCGGACTATGACTCCCTTCAAAATGTTCTGGCGTCTTGAGGAAACACCACCCTGATATTCTATTGCCTATTGCTTTTCACAGAATAAGAAATTCTCTGGCGTTTTGAGTTTGATTCCATTGTTTCTTATACTTACCGGCCGTATGATATTTAGTTGCTGAGAAAACAAAAGACAAGCAGTTAGAACTTATACAACATTACTTGGGATACAATATTACACTTAGTCACAATTTAATATTATTGAGATAAGCTCTCCAATACTAGGGCACAAACAAAACATGAAAAGATCAGATTCTAATATCATGCTTTATGTATTGTACTTTATAAAACCATAAGCATCCTCCCACCAAGATCAACAATCTAAAAACATAGATAATTATATATTACTCTAGCAGCCATTTTGAGACCTAATCTAACAAGTTTATAATGGGGAATATATTAACCTTTGTAACTTGGGGGACCAAAGTATAGCCATTGTGTTTTAATGCAAACTAGTATTTATTTATTATTAGTATTAATTTACAAATTATCAACAAGAGAAACTTTGTAACGGCTACTAAATTTTATAAAGAGTAAAACTTAGATAATGCTCATTAACAGCAGTAAATTAGGTTTTCCAATTAATTGAAACACATATACATTGAATCAAATTGGGAAACCTAATGTATTAATTGCATCTAAGGAATTACACCTAGATTTTGACATTTTGCAAAAAGCTTATAAATTGATGTAACAATGAACATGATTTGTCACATCAAAAACATAATAAATAAATAAAAATGAGATTAGGGACACTACAAATTTACTACATAAATCATGCAAATTGACATGTCATCGATCTTCAATAATAGTAATTTAAATTTTCATTTATTTATATCCTCCTCACTACCTCTCTATTAAAAAAAAAAAAAAGTAAAACCAATCATATTCTTGAGACATTAAAATTTGTAATAAATTTAGTATCATCTAGGTTGAAAAAAAGTCATAACTATTACCAATTTTACTATATAAAATTTACGAACTGACATGATAATGAATGTTATTAGTGTCATATTAACAATATAATAAATTAAAATTTCTAATAGCTTTTTGTTGTTTTCTAAAAATTGATACATGAATTTGTAAATTCTAAGAAGTAAAATTTATAATAGTTGTGGTGCCATTCTAAATAAATTCATTTGACCAATCAATAAAAGAAAATGCATAAAATAATTGTTTTTTTTACTTATTTGCATTTTTCTGTTGAAAAAACCAAATAGATTCCCCATATTTTACCAATAAAATAAGATTATATTTATCATCTAATTACATGTTAACTGTTTTTTGATCTAAAAAACTAATTAATGTTACCAAGATTAAAAAAAAAAAAAAAACTTTTTAACTTTGGGTTCCAAAAATGGACAAATATTGTCAAACACTTAACAACACAGCTCTTTTGGAAAAAAACAAAAAGAAAACAATTAATAAATGTGTTTTGAAGTTAACAAAAAGTAAAATCCAACACATTACAAAGGCACATTTCATCTCACAATGCTTACATGAGTTTAACGCCTAATTTTTTTATATTAGATTCTTCTAACTAAATTTTTAAAGAAGCATACTTATTTTAGATTTAAATATTAAAATTGCGTGTATACATATGTTGTATTTTTCTTTTTTTTCTTTTTTAAATTAAAAATCTAGGCCATGGACCCCTATATATATAGCTTTGTCTATGTGCATTAACGATTTTACTATATAATGTTTAGCTTCTAACTTGACAATGAATATGATTGACTACTTTTTGAACTAAAAAACTGATTAATGTCACCAAGAAAAAAGAACTTTTTGTTTGGTTAGAAAAATAGGAGGATAGAAAAGATTTTATTTTCTCTTCTATTTGTTTGGTTGGGGGTAAAAAAGTGGAGGGATGGAAAAAATAGGTTTAAATAAATTTAATCATATACCCTTGTTAAAGAATGATACTCAATTAAAAAAAAAAAAAAGATGACAAATAACCACTTAAAAAAAATCACCCAAATTTATTTAAAAAATAAGAATCATGTAAAAAAAATCACAACTAGTTAAAAAAAAAACTATCACGCCCAAGCCTAGAAATTCAAAAGAAGAAAAAAAGAATAGGAAAAAAAAAGAAAGAAAAGGCAACTGCGGGCCTGAAAAAAAAAAAAAAAAAAGAAAAGAAAAAGAAGGCACGCATGCCCGGGCCTGAAGAAAATAAATAAATAAATAAAAAGAAGGAAGGCAACGTAGCTACCCAAAAAAAAAAAAATACACACACATAAGCCAAAGCAACAAAACTGAGAAGAAAAAAAAAATAAAGGCAACTTGAAGAAGTGTGTATATATGTACTGGGCATTTTTGTCAATCAAGAAAAAATTTATCTTCATTCAGTTTTCTCTCCATTTTGGAGAGAAAACATTATGATGGGCCAGGGGAGAAAATATCTGGGCTCTACCATTTATTTTCCTTCCTTCTCACCCAACCAAACACACTCCAAAAAAGTTTTCCTCTTATTTTCTCCTCAAAGTTTTCCATCCGCCCTATTTCACCTCCAAACAAACACACCCTAACTTTGGGTTCCAAAAAATGAATAACTATAGTCATAAAACTTAACAACACAAGTCTTTTGAATTAAAAATAAAAATAAAAGAATTAGCAAATGTGTTTTTAAGATAACAAAAAGTAAAAAACAACACATTACAAAGGCTCACTTCATCTCACGGACTGCTCATATGAGTTTGATGCCTAATTTTTAATATTTTAGATTCTTTTAACCAAATTTTCAAGAGGCATACTTATTTTTAGAGTTAAATTTTAAAATTGTGTGTTCATATATATAGTATTTAAAAAAAAAAAAAAATTAAACTGGGCCATGGGCCCCCTATTTAGCTTTGTTTTCCTTTGTAACGAGCATTAACAATTTTACTATATAATGTTTCAATCTAACTTGACAATGGATATGATTGATGCCACATTAACAATATACTAAATAAATTTCTTAATTACTTTTTTATAATAGTATTTTAAACATTGATATAGTAAAATTTATATTAGTTGTTGTGCATTCTAAATTAATTCCTTTGACCAATCAGTAGAAGAAAATATATAAAATAAAATCATATTTATCATCTAATTACATGTTAATTTTTTTAAAACTAAAATAATAAGAACACTGTTACCAAGAGAAAAAAAAAAAACTTTTAAGTTTGAGTTCTAAAAAAAGAACTTAACAAGACAAATAGTTTAAATTAAAAACAAACACAAAATAATAAAATGTTTTGAAGTTAACAAAAAGTAAAAATGAACACGTCACAAAGGCACATTTCATCTCACACTGCTCATATAAATGTGATACCTAAGTTTTTTTCTATCGGATTCTTTTAAACAAAGTTTTGGATATAAATTCTAAAATTTTGTGTGTATATATGTAGTATTTTAAATATAAAAATAAAAAGAGTTAGGGCCCTTTGGTCTAGCTTTGGGCCCGTCCTTGTAATGGGCATTAGCAAGTTAGCAACTGGTAATGCAAATGCATTTTTATCCATTCTAGACTTTATTGTATGTAGCTTCAGATCCACAAAAGTCTCTGGTGAGGCATTTGGGGGGAAAAATTGCGTCTTGCTACATAGTAAAATGTGTAAGTTTATTATTCTCTTTTATTAAAATATTTGAAATATTATTCCAATTCTATTTCGCTCCTCTGATATCAACAAAAAGAATAAAAAAAAAAAAGTTTTTTGTTCTTTGTTTTCTGCCTTCTATATAAAATATAGTGTTATTTAGTAAGATGAATTGCAAAATAAATGACAGGATGTTCGGTGTGTTATTAAAGTGGTTATGCAAAAATTATTTTTGATGATGTAAAATGTTTTTTTTTTTTTTTTGAGAAATAAAAAATAAACCTTACACCTAGTTGATCGTTTAAAGTTCACTAAAACGTACACGGTATGAAGCATGCGTTGTTATTTTGGATAAAAGTTAAGAATTTGTATTTATTATAATTTAGGAAAAAAAATTCAATCAAATAAAAGTGATAAACTTTAGAGATAAGTAATAACTATAATTTATTTTTTGAACATAAAGGGAAAAAAAATTTTAAATTTTAGGAATTCTATTTTTGAATTCAAAATGAAATTTGTTATTTGACATTTATAATACTATTTTTAAATGAAGTTACCCTTCATTAATGGAGGTATTTTTGAACCATATAAAAACCCAGTTGAAAAATGAGAATCCTCTTACATATAGTATAGATATATAAGGCTCACTAAATCTATAGTGTTAAATATCTAAATAAAATGCATGGAATAATATCCATAGATTCCGTACACAATATATCAGACAAAACAAGGAATAAGGAACTGCTAGCAACAAATAGAAAAATTACTGGAAAATGAAGGGCAAGTAAAAATACTCATTTAACAAGAAATAGTTCTGAAAGACGTTTGTGAGCCATTATTTTTTGTTTGATGTACTTTTGAGGTTTGGAAGAGATCAATAAAAATAAGGGTCATATAATTGGAGAGATTTTAGAGAGGATGAAATAGATAGGAGAAGAAAGTTGAGAGAATAATTTTTTTGAGTGTTTGGTTGATGTGATTTTAGAAAGGAAAAATGGAGAGAAAAAACCTGGACTAAAGCACCCCTATGCTGCAACATCCAACATGTATTTTTATACATTTTTTATCTATACATATTTTTTAAAAGGGTCCAGTTAATGTGTGCCATAATATTAAAAGTTATTTATCATAAACTATTTTTATATTAAAAAAAACTAAATTATTTATTATTCTTCCACTTTTCCACCCTTTCAACTAAAGGGACCACAACATTTGTATTATCACCACCTTAGCCAACTTTGGATTGTGACAAAAAATTGTAGCAAAAAAATAACATTCCAAAATTTCCTCTAATAAAAATTGTATTAGTGGTGTAACAGTAATGTCTATAAATTCAACAATGGGAGAGGTGTCCAAAAATTTTAGTACCGCAAAGCATACACACTTTTTACCGCAACTAATTATAGTATGCAACATATGAGAATTGTGAAAAAGGTTGTAATCTTAGAATAACTCAAGAGGCATGTCTATTTCTTCAATATCCTGGCCATTGGTATGAAGCAAGAGACCATGTCTGGCACAGTGCACCTTTAACAAGAATTATTCACTCCTATTGAAAATAATTATAAAAAATTAAAAAGCTAGAAGTTATTGAAAAAAAAAGACTATATATATATATATATATATATATAATATATATGAATTATTCTAGAACTATAATCTTTACTATACTCTTTTTCACAACTATTCTATATAGCAAACTGATATCAACTTCTTGTTATTTTATATAGACCCGTTACTTTTTTTTTACCACTCATAATTAATTATATGAAATAGTTGTGAAAAATGATGTGATAAAATCTGTGGTCCTAACATTATTGGTCTAATAATGTTAGAAGAATTGATAGTGACTAAGAAGTAAGAAGGAAAGATGACTTATGTGTCTACTCATGCTGCTTCGTCCTCGTTTGAAAAAAAAAAGAATAAAAAAGAATCGAGGAATAGAACATTTTGAGAGAATAAAAAAGTGAGAAGATAAAACTATTTGTGTTCTCACAATATGTATTTGCTAGAGCAAAAAGAAAAGATGGGTCAATCCTAAGCATTTTACTTAGTACGATTCTGGTCCATGAGTCCAATGGACATGGGCGATGGCCAAGAAGACAAACCCAATGAGGCGCCCAAGGTGGGCCCTTGGATCCATGTGGCAGAAACGGATCGCAACCGGAACAAACAAAAACCCTAAAACGACTCATAAATTATTTTTTTTTTTTTTTTTTTGAGGGGGACTCATAAAATAAGTGGTGTTTATTTTCTCCGGTTTATATATCTAAATTATAAATATAGAGATATGATTCCTCCCGTAATATTTTCATAACACTTTTATAATAAATTTTAGATATTCAATTGTTACTCGTTCTAATTTGAATTCACCACAAAAATTATTTTTTTATCTACTACTAACAGACAATAATAACTCACCATTTAAGATTTATTGTTATTACGAAAAATGTGTAAATTTATTTCATCATGCATGCATAAATATAACATGCATTATTGTGTGCATATTTGCATAAATATAAAATAAAAAATTAATATCTCAACAACATTTTCACAATATTTCTATTATAAAATAATAGATCATAAATGTATCTATAATCACAACTCACAAGAATGAAACATATATATATATATATATATATATATATATATATATATATATATGGAATAAAGATCTTCTTCCTTCTTTCTCCCTCTCGCCTAAAAAATACTAGAGTCTGTTTGGTCTCCCCTCTCAAAATCACATTTTCACATTTTAATAACATTACATACATTTTTACACACTTTTTCACCCTCACGTATTTCATAAAACTACAAAAATCTCATCTCAAATGTATTTATTGACTGAATTTAAAATATCTCAACACGTCATTGGGTTTGTGTCACAAACAGGCCCAAACTAACACAAGACCCTAACCATGGATCAAGAAGAGGATATCATATTTTTGTGCTTGAAAATGGATTTACTCATTAGCCATAAGAACCCTAATTCAAACAAAAACACACATAAGAGCAGGATATTAATCTAATCACAACAAGACAATAAATAAAGATAAACACACCCACACAATTGACAAACGCAAAGAAAGTGTAAAACAAAGTTTTACCTTATGTGAGATGGTAGGAACAATGAGATGGTTGTTCTTGATCGAGGATGGGTGGATATATGGATGAAAAGTGTTTTCTTGGGATTTTTAAAAAGGATATGTGTATGAAGAGTGTGTTCTTGAGAAGGATGAGAGGATTAGAGGAAAAACAAAGAGTTAGGATTTTCGGTGTTCTTGGAAGTGTTGTCAATCAACCAAAATGGAGAGAAAAATATGAAAAGAAAGCCAAGGGAAGAAGGGAGATTCCTATCATGCTTTCGAGCTCAACTTTTTCTCTCTGTCTGCTGTGATATAATAATTAATTTATAACTTCTTTAAAAAATAAGCTAACTTTTATTTTTTTTATTGTATGTTTAATTTAAAAGTTACAAAAAAATTATATTTTTGATAAATATTAAAAAACTACTCATGTGCATTGGTATCCAATTAGAAGTTAATTTTTTGCTTAAATTATCAATTATTTGTGAATTCTACACTATTTTTTGTCTTAATTTTATTTAAAATAATATAAGTTTTAATTTTTTTTTAAATAACTTTTGACATTTTCTCACTTTATACAAATAAGTTTTGAAACATTTTACATATTTTATGAGTGATTTGTAAAGGCCATTTGTAGCAATGTTTAAGTATTATTATTCAGTTTTTATATTGTAAAAATACATGTTTGAGTATATAAAAATACGTATAAGAAGTATTATTATTATTTAAATACTAAAAATTATTGTTTAAAAGTCAATACTAAACATGTCTAAATCTCCTAATATTTTTTATCTTCTTTTTCTTATTGTACCCTTTAAAAATAATGCAAATGCTTTTTGTTCTTCCTTCAAATCAATCTATTCCATTACTGTGCATACAATTAATGCATGACAAATTGAGACAAAGAACTTGAAGCTCTTGTAAGGATTAAGCACAATAGAGCTCTAAAGAATTCAACCAATTATGGGTTATTTAAAAGTATAATTTAAGCAACAATTTTTAATATTTAAACAATATTACACATACTTTTATACACTTTTTTAATTATACATATTTTTAAAAAGGATACAGTTAATGTGTGCCTTAATAACACACTTTAACCTATCCATTTTTGAAAAAAACTTCTCAAAAATTAAAAAAGCTGTCAAAACTTTTTCAATTTTCGAGAAAATTTTTTCAAAAAAATGATAATTATTATGTGCCTTAAGGGCACATATTAATAAAATCATTTTAAAAAATATAAATAATGTTACTAGAACTACATTACCAAAATAGCCTTTAATACCAGCGATCATATCTTTGGTAAGCCGGCTACCCAACTCAAAATGGTAGCACATCATTATCATCATTTGAGTGAACAACACACCATACATTTAATGCATGTAAGAAGAAAATAATAATAATAATAATAATATTACATTTTAATAAAAAAAAATAAAAGTTCAGTTAATGTATGTCCTTAAAATTACATTTTAATTATTTTTTTCTAGAACATTTTTTACAATGAATTGAAAAAGTTATTAAAATAATTCATTACTTTTTCATTTTTCCATAAAAAAGTTTCTAAAATAATTTACTAATATATGCCTTAAAAAATTTGTTAATAAAAACCAAGAAATAATGCTAAGAATGCATTCCTTATTAGAGTATTCATATCTGTCAATGTTCTCTTTCTCAAATATATATATATATATATCCTCGATGTTCACATCTCATGCAAAAGTTTTCGTCTAGCTTAGAACATATTTTTCTATTTTACATATTTACTTTTTAAAACACCTCACATTAGATGTCTATTTTATACTATATCACATTAAAACATCAATTTTTCTTAATTTATTTAATTGTTTTTCTTTCTTTATATACAATAACCATCATTCACTCTCCCCTTTAACCTTAGGATACGTAAAATAATAATAATAATTGTGGGGAGTAAAGAGGTCCTGACAGGTATATGGGCCTTTAGGCCATACTAAGTAAGGCCGACCTACCCTTGATTTTGAAACCTTGTAGTGCCTTGGGCCTACTCATGCGCCGAGGACCCGAGGACCAATCCGAGGTTGATTTTACTCTCAGATGGGCATAGAAGAATCAGCAACGTTATCATAACGGCACATAAACGACATGACGGAGACCAACGGTTAAAAGGGGTGAACCCTTGGATGTCCTAGAAGCTCCGGTGTTTGAAAAATACTAAAGGCTGCTGCCTCCACATTAAAGACCCTTCACCTACTACCTTAGCCGCATTAATGGGGAAGTGACACCTGAACAGCGGAAGGGAAACTTCTGGTTACTATTCAAAGGTACTGAGAGAAGAAATATCTAGGCTAAGGGGGAGATGGGGCAACACGTGTATAAGAGATTAGAAAGATGAGTATTTAAGGGGAGACCCAGAACAGAAAAAGGGGACCTATCTCTCTCTTGGTAATCAAAAGAAAAAGAAGGAAAAGAAAGATAATATAAGAACAGTCCTCGGCTTACGTCCGAGGAGGTTGAGTTACAATATTCCTTATTATTTTTGAGTGCTGACAATCTTTGACTTGCCATATAACCCTTAAACTCTTCTAACCTGGGTTTAAAACCCGCACTCTACAAATTCATATTGTTTAAGGCTCATTGGGCCTGGGCCCATAACTGTTCTTGGGGCCAGGTGCAATTGTGCACTTACAATAATAATAATAATAATAATAATAATAATAATAAACTATATACAATGAATAGTGTTAGTGTAAATTCACAAAGTTACTATATCAACTTTGCAAATTTACACATGTTTAGCTAGACTAATGTGGGTAGTTTTGAGGTTGGATGTATAAAACTATTTTTTTTCTCCTATTTTTTATTAATTAATAAAAATGCTCTAAGGATTTAGACGTGGGAAAATGTATGTAATAATAATAATAAATAAATAAACTATATGCAAGTGAATACTATTAGTGTAAATTCACAAAATTACTATAGCAACTTTACAAATTTACACATGTCTAGCTAGACCAATGTGGGTGGTTTTGAGGTTGGATGTGTAAAACTGTGTTTTATTTTTATTTTTTATTGATTAATACAAATGCTCAAAGGACTTAGACGTGGGAAAAAGTATGTCTCTAGGTGAGATAAAATATCTCAATCATAAGCTTCATTTGGTTGATGAATGAAAAAAACAAAACAAAAAAAACCTAGGGAATAAAAAATTGTGGGGATAAAAAAGATTTAGTTTTCCCTCAAATATATTTGGTTGGAGTGGAAGGTGGAAATTGAAATATTCTTTTGTTTAACTGAGAATAAAATGAAAGATTGAAAATAATGTTTATATAAATTTACTTCTATTAGGCTACTACATAAAAAATTAATAGTTTAAAATAATAATAATAAATTTTTGTTAGTATAAAAAAAAAATCATCCCAAATGATAAGGAAGGAAAAAAAAAATCTTAGACCTCACCAAAATATCTCCATTTTTTCTCCCTAACCAAACACACTCACACACTATTTTCTTCCCACTTTTTTCCTTCTCATTTTCCACCCACAATTTTTCATCCTAACCAAATGCACCCTTAATTTTGGTGACCACTTTCACGCCACTCCATTTTAGGCTTCGTTTGGTTTGCGTTTTGGAGCTCGACGTCTGCGTCTGGGTTCTTTTTTTTTTTTTTACCAGCCCCTGGTGCACTATTTATGGAACATGAACAGTGCACTATTCATATGACAGTAACCAAAATATTTTTTTTTATTGTCTTCAGTTTTTAGCAAAATAAGCAGTATTCAAACGCACATTTATTATCACGTCACTTCTTGCTTCGTTAAAAGCCCCTTCTAGAGCATTTGCACAAGAGAAAGTAAAATAGAAAAAAAAAATGCTAAATTTTACGTATTTAAATTCCAAAATCATTCACATAATTCAAGTAAAATATGTGTAAATTTTAAAAAAATTGTTATTCTAATTATATAAATTTATATTAACAATTTATATTTTACATTTATTCTTTTATTTTTTTACATATTTTTTTTATTTTTTTATTTTTTTGATACAATATAAAAATTATACTATAACTTAATTTAAGTTTATATATGTGAAGTTTCTCTCTAGAGGCTTAAACTCTGATCTTTGTCTCTTACACTTCACAAGTATTTAAACTTATAAACTGACTACCACACTAAAGATACACGATGATTTTTTAACATATTTTGAGGATAAAGAAAAATAGTGAATAATAGTTACTGGGAGTAAAGAAAACAAATTTTTTCTCATTACACACCTCAACGTTTTTCATCTTGATTTTTTTCTTTTGAAGCCTTCTTTATAATAACTGCTTGCGGTGAATAGTGAATTGCCAGCGAGCAGCTTCATTCTTTCAAATTAACTTATTAAGGTAACCTCTTTCTCCCAAAAAAAAAAAAAAAAACGTATTAAGGTAACCTCTCTCTCTCTCTCTTCCTTTCTTTCTATCGCTTTCCAAAATGGAAGAGCATTGTGATAAGCGACAACCCATTTCTTTCTATCACGCACATTGACCACGTTATCCTGCTTAAACTTTTTGCATAGTGCATCGTGCACCGCACACTAAACCCAATGACTTATTTTCACTTCTTATATATTTTTTTAGAAACTAACTGTAGTGAGTGTGAATAGTCAATAAATTATAGTTTTTGCTTTATTATCTGGATTGGGAATTTGATGTATGTTGTACTACAGAAATGCTTAGTTATTAATCCATATAATGAATTAATTTTGCCACAGCCCATAAAATCACAAATTGTGAGGGATAAATGTGTAAACCTACATAAATTCTTCATTTTTATTTCTACTATTTACGATTTGTTATATGGTGAGTTATAATAAAAGCGGTAAGTATTATTGTGACTTTGTATTTTTTATGATTAAGTCCATAATTTTATAAAAGGTTTACTAACATATGTTTTTAGAGTATATATTAATACGTAAATTATTTTAAGAAATTTTTTATTTAATGAAAAAGTATATTTTTGACAATATTTTTAATTTCTCATAATTTTTTAAAAATAAATTATTAATATATTAACCTATCACCATACACTCTTGGTGAATAATCACTTTACAAGTATAAAAGTGCTTGTAGAGATGTGGGAGATAAGGGCTGAAATTTAAATTTTCAAGAAGAAACTTCACACACATATACAGTTAATTAAATTAGAATAAAGTATAATTTTATCTTGTATAGTATATAATGATACCAAAATCGTCAGTTGGGTCACTCGTCCAATTCGGAGCATTAGATGATCTTGTAGGACCTGCAAGATAAATGAGAGATAGATCGATGCTTAAGTTAGTAACAATCCCTATTTTTTGTATATAGATGATGTTTTGTAGTAGTTTTTGATGTACCTTAACAAGTGAGGAAGATTGTACCTTTTATAGATGACTTAGGTAGTTGTTGGACATAAATGAGGTGATTATTACCCTTATTGTACGTTCTTTGTCTTGATAGAGATATTAAGGTCTTTGATAATCGTTATTGAATGTCTTGGGTGATTACTCATATATTTTTAATGGTTTTTGACGTACCTTAACAAGTGAGGAAGATTGTACCTTTTATAGATGACTTAGGTAGTTGTTAGACATAAATGAGGTGATTATTATCTTTATTGTAACATTCTTTGTCTTGATAGAGATATTAAAGTCTTTGATAATCGTTATTGAATATCTTGGACGATTACTCATCTATTTTTAATGGTTTACTAATGACGGAAGATTGTACCTTTTATAGATGACTTAGATAGTTGTTAGACATAAATGAGGTGATTATTATCTTTATTGTAACGTTCTTTGTCTTGATAGAGATATTAAAGTCTTTGATAATCATTATTGAATATCTTGGACGATTATTCATCTATTTTTAATGGTTTACTAATGACGGAATGACCGTCCATTAAAGTAGACAATCTTAATAATTTTTATGTACTTATCAGTATATATAAAAGGAGTTGGTTGAAAGGGTATATGGGTCTTGTTTTGTTCTTGTTCAATAGCTCTCTAACACACATCGTAAATTTAAAATTGTTTTTTCTATGATAAATATTAGTATTATAAAAAAAATACATAATATTTGTCACAATTTTTCATATAATAAATTATAAAAGATAAAAAATATAAACCTCATATATTTACTAATTTTTCTCCGTCAATCAAAACTTGCGTGTAGCATTTCCACTTTCTCTTCTGTATGAGTTATCATATCAATCATTCTTTTATCTTTGATGCTATCACGTCAATATCATGCAACAAAAAGGAATTATCACGTCAACCCACGTGAGTCTTGAGCTGTGAACCTATATCTTCTCTGTCCCTAAAATAAAAAAGAAAGGAGAAAGAATTGGCAATTGGCGTCTGGATAACTGGTAAGAGTATCGTGCCGGTGAATACTATCCTTCTCTATTTTATCTTTTTTAAAAATATTTTATTTTATAATATTTTAATTTTAATTTTATAATATAATATATTAAAATAATATATTTACACAATAAATCAATATATTTTAAAACATAAATAAAAGCTAGCAAAGAGAGATAGAGATTGAGATGTGAGAGAGAGTGGGAGGAGAGAGAATTGAATAAAAAAATATTATTTTTTCCAATTGTTCTATGGTACCATCACAGATTTGTGATGATAATATAATACAATTTTACTTTTTTTAGAAGGATACAAGACATTTTACATTTTTAGAAGGATACAAGACATATACAACACTTGGTGTTGTTTTGTTTTTTTGTTTTAAATAATAAATTCCTCACCGTATACCATTTACCCTGGGCCATTGCTGATGCTCTAACAATCAAATTTCATAATCAATTTGCTTTCTACTTTCTCTCAAAAAATTTATTGGCGGTTGGTAAATGGATTTAAATGTAAGTTTTTAATTTTTAATGGGGTATTTAGTGGAGTATTTTGAAATGAGATTTTTGTAATTTTTTAAAATACATGTGAAATTGTGTAATGTTATTTAAAATATAAAAATATGAGTTTGAAATGGAAAAACAAACAGACCCTAAATAAGATTATATATATATATATATATACATTTTTTTAGCCACATATATTTTTAAAAAATATAAACAACATTATTAAAACAACTTTACCAAACAACCTTTTAATTTTACTGTTATACTTTATTATTACTCTAACTTTAAAAGACTATCTCATCCAATAAAAAAAAAAGAAAAAGACCGTCTCATTTACTTTACAAGTATTACATTTACATATATTTCATTAAAGGATAATTTTGAGGAATATTTTAATGTCATGGAAATATAAAGAATTGTAGCAATTAATTTTCGGCAATAAAATGGTAGAAATGGGAGGAAATAAAATTTGTGACAATTGATATTTGCCGAAATTTTTTTTTCCCTAACATCAAACTCTTAGAAATTAAAAAAATGGGTCAGTGAGTGCATTCACTCAATTCCGTTCTTAAATCCTATAAAAAAAAAAAAAAAAATTCCGTTCTTAAAGTACTTCCCAAAAATCAAAGAAGTTGGAAACTAAACTTGCAATTAAAGCCTAGGTTCCTGAGACTTTGCTTTCTATATAGGTTTTTATTGGTCTTAGTGCTAGTCCTCCTACAACATGTTGTGCTTGCTCTTTAGTTAAAGAATCATTTTAAGGAATATTTTAACATCACGGAAATTAAAAAGGATTTTGTTAATGTGATTGGTGACTTTTTCTTTTTTTATTAATTATATAAAAATGAATAACTTTTAGATATTTCGAAATAGAGAAAATGGTAATTTTTCTTCCCATATTTATGATGGGATATAACAGAAGAGAGCACAATTTTAATATGTTCTAAAAGTAGCTTAGATAAAAAGATGCAATGCCTTAACATTATTTTTTATTTTTTTGGTGTAGTATAGTTTTTTGTCTTTTTGTGAAGCCAAAACGGTTCGTTTGCCTGAAATGTGAAATCCAAATAAAAAAAGAAAAGGAAAAGAAGGCAGAGATAGAGAGCGAGAGGGCTAGAGAGAGAGGAGAGAAAAGAGAAGACAGCTAGATTGAGAGTGAAAAGACAAGTTGCGTGTGTGAGTAAAAAGACATAAAAAGAAAGATGGAAAATCTAAGATTGCGTGTCTGAGTCAATGTGTAGATAAAAATGAAAAGTGCAGAGAAAGATGTGACGAAGGACAGAGATAAAGGAATCAGACAGAAATTAAGATGCATGGGGATGAGAAAAAACAAGATAAAAAGAAAAGAAAAGAAAAGGAATGATAAGAAAGTAAAATATCATAAAATGGTGGAAATAGTGATGGATTGACTTTGTGCAGTGTGCCCAGCTTAGGTTGCCAATTTGTTGCGTTAAAAGAAATAATTAGTATTTTAATTAAAATAATAGTAGTTTAATTGATTTGATTAGATTAATTTCTATCTTTTGTATACAATTAAATCTCGAATGCATGCACAGTACATTGGTACTGGCAGTGCAAAGCATTGTGCAATATTGTAGCTGTAACAATGTTTTGGTTTAGTAAATCTTTTTTTTTCAACTTTCTTTGTAGTTATAGTGCTTACTTCTTCTTTTTTCAGTAATTGATTTATGTTTTTTTTTTTTTTTAATATTGATGTAAGCTCAAATTTATATTGTTATACTGACATAACAAATATCACAATATGTTCACAATTATTCATGAGTCAATTTTTACTAGTCGAAATAAAATAATATAATAAAATATGAGATTGGTTTTTTTTTTTTTTTTTTTTTTTTTTTTTTTTTTTTTCAGTAATCGGTTTGTGTTTTTTTCTTTTAAATATTGATGTAAGCTGACATTTATATTGTTATACTGATAAAACAAATTTCACAATTATTGACGTGTCAATTTCTTACTAGTCGAAATAAAACAATATACTGTAGCACTGTAGCTACAATAGTACTTTGGTTTAGTTTTCATAATTATTGACGTGTCATTTTTTACAAGTCGAAATAAAATAATAAATAAAATATGAGATTGGTTTTTTTTTTTTTTTTTTTTTTTTTTTTTTTTTTTCCAGTAATCAGTTTGTGTTTTTTTTCTTTTAAATATTGATGTAAACTAACATTTGTATTGTTATACTGACACAACAAATTTCACAAAATATTCACAATTATTGACGTGTCAATTTCTTTCCAGTCGAAATAAAATAATAAAATATGAGACTGTAGGCAATCAAAACTGAAAATAAATGTTTTAAAAAATTTTACAATACTTATTGTTATCACAATACACTATAGCACTGTAACTACAACAATGCTTTGGTTTAGTTAGTCTTTTTTTTTTTCTTTAAGTAATCAGTTTGTGTTTTTTTTCTTTTAAATATTGATGTAAGCTGACATTTATATTGTTATACTGACACAAAAAATTTCAAAATATTTTTACAATTATTGAAATCTCAGTTTCTTATAGATCAAATAAAAAAAATGCTAAGTCCATAACATTTTAACATTAATTTCTACTGTGCCTAAATTTTTTTTTTCTTAGTAATTGGTTTGTGTGTGTGTTTTTTTTAAATATTTATATAAACTGGCATATATATTATTATACTGACACAACAAATTTTACAATATTTTCACAATTATTGAGGTATCAATTTTTTACAAGTTGAAATAAAAATAAATAAAATATGAGACTGTGACTACAATTGAAAATAAATGTTTTGAGAAAATGTAACAACAGTTATTGTTATCACAATATTTTTACAATTGTTGAGTTCTCAATTTTTTATAAATCAAATAAAAAAAATGTTAAAGTCCACAACATTTTATTATTAATTTCTACCGTGCCTAAAGTTTTTTTTTTTCCCCAATAATCGGTTTGTGTTTTTTTTTTCCTTGTAAATATTTATGTAAGGTGGCATATATATTGTTATACCGACACAACAAATTTCACAAAATTTTTACAAATATTGAAGTATCAATTTCTTATAAGTCGAAATAAAACAATAAAATATGAGACTGTGACCAACCACAACAAAAAATAAATGTTTTGAAAATAACAATAACAATGTTATCAATTTAAAACCAATAATAACTTGTCATTTAATTTGTTCTAAAAATGTTATGAATGTAGCATTTCTCTCAAATTTAAAAAAAAAAAATCTATTCGAATCCTAAAAATGAAGATATTGTGAAAATATTGTGATATTTTGTTGTATTCTTAAACTTCTTTTTTAATATAATCAAATTGAGTGAATCAAAATTCACGATTTTATACACAAAATTTATATCAATTTTCTCACTACTGGGGGGCAACACGAGCCTTGCACGTGCAGCCAACACTAGTTCTATAAAAAAGTTTCAAAAAGAGTGGTAGTTAAGGAATGGCATCCATTAACATTTTTGTATTTAATTTAATTAGAACATAATTACTCTTGACCACAATTGATTATACACTTATTTTTAAAATTATCTTATATAGGGGCAGAATGTTATTGGCTATCCAAAATTTAAAGAAAATATATTTCTTTAGAGATAATTACAATATGATGCTAAATTCGTAACTCAAATTATTTCTTCCTAGACCTTCATAAATTTTGTGTATAAAAAAGTGCCAATTTAATTATAAAACCTTTAGACCTTAGCACAATTCATATGATAAATTATGAGCTATAAATAAAAAATTATGAATTTATATAAAAATAATAAACAAATTACTTAAAATTTTGGCAAAATTGTGGTACCAGAATTGCATTAGAATTAAGGAAAAGTTGTGATCCCCGGAACTAAATTATGGCAGAGTTGTGGATGAGAATGAGTCGTAGACATTGAATTGAAAAGGATAAAGATAAACAAAATTATTTAACTTACTTATCTTTTTAAATGAAAATGACAATCTTGTTGCGGATTTGTATAAATATTAGAGCATATGTAGTAAAACTTGAGGAAAAGTTTTCAGAAAAGCACATATACACAGTGATCACAAATATTTACAAAGTTAGACTTTCTACACATACACAGAATATTACTTATGGGAGATGACACTGAAAACAAAACTCTCTTTGTAATTTAGTCAAAAGAAGAAAAAGTGCAATTATCTATTAAAATACCTTACCTTATAGTTTAAGAAAGGATTGCTGCACATTAGCAGAAAGAAGTGAGTGAATTAACAAGAGCCTCACGCAAGTTTCTAAACCAGGGTTTTCGGGTAGGTGGGTGTTCTAAGATTTTGACATATTATGAATTGTTTACACATAAAATGAGCTATTTCTCACTTCATTAATTAACTCCATTTAGTCTGACTCTAGAATTCCCTCAACTGAATAATGTGGTTTCTCGTTGTATGGGGTAAAATCCTCTTGAAATTGACAAGGGCCAACCAATACAACTAATCAATAAATATGGACCAAGAACTTAAACAAAAACAAGATGTAGGAAAAGTGAAGGTTCAGCAAACTGGCATATTAAGGAGTTGATTGTGTAAACTGATTAAATCTGTTCTATGTTTACACTTGACACTTTTTTAGTGAGAAGTTTTCTGAATCCTTTGCTCACGGGGGATCAGTCCCTATTTATACTAAAGGAGGTCCTCCCCTCACCGTCCATCTAAAGGGTGGATGGTGAGAGGGGGAGATAGTCCTATCTTCCATTTCTACAAACTTTTTTGAGGCGAA
Organism: Castanea mollissima; assembly: GCA_014183005.1. Taxonomy (NCBI): domain Eukaryota; kingdom Viridiplantae; phylum Streptophyta; class Magnoliopsida; order Fagales; family Fagaceae; genus Castanea; species Castanea mollissima. The sequence goes on from JACAVU010000058.1 coordinate 689,820, forward strand.
AGTGGATGGAAAAATGGGTGCTTAGCTAGTAGGTGAAAGTCATTTAATTTAGAGGGGATGGTTGTTTAAGTTTGACGTTTCCTCCCTTAGATGCTCAGACTTGTCTGAACTTTGATTTGAACTAGAGACGGATTCAGGATTTTAAGTTAATGGGAGCTGGAATATAAGAAGAAAAAAAAAAAAATCTACATCCATGTAGTATTAAAGAAATTATAAATATACAAAATCATTGTTTCTAAATATATTAAAATGCAATCATTTACCAATAAGACAAAAACAATTTTTTTTTTTAATACTAAGATGGCTAGGAATTTTTTTTTGGTTGAAGTTAAAGCATTCGTAATAGTGATGCTAAAATTTTTAACTTTTCACACCTCAAAAAGCTATTTTATCTATTTCAGCACCTCACTTTACAATACACTTAATATCAAATGTTCTATTTTTTTTTTATCACTTCATTTAAAATAATATGAACAACTCATTAAAATAATAAAAGAAAAGAGAGAATTGATTTTTTTTTTTAAATTGAAGGAAGAGATATAATCTTAATAAAATATATTTTTTTCAACAACTTGATGTAGTAAACTGGCATTTATACCAATTTACTCTAGTTGCAAAAAAATTAACTTTTTTAATAACACATAATTTTTTGGCTCTTTGGTAGTAAAATAGTTTTTTTACTAAAATATATTCACTATTGTGAATGTTTTTATTGTTTTGGGTTGGATAATTGCTATTTGGGTTAGACTAGTTAAGCTAATTGAAAAGAAGGGGTTAAGATTTTGGAAAGGGATCTCAACTACAAAAATGAAATATATAATAAATAAAATAAAATAAAATTTTGGACCTAGGGAGGCCCAGGCCCCTTGGGCCCTACCTAGGTCTATTTTTGATTTGAACAGCTTCTTGTCTTTCTTCACCATTCTGGAGGGCTCTTGGCATGTGGCTAAGGGCAAGGAGCTCCTCAGCTAATGATCGAGGTGGAGTTGATCCTCAGCTGCTTTCTTTTACAGACTTGAGTGATTGTGATTACCTTTCCTTTCTTCCCTAGCTTCTTGGTCTACCTTTGTAGGGTTTATGGTTGGGCTAGCTCTATTCAACTTGATCATATTTTCTTTACCAACTTTTTCCTTGGCCCATGGGCTTACTATCACAGGCTTGTGCTATTGTTGGGCTTCTCCCCACACACTAAGGTTGTTGAAATCGGGATCTTACATAGGATTGTTGAAGGTAGGTGGGATTGTAGATCATATAATCGAATCGTGAATCGTAAGATCCTACATATTTTCAGATTTAAAGCAAAAAAACGCATTTATAATGACTTTGTATGTTGAGTAATCATGTAAATTATAAATTCATCCATAAAAAAACTAAGATTTGCATCATATGATGTAATTAGCATGTCATACATCGCTAAGTCTATACAACGAAACAAATATATTTAAGTTTTGACCCAATGTATTTAAAAGTTTAATAAATGTTTAATTAGCAACCAAATACTAAAATATTTATCAAAACATATGGAAAATATTTTCCAAATTCTAAGTTCCAAGTTTGAAATCCAAAATAATTAGCAAATGAAAACTAGCTAACTGCAATATGAAATCCAAAAGCAAGATGAATATTAAGGTGAAGTAAACATTTATTTATTCCCATCCTAAGGTTTTTATAACCATCGTCCTAAATTTTTAATCATCATCATTTGCTGTGTAGACATTATATATTTGTATACTAGAGCTGCAAAAGACATCAAGATACAATTTTATACTCAATTATTCAAATTATACCACTCAGCAACAATTAAAGAGCATGCTCAAAAAAATAATCAATCAATATACAAATACAAGCATAACTAATAAAATTATATTAAAAAAAATATTTTAGTATATTAAAACACAAATTAGTATATTGATCAAACAAATTTAACAACATTATAGTTTAAAAGACAACAAAGCCAACATCGATCAAATTCTTTATTTAGAAATGATGAAGCATTCCTTATTTTGATTACAAGTGAACTAGAAACTAAAAACATTTGCTTAAGTTAAAATAATTTTATAAAAATAAAATAAAATGTCATACCATCACAACATTAAAAAATAAAAACCCTTAAATTTCATTAAAACAAAAATTTATCCCATAAAAAAAAACCAAAAATTTATGTTTTTGGTAGGATTGGTAAAATCCCATACGATCCTACAATTTTTACAACCTAGTGCGATCCTAAACATTTGGTGAGGTGGGATCATAAAATCATGCGATCCTACGATCCAGATTGCGATTTTGACAACCTTGCCACACACTCTATTAATGTGAATATTAGGTTAAAGTACAATACTATTAGGGGATCCGTTCGATGATTTGCTCCAGGTCCACCCATCTGAAGAGCTGCCTGCCCTGATTGGAATTTGCTTAATAGCCTTGACTGAATCATTCTCAAATAACCGAGAAAGTTTTGCTTCATCCCACCCTTGTTTGTTTGGCGTAAATAATTTTCACACTACCAGGCAATTATTCAAGCATTCAGGTGACTTAGGCACCGGTTGAAGTTGGGAAGATTTGGACTCCATGGATCCTCCAAGTTAAGAAACTCCCCCCATTTTTCATAATCTTACATGCTCCACCTAAAAGAATAGGCTGGCTACTTCTACACTTTTCCTAGTCCAGGAGGCCTTTTTTGGAGTCTATGCGACTATGCCAAGGTCACTTCCTATCCACCTTATATTTTGCAGACAAGGCTTGAATACAAATTTTCCTATTTTTTCCCCCCCTAAAATCCACCATGCGAGCTTTATTAGCAGGGAGATATTGAAATCTGAAAAAGAATTGAAACCAAGGCCACCATCCTTCTTGGATTGGCATAAATCTTCCAAGCCATACGCGAGAAGTAGTGGTTGTTCCCTTTTGAAGGATTCCACCAGTATTTTCTAATTAAACCAATGTCACACCAATTGAATATGTGAACACACCCACTCTTTAAGTCCAATCACCTATAACATTTCAATCAAGATCAACTATTTAGATGGATCTACTACTATTATTTCCACATAACAATCACTTACCTCTTGTTGCACTAACACATAATTAAGAAAGCAATAAGATATCAAAGTGCTCTCTGAAATGAACAGTTCCAAATCTTCTAAGGTAAAGCAAGGTAATATTTGGTCTCGAGTAGGACTACATTGTTGTATTACTGTACTAAATATCAAAGACTAAATTTTTACATTAATATAAGGCAGAAGGTGATTCAAAGGATGCTGATCTTCCAGGAGAATGGAGCACATAGTCAATACATCAAATCATGAAATATGAGTCGACAAGTACTTGAACCTCTTGGAGACTTTGATATATCAACTTTAGTCTTTACCATTGTCGTTAGGCTTTCTGAGTCCATCATTAAATCGTACCAATAAATTGTCATCAATTCCAAAACTTTTGCATGCCTCAGCAAATATTTTACAAGTTTTGCCTCATCTGGCGTTCCAAGAAAATTGTGAATTTCAATTGTCTTAAGATGCAAGAGCAGACAACATGGCACACATCTAGGCGGATTCCAGCTGAATTGAAAGGTTCCTTTGTTGAGAGGTTTTACAAGTCCCTGATCAGGAAGATAACAAAATATTTTGATATTTTAAAGAAAATTTTGGTGCTATATTAAATTACCGATTCTTTCAAAGCCTTAAAATATGTGTGGGCCATTTAAGCTGTTATTGAATAGGTACAACATGTGAAAATTTAACCAAAGGTTAGGTGAACACACGAGATATGCTTAAACTCTTAGGAGTTGATGAATTAATTCATTTAATCTAACAATGACATACACATGAATTAACCCACCATCCAAAGGGGAAAAAGAAATCCAAACTCACCTCCTTAAAGTTAAGAACTTTGAGATTGGGTGAACTCTGAAGTATATTTGGTAGTAGTTCCCAACCAACATTGTCATCAATTCCAAGCTTCAAATGGGTGAGATTATGAAAGGTGGGGGGATAGGAGCAATGTTGTGCAGAGACTGAACACAGATCATTGGAAACAAAATGAACTTGATGAGTATGCAAATACATATAGAAGTTAACATCAGACAGAAAAGTGTGCAAGCATACCTGCATAGCATCACCAGATAATGCTAAAAGCTTGACTTGGGAGATTCCATCAAGAAGTCCAAATAAACATGTACCTTGGACGCATGCTTCAACCAAAGAGGGTGAGGAAGTCACTGAATAATCTTCATACATATAATCATCAATTTCAAAATACTCAAGATTTGGGGTATTAATGACAACCTTGTACTCATAATTTCCTATACTTCTTAGACTTGAGAAAATATTGACAATCTTTTCAATGAAGGTACAGAGATATTCATATCCCCACACCATCCCAGACATGCCTCTTTATGACATATCTTCAAGAACAGGACAACTAGAAAAGAGCTTTTGCATTGAGGCATCATCCCCATATATAACAGAATTCAGATGAAGGAACTTAAGTCTTGGCAAACAAATACATGTTGGGAAGTTGAGCACAAATCTTCCTTGAATTTTTAAAACCACAAGCGTTTTGCAGGTGAGAAGGCTCCAGGGCAACTGCCCTACTCGAAAAAGCTCAGACTTAATTGTTAGCTCTTGAACCATACAAGCAATCACAGCACAAGTCCACGAATAAAGATGTGCTGATGCATGTAATGTGTAGCATGAGAGATTGCATTTTTCATGGCAAATCCATCACGATGAGCAAGAACCCAGTTACATAATCAATAAAGCAATTTACCTTGTTCATGTAATTACCACAGTCAGTCGCAAAGGTATCACAAAAATAAAGACTGGGGACAGAAGTCCATAGGTTCTCCCATCTCTTCGACAAGATGCTAGTCCCAACTACTTCCTTTGGTGAAAGAAATGAGAATATGTGACAAAGAAGTGAATCTGGTAACCTACTAATCCAGTCTTCACCATTGGTGGTACTTGAATCCTCCATAACTCTGTGATAAACTGAAGGATAAAAATATGAATAAAAAAAAATTTAAAATCAGAGAGATAAGCTTTATCAGAAAGACTAGTGGAGTGTCTAAGCATGGTTTAATTATATGATTTGAGTCCATAAGAGATAAGCTTGCAAGTTGCAACTCGTGGCAGATTATTATAATAGAGATTACTGGTGAATTTTAATGTTAAAAATAAAAATAAAATGAACTAATAGAATATTTACCATGATAATATAGGGAACAAAGCTTAGTTACAAAATTGTTGTATCTTAAGGTTATAATTTTTCTCAATAAAATAAACATTGCTACATATTTTGAAAATCTAATTGTTAAATTGTATGTACTTTACTCTCTTAATAAATATGTTAAATTTTATATCAATCAGATATTATTTGTTATATTATCTATAAGCTCTTTTTTCTATGAATAATTTTAAATTACAAAAATTTGCAATTTAAATAATTTACTGATGACTTAGCAATTAATCTTTAATTTTCTAAAAATTTTGCAAGTATGGAAGATATAATTTAAGATGTAATCCAATGGTGGATTTGTTAAAATTCACCTTCAATGAAAAGATATTGAGCAAAGTTGTAGCATTGAGTTTTTTTTTTTTTTTTAAATAGGAAAAAGTTGTAGTCTTAGACTAAACTAAGTTTATAGTTATACTTAAAAGATACACATTAAGATGCATAGTATAATAATCTTACATATCTAATTTAAATATTATTGTTAATCATTCTTTTTTTTTTTTAACTCTTAAAAAGTCTTATAAGAATGTTATTAGGTAGAAAATGTAAATAGCTAATTTTTCTAAATATTTTATATTTATTAATTCTAGACTCTTTGGTTTTTGTATACAATAACTCACTTGAATAGATATTTATGATATGGTTCCACATTTGATTCCAAAATTAAGAAATAAAACTCTCTAAAAATAAATAATTTAGGACACATAACGTAAAATTGGACTTCAACTATAGAATCTAATTGAATTTTCTCCAAACTTATCTATTAATATAATATATATATATATATATATATATATATATATTTTTGTGTCAAATGAATTGTTTTTAGTTATAAAAAAAAGGCTCGCTATTTTCTACTCTATATTAACTCATTTAACACAAAAATTAAAAAACTTCAATTAGATAGAACACATGTCGTAAAATTAAACTTTAATTAAAATCTAATTGGATTTTCTCTTAGTTTTACTTATTAATATATATATATATATATATATATATATTATATATATATATATATAGATGATTTATAAACTTGAATGATTTTTAGTTCTACCAAAAAAAAAAATCATAAATATAAAATCATTCAAAAATTATGTTTTTTAAGGTTTACTTATATTGGACTCCTTGTTTTTCACACCAAATTAACTCATTTGGTACAAAAATTAAAAAAACTTAGATTAGATGGGACACATGTTGCAAAATTAAACTCTAATTGAAATCCAATTTTTACATTGAATTAATTACTTGGCACAAAAATTTAAAAATTTAGATTAGATAAAATACGTGCTGCAAAAATTAGATTTTAATTGAATTTCAATTTAAATTCTAATTGAATTTTCTGTCGGCTTTACCTATTATTATATATATAAATTATATATAGAGATTAGGTTAACTCAACAACTAAGAAAAGATTGGAAGACTCATGGGTCAATGAGGTTAATTAATGAGGTTTTAATGAGAAGTTCTTGTTTGATAAAAATAGTAAAATACTGATTTTATATCAATTTGATGATATTGGACAATGTCTGATATGGATAATTGAGTCCATCAGGACCACCTCGTGCATACATGTGAGGTAAGAATCTTAGGTCCGATCTTATCTTGTTTCTCGGTTCAGCTTTGTATGTTATTTTGAAAGACTTTTTTTGGTTGAATGAAAGAGACTTTTTATATATCAATTTATATATATATATTATATATATATATATGAATTTTAATAAACTTTAATTAGTGTTACAATATGATTATATGAAAAAGGCTATTGTAAAATTTTAAAGAGTTAATATAAATGAAGAAAATGACAAAAAAAAAAAAAAATCAAGATCTATAGGCCAATAGAAGTGTGCACTTGGCATGGATTATTCTTGTCAACTTATTTTACTATTCAGCTTATTTTTGCTATTATTTATGAGTTCTACTGCACTTTTTGATATTATTCATGAGTTCTATTATACTATTTCAGCTATTTTTTACTTTTATCTACAGTATTTTTAGCAAAAATTTTTTAATTTCAGTAAAATAAGCAGATCTAAGCCAACAGTTTCACATGCATTTGTATTTGTCCATCTGCTATGAGTATTTGTACAAGCTTCAACAAAAAAAAAACAAAAAGCCTAAAAGCCAAAAATGGGAAGGACAGAAATGAAAAGTGACCAAGAGACCACCAAGAGGGGGTCGGTTTCTTATTTGGACATGTCTAAATCCTCTTTCCCAGGCCAGATGCAATCCATAAAGTATAGCCCATGATTTAGCAACAAAACCATTTGTAAAATGTAAAGAGAACCTCACAAATCCAATTCCCATTATGACTGTAAGGTCCAAAAAATCTAGCGGCCTAAGTCCACTTAGAATAGTGGGTTGAACAACTCAACCATGGCCAAAATCAATAAAATTTGAAAGAGAGGGAAACAAACAGCAAGGGCGGGCTTTGCCAAAGGATAAAAACAAGGAAGAAATGACTGATCTTATTACATGGAAAAATCAATCTTTCAATACCGGTTAGCCTGAGGAAACCATATTTACCTAAGAAATGTTACTGTTCACTCTCTTTTCTCTCAATGTTCTTCTCGTTTCTTCTCTCTATCCTGACACTTGTGTCTCGATCCCTTTTCTTGTAAACCCCATTTTTCTTATATACTTCTTCTTTTCTCATATCTCAACCATCCATCGTTACCTAACATGCCTCCTCTCATGACACTTGTCTCTGTCTGTATCTGAAGAAGGTGGCGGATGGAATCTGCTTAGCTGTGATTTACACTGTTTAGGTCACTTATTCGTCATGCAGCTGATAAAACTATTGACCACCATTAAATGTGAAGGCCACAGGCTACTCCGAATTAGAAAATTCCCCTATGATCATAGATTCTCTCTATTCATGCCTTTCTCTCCACCTGGAACATCTTAGAGTCCTGTGACTCATCCCTTCCTCTCCTCGATGTCCTTCCTCCTCAGGCCTGTGGCCCGTGGCATTCCCACCCCAACATTGCAACTCTTCAACTTCATCCTTGGTCCTAGCATCCACAATAGCCCTCTAAAACTTTTTCTATTACCCAAGGTAAAAGTGAAGTTTTAGTTATACAGACGGACTATATACGTGCCGTGCGCATTCCCACGTGGTAACGTCCTTTCACCTGTCTCCACACAATCCTGACATTTCGAAATTCATGATCTCACATTTATGGCGTCATGTGGCTGACTGTCTCCCCACATTCTACAGCTTGATCAAGATCCTACGGTTCCTATTTTCCCTTATTTATGAGCGGGAATTACCACCCATTTTTTACTCCTATATAAGGAGGTTTAGGGCTAGCTGAGGTTTATTTACGCATTCTAGACATTTGAGTTAAAGCAACCTCTCAAGGAGATTTATTCCCGTTCCATGGGTAGATACGCTAAGTTAGTGGATACTCCTGAGGCTAGGGTTGTCTTCAGGACACAATATAGGATTCTCAATAGTGTTGAAATCCGATACTGTGAATACGGTGAATGGCTAGTCTTGAACAAACCTCCATAATCCATCATCATTCCGATGATTGCTTTCATTGAAGGCGGGATAGAACTTCCTATAGGAAGGGTTACTAAGGACTATCTAATAAACTATAGGTTAACCCCTACCCATGCTCCCCAAATGTCTTTAGGGTCCTAGGGTCTGTAGATATGCTAAATAAGAAAATGGGGAGCAACCTTACCTAGCACGACGTAAAATAGGTATACAACTGCCAAAAAGGGAAAAAACCAAGTACTACATCAAATGTAGAGTCCCCTCTGTTAGGTTGATCTCCTGCCTACTTGACTCAAGCAAGGGTATGGACAAGGACTTCCTCATCGTCTCGAGAGACTTGCACGATGGACTACATTGTCCCACCCAAGAAGGGGAACCAAGTTGGGTTCCCGAGGACCATAGATGCATTTAAGACGTTACTTGAGTTCATCAACATGCAATTTTCTTTTTCTTCTTTTTTTTTACTGATGACTTTTACGGTTTTTCTCGGTAGACGAATACCACGTCGCCCCTGTTAAGCACTTAGTGATCTTCACAGACCTAAACTAGATCCTTAGGTCAGAGATCTTTCTGCACAAGGATAGTCAACTATGGGCTGCCTACGTCATTCTCGGATACAAGCCTTCCACCAAGCGTTTTTAGAGTTCGAAGAACATCATTAAAGACAGGGACTCTCGGTTGGCTTTAATATACATAGTCATCCCAAGCTTCCTATTGTTCGAACCTCCTCTAGAGGGAACAGCTTCCTGCCCCTTTACTCACCAGACTCCTCTACTCTCAAGAACCGCCCATCCCATCGGACGACGAAGCCAAGGAGTCCACACTTAAGCCTGCCCACCCGAAAGTCACTGACAGGGACTTTAAGGTCTTCTATCAACAAGAAGACCCAAAAAATGCTCCCAGCACCTCACACAAGCATCTAAAACCTGCACAAGTTAGCGCCAACCAAAAGGCCACAAACGTCCCAGAAGGCATGGGATTTGAAGAGAAAACTCTCGATCTGCTCGCCCTACTTACTGCCCATACTTGGGGTTCCTCCCTAGCCATGCCAGTAATGACCCAGCCACCTACTCCCGCCTCCATACGCACCTTTTCCATAGATGCCGCTGAAAAGAAATGGAAGAGGCCTAAGGAGGCAAGGGCATTGACGGTGTCGAAGAGGGGGAGGTATCCCAATCCTCCTATTAGCCACTTGCCAAAGAAGCTTGTACAGGGAGAGGGCCCTAAAAGAAGTCTTCTACTAGGACTTCCAAGGAGCTTAATAGAGATCAGCCCAAGAAACCTTCCATCTGGAGGCCTCTCTTCACCCTTAGTTCTGGCAGCCCTATGCTAGGCAATGCTAACTTGAGGGATTCCCAAAAGGGAAGCTCAGTCTTAGTGGCCGAGTGCCTGGAGAAGGCTTTATGCCTACTAGAGGATATAGTCGAGCTAAGGTCATTTAGGAAGCGTGAAGTCTTGCTAGCCTTAAAACAGGACTTAGCCAAGGTACGTGAGCATTTTCCTTCGTTTACAACATTAACTTGTAGAAGTTTAACCCAACACTTATGTTCTTCTTCTTCTTCTTCTTCTTTTTTTTTTTTTTTTTTTTTTTTTTTTTTTTTTTTGTAGTTTGTCCAAGCTGCCTTTATGGTCGAAAAATAAGTCCTGTAGGAATGTGTGCCCACTCCTGATAATTATATGTGTGCCCACTCCTGATAATGGTATGTCTATACTAATTGAAAATTCATTCATGAAACATTCTCAATCCCTCTATCTAACCAAGGAGAACTTGCATCAAAATTAACAGATTAACTTGTAAAACTTAAGAAAAACTCTAGCATTTACCTTAAATTACAAATGAAATCCCAAAGCAAAGTCTTGGGCACTATCCTTGGAGCCCTAGATAGTAAACTAGGTACTTTATTTCATCATCCATGATCCAAGGAGTTGCATCAGGGCCAATCTCTACATGACACTAAAAAGTCTTTCCTAAATCCATTACTTGGCCCTAGACTTATGACCCAAGGAGTCGAAAAAGACCTAGGCTTAGTTTAACACTTAGAAAATTTCTCAACAATGTTAATTTACCCTAGGCTTATGACCCGAGCAATCGAAAAAGACCTAGGTTCTGCTTAACACTTAGAAGATCTCTCAGCAACGTTAATTTACCTTAGGCTTGTGACCCAATGAGTCGAACAAGACTTAGGTTCTGTTTAACACTTAGAAGATTTCTCAACAATGTTAATTTACCCTAAGCTTGTGACCCAAGGCGTAGAACAGACCTAGGTTCTGTTTAACATTTAGAAGATCTCTCAGCAATGTTAATTTACCCTAGGCTTGTGACCCGAGGAGTCGAACAAAACCTAGGTTCTATTTAACACTTAGAAGATTTCTCAACAACGTTAATTTACCTTAGACTTGTGACTTGAGGAGTCGAACAAAACCTAGGTTCTGTTTAACATTTAGAATATTTCTCAACAACGTTAATTTACCCTAGACTTGTGACCCGAGGAGTCGAACAAGACCTAGGTTCTGTTTAACACTTAGAAGATCTCTTAGCAATGTTAATTACCCTAGGCTTGTGACCCGAGGAGTCAAACAAGAACTAGGTTCTATTTAACACTTAGAAGATTTCTCAACAATGTTAATTTACCCTAGGCTTGTGACCCGAGGAGTTGAATTAGACCTAGATTTTGATTAACACTTAGAAGATCTCTCAACAACATTAATTTACCCTAGGCTTGTGACTCAAGGAATCGAACAAGACCTAGGTCCTGTTTAATACTTAGAAGATCTCTCAGCAATGTTAATTTACCCTAGGCTTGTGACCCGAGGAGTCAAACAAGACCTAGGTCCTGTTTAACACTTAGAAGATCTCTCAGCAATGTTAATTTACCCCAGGCTTGTGACCCGAGGAGTCAAATAAGACCTAGGTTCTGTTTAACACTTAGAAAATTTCTTAGATTGATTATTTCATTAGATAGATCAACAAAGAAACAAAACTTAATCTATGCATGGCAAAGGAATTCATAACATTAATAATAATAACTTCGTAGATTATTTACATTTCAAGGACGAGGAATTACACTTTCATCCAAATCTTCTAAGTAATAAGCCCCAATGCCAGCAACGGAAGTAATCCTATATGGTCCTTTCCAGTTAGGGCCTAGTTTCCCCAGGTAGGGTTCTTTGTCGTCCTCATCACTTTCCTCAATACCAGGTCTCTTAGGTCTAATGGCCTTAACCTCACTCCCTTATCAGACCCTTGCTTAAGTTTCCGTTGGTAATATGCCATCTTTACTGTGGCCACCTCTCTCCTCTCCTCGGCCACATCCAAACTATCTAGGAGTAAACAGTTGTTCTTTTCGGAATTGAATTGATCAGTTCTCAAGGTTGGAAATCTTGACTTAAGGCGGATTACAACCTCTGCCTTGTACGTCATTAAGAAATGGGTCTCCCTTGTTGACCTACGGGGTGTAGTGCGATAGGTCCATAATACATGGGGCAATTCGTCCACCCATTTTCCTTGGAATCATCTAGCCTTTTTTTCAGCCCATATACTATAACCTTATTAGTAGCCTCGGCTTGACCATTCCCCTACAACCAAGCGTAGAGTACATATTCCAAATTCCTAACTCCCCACAATATCTTCGGAAAGCTTTACTGTCAAACTGAAGACCGTTATCCGAGATTAGCGTGTGAGAATTCCAAACCTGGTGACTATTATATTCCTCCAAATAAACCTTTTAGCATCCACGTCCTTGATATTAGCAAGTGGCTCAGCTTCCACCCACTTAGTAAAGTAATTGGTGTCGACGAGGAGCCACCTCCAATTCCTTATGGCTCGCGAAAATGGTCCCACTATATCCAAGCCCCACTAAGCAAACGGCTAAAAGCTAGATAATGGATTAGGATTCCCCCGAGCTGATGGATATTTGGGGCATACCTCTGACACTGGTCACATTTCTTTGCATATTCCTAGGAGGTTCTTTGCATGCTAGGCCACCAGTATCCCTAGTAAAGGCTCTATGTACCAAAGACCTACCCCCGTATGACTCCCACATATGCCCTCATGTAACTCTTCCAACAAGGGCTCCACTGCTTATGGATGTACGCACAATAAATATGGTCCTGAGTATGAACACGTGTATAACTTCTGCTCCTCAGATAGCCAGTAGCGAGGAGCACTTCTATGCACCTTCTCTGCCTCGCATTTGTCCTCGGGCAACAATCCCGACTTAGGAAAGGTTACTATGGGGTCCATCCAGCTCGTCCCTACATGGAGGCTATGCACCACGACCAAGGATACCTTGGTGAGACTTGAGCTATCCATACCCTCAACAATAACAACCTGAGGAAGACTTGATCCCGATGAAGTGGCAAGCGTTGCCAAAGAATCTGCATGAGAGTTCTGACCCCTAGGGATTTGTTTCAAAACAAAACTCTTAAATTGAGCAAGGGCATGTTGCACCTTAGCAAGGTATCCCTGCATCCTTTTATCCCGAGCTTCAAACTCTCCATTAACCTGACCCACAACCAACCTAGAATCAAAATATAACTCCACCACATCTCCACCTAACTGTTTGACCATAGTTACTCTTGCCAAGAGAGCTTCGTACTTGGCCTTGTTATAGTAGCTAGGAAACCCAGTCGCAAAGATTTCTCCATTATTAGCTTCTCAGGAGTAATTAGAACAATCCCTATCCCTGCTTCCCTTTGGTTAGATGCTCCTTTTGTATAAATCCCCCAAGGGAGGACAACGATGGCCGACATGACCATTACTCCTAATGCTTTTTCAACCCTATCAATTGTACCCTCGGTGAACTCTACCACAAATTTTGCTAGGATCTGACCCTTTATGGCAGTCCGAGGCATGTACTTGACATCATAGGCACCAAGCAAGGTTCCCCACTTAGCGATTTTGCCCGTATAGTCTGATCTCCTTAGAAGAGCTTGTAGAGGGAGCTGGGTGAGCACCACCACGGTGTGAGCCTGAAAGTAATGGGAAAGTTTCCTCGTGGCATGCCCTATAGCCAACACTGCCTTCTCCAAAGGCAAATAGCGTGTCTCAACCTCTTGTAAGGACTTACTAACATAGTAGACAGGCCTCTGGATCTCATCCTTATTTTTTACCAAGATGAGACTGAAAGCATAGTCTGTGAATGCCAGATAGGCATACATCACTTCCTTCTTCTCGGGCCTGGAGAGTATTGGAGGACTTGATAAATACTGCTTGAGATCCTCAAAAGCCATTACACACTCCTCAGTCCATCTAACGTCCTTCCACTTGTGAAGTAGTTGGAAAAAAGGACAACACCTATCTGTGGATCGAGAGATGAACCTATTTAAGGCTGCTACCATTCTAGTCAATCTCTGCACCTCTTTGGGATGTCAAGGAGGATCCAAATTGTTAACAGCCTTAATTTGCTCGGGGTTAACTTCAATCCCATGGTGAGTAATCATGTAGCCTAAAAATTTGCCTGAGCTGGCCCCAGAAGAACACTTAGATGCGTTTAGGCATAACTTATGCTCTTTCAGTACCGAGAATATCTCTCCAAATCAGCCAATGATCACCCACCTGCTTGCTCTTTACTACCTTGTCATCAATGTATGCCTCCATATTCCTCCTAATCTATGATTCAAACATTTGCGTCACCATCCTCTGATACGTGGATCCTGCATTCTCGAGACCGAAGGGCATCACCCGATAATGGTAGTTCCATTAGGAGCGCAAAATGTCGTTTTCTCCTGATTAGATAATGACAGGGGTATCTGATGGTAACCCTAAAAGGTGTCTAAGAAGCTCATCCAAGGGTGTTCCACTGTGGCATCCACCAGCTGGTCAATTCTAGGGATAGGGAAAGGATCTTTTGGGCAAACTTTATTCAAGTCAATAAAGTCCACGCAAACTCACCACTTCACATTTTCCTTTTTAATCACCATAGTGTTGGCCAGCCACTCAGAATAGAAAATCTCCTTAACTGGCAATGAGGTTGTTTACGTGGCATGGCCTCGGGATTAACATTTAACTGGCGACATATAAACCTAGGGTCAATCCCTGGCACATCGTAAGTATTCCATGCAAAGACATTGATATTAGCCTCCATAAACTTCACCAACTCTGCTTTTTCCAAGGGTGGCAACTGGATCCCACTTGGAAATATTGCTTCTGATCCTATCCTATCCTATCACCACCATCTCCAGCTTCTTGGACACTTCTCCCAATGTCCCAGTTTGCTGCCCCCCTGCAGGGCCTTTAGTTGCTATGGGAATGGATCTATAACCATCGCAATAGGATTTGAATGTTGTCGTGTAATCGTTGACACTAAGCACTGCCTAGCCGTGGTCTAGTTACCCACCAACTCCCCCATTCTCCCCTAAGTAGGATATTGACCTTCAGATGCAAGGTCGAGAACACACACCCATAGCATGAAGCTAGGGTCTGGCTAGGATAGCTGTGTAGGGGGAAAATGCTTCTACTACAATGAAGTTAATTTGCACCTTTTCATCCCCAGCTTGTACAGGTAATCTTATCATTCCTCTGGAAACCACCATCTTACCATCAAAGCCCATCAACGATGAACCATATCTTTCCAAGTCCTCGGGCTTCAAGTTTAGCCCTCTGTACAATCAGGGTACATAATCTATGCTTCAATTCTTTAATCAACTAGCACCCTCTTTACATCATAACCCTAAATCCTAATGGTAACCACTAGAGTGTCATCATGCAGTTGGAGAGTTTCCTTTTTATCCTCTTTCAAGAATCCAGGGTAGGGGTGACCATTAGCCTAGCCCTTTTAGGAGCCCAGTCATCGGCCTCCAAGTCACAACCTCCACTCACAGACATTACCCTGGTACCCGAGCCCCACTATTTCCTGGCTTGGCAAGATCACATTAATAGTACCCAATGCTGGCCGAGGAGTGCTATCCCTGTGAAACTCATTTACGGAGTGACCAAATTGTCCTGTAGGCTAATTAAAAACCAGTTGAGCTTCCCCGCCTTCACCAATTGGCTTAGATGATGCCTTCTGTCTTGATGATACTGGCAATAGAGGCTTTGATTTCTCCTAGATGAATCCCCGTCCATCTTATTGGGCTATTTAAAATAAGGCTTATTCTTAATTTTCTCCAGTATCTGATACACTAGCTTTTTAAATGGTAAGTTGACCAACTAAGCTCCCGCGAATGCCGTTTGATCAGAAAACTCCCTTCAGGGGCGATTATCCTAGTATTCTCCTCCCTAAGGATCCCTCTTCTCAGGGAACAATTTAGCCTTACCTTTTCCTTGTATCTAGTCCTCCTCTACCTGCTTATACTTATCTATGTGATCCATAAGCTGGCGCATGTTCAAGGCGGACTTCATCGTCAACGATTTCCTCAACTCGTGCTTAGTAGGGAGCCCCACCTTAAAAGTCCTCACAGCCACATCCTCAAAGTTTCCATCAATTTCATTGTATGTTTCCTAATATCTATCAAAGTAAGTCTTGAGGGTCTTTCCTTCCTTCATCGCCATAAACAACAAAGAGTTAATTGGCTTGGAAATCCTACTGCATGTTATGAATCTACCCCAAATGCCCTCGTTAGCTCCTCGAAAGACCCTACTAACCCTTCCTCCAAGGCATCAGACCAAGGCATAGCCACAATTCTAAGACTGAAGGGGAACACTTTGCACATAAGGGCCTTATTGCTGGCATGGACTGCCATCTTTTGATTAAAGTGGCTGACGTGCTCCATGGGATTAGTCCTCCATTGTAAATGGCTAACGTCGGCTGAGAAAACCATGGAGGAAGTTTGGCCTTGTTAATCCTCTGACGAAGGGTGACTTAGAAATCTGTTGTAGGACCTTTCTCATTGCATCATTCCCTATGCCACAGAGGGAAGACCTTTTCTCACGCTTATTGCTACTCCTTTCCCACTTGTCCTAGCGCGAAGAGGCTGAATAGGACTCATTAGATGGAGTTCTAAACCTGTGATGATATGAGTAGCTTCCCTTGGAAATCATCACTTGGTGGGGGGGATGGACTTCTCCTATCACGTTCCTTGAGTCTCAGCTTACTGCACAGGCAATATATTTCCCGCTACAACTTTTGTGTCTCCTGATCATGTGAGACATGACTTCTAGTCCTTGAGTGACTCTGCTCAGTACGCTTACTATGGTCAGACTCCACCATAACGCTTGGGGTATGTTGCCTATCTCTCATTCGATCCAAGTTAACTAACTAGTTCTCCCTTTGTGAGCCAACCGATTCCTCCCCATCCTGGCCTACATTAGCCATAAATACTCAAGAAGAATCCACAACACTTATTGATCCCCACATACGGCGCCAATTGTAAGATCCAAAAATTTAGCGGCCCAAGTCCACTTAGAATAGTGGGCTGAACAACTCAACCATGGCCCAAATTAATGAATTTGTAAGAGAGGAAACAAACAGCAAGGTGGGCTCTGACCGAGGATAAAAACAAAGAAGAAAGCACTGATCTTATTACATGGAAAAATCAATCTTTCAATACCAGTTAGCTCGAGGAAACCATATTTACCTAATAATGTTACTGTTCACTCTCTTTTCTCTCAATGTTCTTCTTGTTTCTTCTCTCTATCTTGGCACTTGTGACTCGATCCCTTTTCCTGTAAACCCCCCCCCCCCTTTTTCTTATATACTTCTCCTTTTCTCATATCTCAACCATCCATCCCTACCTAACATGCCTCCTCTCATGATTGTCTCTATTTGTATTTGAAGAAGGTGGCGGATGGAATCTGCTTAGTTGTGATTAGCACTATTCAGATCACTTCCTCATTAATGCAACTGATAAAACTGTTGTCCACTATTAAATGCAGAGGTCACAGCCTAATCTGAAGTAGAAACTTTCCCTATGATCACTGATTCTCTCTATTCACACCTTTCTCTCCACCTAGAACATCTCAGAGTCCTATGACTCATCCCTTCCTCTCCTTGGATGTCCTTCCTCCTCAAGCCCGTGGCCCGTGGCCCGTGTCATTCCTACCCCAACACTACAACTCTTCAACTTCATCTTCAGTCCTCGGACACCCACAATGACCATTGGCACTACCATTAGTATGAGTTTGATATTATTTTTCTCTAAAGTCATCCAATGGATATGTTTAGGGGCACAAGGTATGGGTTTAACTTTAATCACTACATGAGTAGTAAGATATGTGAACCTAATTACATACTGTAAAACCTATGACCCTTGGTTTTTTGATGGATTGGGTCAACCGGTACGGCTCATATTTTTTTGTCACATACGAAAAGCTTAAATATATAAAAAAGAAACTTAAACATATTGTTTTTGTCTTCCTGTTAATAATAATAATAATAATAATAATAATAATAATAATAATATAATAATAATCCTTCTAATCTATACCCATTTAAACATGTATTAAAATTTTACCAAGTTTAAATATAATATACATAATGTTTATATATGTGAAAATATAAAATAGCTACTAATAAAATAAGGGTCATGCTAATGGGTGCCTTTAGGGCAATGGTTAACAATCTATTTTAGGAAGTTTTGACGCTACTTTTATGAGAAATGAAAAAAACTGTCAAAACATTAACTAGTTTTTTTTTTTCTTTTCCCATAAATTTTTCTTTAAATGAATTATTAACCATTGCCCTAAGGACATTTGTTAACATTTCCCTTTGTATAATAATAATAATATATATAAAAAGAATCATTGTGGTGACTTTTTTAAGGTTTATTAATAATTGGTGGTGACTTTTTCTCACTTAATAACTTATTTAGCAAAAATTCAAGAAAATTAAAATGGATTCCTTGATTTTTGTAGTTTAGTAAATAGTTATACCAAAAAAAAGAATGGACAATGGCAAAAAAAAGACTCCAATTTGAGATCTAAACGATTTTTCTAAGCTTTGGATATATATACACACACATTGAGCATTAAAGTGGTTGGATCTATGTGTGATATTGCAAGGTGTAGCATCACTAAGATGCACCAAGTAAAGGGCCCCTGTCCATTAGTTTAATTGGCTAACCCTGCCCTATATGGGTGGGTTGCAATCACAAACAATTGGGTATTAAAGACTAAGTTAACTATAGATTGTAAACTCTAGATTTTTTTAAAACAATTTTTATCAAAATAGAAAAGGGAATTTGGAGCAACGGTTTTGGGTTGAAAATTTATAGAGTTGCCTGCAGTGTGGCCGATACCGTACCGGCCAGTGCACCGGTACCGGTACACTTTCATATTATACCGGAAAAAATACCGGCCGTACCGGCCAATTTCGGGCAATACCGGCCGGTACAAAAAAAAAAAAAAGCTTTTTTTTTTTTTTTAGTTTTGTAATTTTTGAATTTTTGTAAGGTTATAATGGTAACTTATTTACATTAATTTCTTAGTATTATTTGTTTTCTTAGTATGCAATGAACAGCTAAGCTTTTTATTTTTTATATTGTGTTTTTTTTTTCTTTTATTTGATACTAAAGTCTAAAATTATAAATAATTTGTTCTGAATTGAGGTAATATTTTATAATAAACTTTTATATTTACTATAATATAAGTGAAATATTATATGTTTATAAATATGGTTCTAGATATTTTGGTATATGTATGTGTGTGTGTATATATCAAAAATAGCGGTAAACCCGAAACGGTACACCGGTATTGACCGGTATCCGAAATATATCGTACCGGTGGCCAAACCGGTATAGCCTCCGGTACGGTATTGACTTCCTTGGTTGCCTGGCATATTTGGAATGCGATATATCGTTTACAGCTCCTGAGGATTCTTGCTCTGAGGGAATGTAGTGCAAGAGATTTTCCAGAATTAATTTTTGGACGACTTGAAGTGCCTTGAGAATTGAGGTGGAGATGGATTTGGACCATTTGGTTCGGCTGGGTTTTGGGCTTGTATCGACTCCAATATTCTCCCTCACTGTCCTCCTCGAATTAATATTTTCAATATCTCAAACAAAATAATGTTTTCAATGTCTCAAATAAAACATTCCTATCGATAACTCATTTTCTGCTTTTATAGTCATTAGCATTCTCTGAGGGTTCGAGTCCCCTCTTTCCCACTTGCTGTAACAATTAGGGAAAAAAATGTGGGAAACCAATACCATTTATTTATATATTACTATCTTGCTAAGACTTAAAAATCATGCCAAATGAAAAATACGTTATAGTTAAATAATCCTACCAAGAGAGACATTTCAAACATTTTTGATTTGCGATAGAAACGAAAATTACTAGAAGTATATATATTGAGCTCTAAACAATAGAAGCATTCCACAAAGGAGGACAAATTAACTAAAAGTTTCGTTGTTTTTGGTGCCCATCTTCCAATAAAGTGGTGAGAATTTCTTTGAGATGCTTGTTGTAGACGCATGGTTGTTCAACCTCAACAAGGTGACCTGCTTTCTCTATATATTGCACTGTTGCTCTGTCTCCCAATTGCCTGTTATCACAATCAAGCCCTAATAAGAATTATCTTTAAAACAACCCAAATAAGGCCCACTGTACAGATCTGATTTCTTTTTTCTTTTTTTGCTAAAACATTGTATTTTCTTCCAAGTTTCAACTTTCAATAAGTGTCATCATTGTATTTAAAATCTCTGATTAATGACTTTTTAAAGCTTAGCACAGGCAAAAAACATTAACTGAGCATAAAACGCCGCGGTTCTACTCAAGAGATCCCAAGTTAGAGAAGAGAGGAGATGACGTTGTTTAATTTAAGACACGTGAGTGATGAAACAATGTCGTTCAACTTAAATGAGTTGCTTCAGTTAAAACAGACATGGGAGAAGCACATGCTTTTTAGTTTTATTTTGTTAGATTAGTTACTACTTCATTCCACGTGTACAGTGTACATACCTTATTGGTTAGTGACTTAGCCGATAGTGTGGAATTTAGTTAGTTCGTTATTTTCCTTTTCTTCTTCAGTGCTTTGTTCTACTTGTATATACATAGAGTATACATGCAAGTTAGATTTGACCTTATATAAGGAAATAAAATGAGTTATCAACAGTACAACTATATGAAAAAAGCTTGAAAAGATGCTAGTTTTGACATGACATTCAGGGAAGAAGAAGAAGTGATTGTAAGAACATAAAAAGGACACAAGATGTATGTGAGAAACCCTAGAAAAGGGATGAAAAACCACGGTTTAAGCAAGAATGGAATGTTCTTGCTCTGCTCAAATTGTATTATGTGTGAAAAGAGATCACTCTTGTATAATAAGGGTGTTCTTCCTTTCTTCCTTATCAACTTTCTACTCCCTTCTCTAAAATATCTACTAGGGTTCTTGCCTAAAACTACAGCTGCATGCCCCTCTTTTAATTTGAGGAGTATGGCTAAGTACAAAGACAGGTGTCAAGTCATTAATACTCTATTTTGGACCTTTTCACAGTTGTGATGCTATCTGCTGACTAGAGGATAGGAATTGTGCCAACGTGGCACTGGGACCTGTGGGTAGGTAACTTTGCCACTGCTTGGGAAACAAGTCCTGGACACTGAGAGGGACATCAAGAGCATTGTGATTGATACATATGTGTCTAAGGCAGTCCAACATGCATTCAACCAATAAGGGGTGTCCTCATAGCTTCTAACCTTAGAAAGTTACTATTTCTCTTTTTGTGAGTGCTTGAGTACCATGTCAGATGCATATCTTACTTCCTTCTTAAGGTAGTCATGCTTTTAGCATGGACCAAGATCCCTTTCCTTTGCTCACCGCCGTTCCATGTGTAAAGTCTAGATTCAACCAAATATGCATTCTCACATGCCTTAGTGGTGTTATGTACACTGAGCAATCTATGTATTGTACCTATATATTTTTACACTAGTTGTATTTGGTTTGACAAAAAATATTTTCAAGTGTTTGGTTATGTTCTTGAAAACATTCTAAAAATATTTTCAAGTGTTTGGTTGCATTCCTAAAAATACTATGGAAAACATATTTTTTTTATTACTTTATCACATTTCCTCATCTCCCAAGCACCGCGGCTGATGGTTGGCTGCTAAAGACCAGGGATGTTAATAGGGAGAGGTGGTTGGGTAACAAACAGTGAAGGGTGAGTGGTGGAAGTTAGGTTAATGAGTATTGAGTAAGGTGAAAAATAGTTTATGGAAAATGAGAGCATAAACCAATTTACACCATAAATGCTCTCATTTCACAATCAACTAAAATACAATTTTCGATTCACCAACATTTTTAGTTGTCCTCACCCAAACACCCATTAATGTGAAAAATGTTTATCGATCATGAAAATCAATTTCTGTTCAATCTATCATTGTTAATAAGAGAAATCCATTCTATTTAGATAGAATCTTCTTGAGTGGGAGAGATATTTGTTATTACTTGTTGGCATGGTATTAAGGAAACTTACCACATCAAATTGTTAACAACTTCCTTGTTGAAAATGATGTCGTTCTCTCCCCACAAAAGATGTACCCTCTACAAGAACAATATAAGATCAATAGTTAAAAACTATTAGGACATATGTGGATATTGTTAGAGACATATGTTATTGTAAATTGTCTAATTCTTTGACAAAACGCACTTTATTTGTAATTGGGTAGATCTAGGATGAGTTTAATACTTCAAGCATAAAAAATTCAAGCATAGTATTGAAACCATGCAAATCTATCCAAGAAACAATTGAAGAAGTGTTGTTCATTAAAACTCGATAGATATCTCGACAGATATATCTATCGAGATCTCGACAGCTTCTCGACAAATATAGTATCTATTGAGACCTACGAAATCAGAATTTTCAGATCTGATTTTCGACTCATGCTTATGTATTTGTGTAGGGTTTCTTTTCTCATAACCCTAGATATATATAAAGCTTATTTTAAAGGTTGTCACAAAAGAGAACACAAGAAAACATATGCAAAAAGTGATCGAGTGCCTTATTCTCTCTTAAAGAAGCTACAGTGTCTTTGCGCCTTAGGGTTTTGTAACCAAATGCTTCTTAATCTTCATTGTTTATAAAGTGAAGAACTTTGTGGCTAATAATATCTTCAAGTTGCTGGAGTTAGTCACGTACTGGGAGCTGTGCATCATTGGTTAGTCACGTACTGAGATCCGTGCAAAAGAGTGGCGTTCATATATTGAAGAGTTTAGAGGTTCTAAAGTGGTAGAAGGATTCTACTGTAAGTTTATCTATGGGGATTGTAGAGTCTAGAGACAAAAATTTTGTACTAGATTTGAAATTTCTCTTTACTATAGTGAATTGCTTTTTGAGAAGGTTTCCCCCTAAGTTTTTTACTGTGAAACTAGTTTGTTTCATTGATTTTTCTGGGTCATCATATCTTTGTCTTATTTATTTTCCATTGTGCATGACATTGACATGATATTGATATTTGTTTGTTTTAGCAAGGTTTATTCGTTTTAACAAGGTTTATTCATGATAAATCTAACTAACAACTTGAGTTTAAAACTTGTTAATTTTATCAATTGATATCTAAATTTCCCAACAAAAACAAATATCTTAAGAGCATATATATTTCCTTTGTCCATTCCTCTAATCTCAAAGTCAAAAAACTACACAAATTATGATTGAGGAAACGTCAAAAAAGATTTTGTGGCGCTCCTTGATCGACTAGTGTGGGGGCTGACAAAATAGTCAAGGATTGAATCACGTGTCATATATGGACAATAGTGCAAAAGATCAATCACATCTTGATGGTTGCAAGTTGCAACTATTTTAAACACGGTGTGGCTTGTGTCCACTGGACACGTGTCCACTCTTGCACACGTGTTCGAATCCGAACGTGTCCAGTGAAAATTTCCACTGGGCAGAAGCCTTACCCTTAAACACATAATTTTTCTTGTACTTACTATTATGTGTAGGACTAAGGTAAAAAACAAGACATATCATACAATAAAAATTACACAACATCTAATATTTTGATTTTGTCAAATAGATGTCATCCTCTTACCTTATATATATATATATATATTGGTGAAGCCAGAATTTTAGTTTAGGGGGAGCAAGGTTAAAATTAATAATAAAGAACCTAAAATTGTTAATTGATATTAATAATAAAATTATAAACAACAATAATTGTCATACAAAATCTATTAAAATTTAAAAAATTATAAAATGAATAAACAATTATAAAACATTCCTAACGATCAATCATCAAAGTAAGAGATTAATCTATATATACATAAAGTTTAGACATTTAATTTGATACCTCAAAATAAATTGAGAAAATAAATTTTAACTTTTCCTTCTATATTCCTCTAATTATTTAAAATTTGGATTTATGATAAAGCTCAAATTTTGAACTATGAAAATGCAAGAAATGAAGGAAAAATAAATAATGGACGTTTTACTACTTTAATGTCATACAAGATATTTTATTATTATTATTATTATTTTGAGTAAAGTTTGAATTCCCCTTGCTTAACCTGAAATGAAAGGAATTGGTCAAAAGTGTAAATAGGTTTGGTGACATTTATGTCATGTAGGCTCATTGTTAAAGTGGGATGAGTTGTTTGATTAACACTACAAAATCTCACAATATTTATACAATAAATTAAGGTATTAGTATTGTGGGGGGTAAAAGCTATCGAATAAATATTTGAGCTTTGGGCCTGATTGGCTAGTACCAGTTTGTTTTTGTCAGGGGGGTCTCTAAGTCCACAAGTCAGCTTACACTACAGAGGTTCGAGAAATTGTCCGAGGATGAATGTCTCCTCGGACAGGCTTGGCAAAAATCTTGGGATTTGCTAAACGGGTTAAAAGCAAAATCCTAAAAATAACCGGTGGGTAAGAGGGCGATTCAAGCACCCTCTAGAAACAAGGATATGAAAGAAATATCTAAAGAAAATGCTGCAACCTCCGCATTAAAGACCTTGCATTTACCTCCCTGGCCGCATTAATGGGGAAATGACCTCTGAACAATAGAATGCAGTCTTCCTACTATTGTTTGAAGACTTCAAGAAGGTGGAGGATGGAACAAGTATCTAAGGGAAAGATTTTTATGACACATGGAGGAGTCAGTGAAGAAGAAGTATATAAGGAGACAAGAGAGGGGGATCTGCACTTTCCGCTAAGAAAAAATAGGAATTAAGGATTGTAAACTTAGGCTTAGAAAGAAAATATTTATAAGAATCGTCCTCGGCTTACGTCCGAGGAGATCTATTTGTCATATTTGTTCATCATTTGCACAAATTGTAACATTCTAGCTTGTTAATCGAACTTCTAACATCCCGAACCTAGATTTCAAACCCATACTTTACAAATTTTATTGTATAAGGCTTATTGGACTTGAACCCAACATTTGTTTTTGGGTCCGAGTACAATTGTGTACTTACAAGTATATTATTGGTCAAAATAAAATAAAATATATTTATTTTATGATCTATTCCAACTAAAAACAAGAGTATTGTGAAAATATTGTGAAATTTTATTGTGCCTTTAAACTTTCTCAAATACATGTGTATTTTATTTATTTTTCATTTCATGTTAGGAGTATGGTTTGAGAGAAGATGTTTCTTTTTTATTCTAACTTTAAGAGTACAACTCAACTTTATAAATATATGAAGGACTTTTTGGGAGGAGTTAGCAGGGGCACCTACCCCTAGCTTCGCCCTTGTGTGTGTGTGTCTATATATATATATATATATAGCAAGATTTATATACAATACTTAGATATTGTTTTTTAGATGCTTCTTTTAAGATTCTGCTATGTGAATTTTTTCTCATGAAATGAAAATGTATTTTTTAGTTAAGTAGTCACATGATTGAATCTTTAGAAGAGAATCTATAAAACAGTATGTACTGTACCTAAATTTTGTTGGCAATGGGAACTAATTCGGTTTGGCATTAGATGCACGCTAGGCTAGCTTTGCATTTAATACTTGAGTCCCAATTGCATTAATTGAAGTACCTAGTAAAAAATATTCTTATATTCTTAGGCATGACATTCATTGTGGAACCCACATATATAAAACGGTACACATGATTTGAACTTAAATGCAGCCGAAAATACTATTTGTTAATTAATACTATCTCTATAATAGTTTTGCTGTTTAAACAATACAATATGTATTTTTATAATATTTTTTCATTTAAATATATTTTTACAACATTACTAGAACAACATTACCCAATAAGCCCTAATTTCAATCGGTAAGGACACTTATGCATTCGCATTGTAGCTTGAATATGAAAAAGTAAATGCAACCAAAAAAAAAAAACCAAAACATTGCCGTATTTTCATGTTTTACTGTTCTCTCGAGAAAATAAAAACATGTTTTACTATAAAAAGAATCTAAATTTATATTTAAGTTTACTTGAATTGGTGTGAGTGATTTTTGGAGTTGAACAAGTAAGATTTATTCCTTATGTTACTATTATATATGGGTCCATGTGAGTTCTCTCATAATTTAAATTAAAGTGTTGGATTCATTGTAAGTTGGTATATGCTAGTTAATTTGAAAATGTTGTAAAATTATTGTGGCTTTTTTATCTTGTTCATAGTTGAAATAGAACCAGTATAGTGTTGCTTTTTGTACGAAATAATTAAGGAAAATTCAAACATGACGAGACTAATCACAGGTAGTGATGAGTCTGAGTAGCCCTTTAAAATTTGTATTAATCAATAATTGGTTTAGGGGAAAAGAAAAAGGAAAACGTTATTGTTAACGAAATGACTTTTTTCTTTTTTTTTTTCTTTTTTTAAATTTATGAAATGACTTAAAAGCATTCTAGGGAAACAAATGCATGCATCACACACTCTTCTATTAATTTTGCTAATAAATTCCCACAAGATAATAGTAGGTTTAATATAATTGTAACCGTGTGTTTTGCTAAAGAAATCAGGGAGAAGTGAAAACGAAGGAAAAGTGAAAAAACATATGTTACTATATACAATTTTTCTAGAGAATAATGTGGAATGACATGGAACTTTATTGTTACTACAAATATGACAAAAGAATTCCATTTCCTAATTGTCTAGAACATCCTAATACCAATATAATAGGATTCTTTATTTATTTAGGATTTATCATCTTCATAGAATTCTTCATAGAATTGTCTTAGTAGATATGAACCACAAGAACCATATATTTGACACGTCCCATTTAGCATAAATTTATACAATTTTAATTTCTCAAACACTCAAATTCAAACCTGAGGATGATGAGGAATGGTAAAGTCCTTGTCATCAATGACCAAAGCCTTGAGTAATTCTTCTCTCTGCTCTCTGTTGTCATACATTACCTGCATAGTCATTGAGATCGATCCACGAGCTACAAATTAATCACAAACTAAAAAGCATTTAATGTGTGAATTGTCGTATCTTTTAAATGTTAATCAGAATATATAGGCATAAATCTTGAACATCTCTAGAAAAAATTTGAGGAGGTGTTAACTAGTTGAGTTATAAAACTCTTAGCAACAAAATACTCTTTTAAATATGTCACTTAATTACACATAAAATAACTCTAAAAATTCCATAGGATTTTAATCAACAATATCAGTTTGTTGTATAAGTAAAAGAAGCTACGCATGTCCATATGGAAATGACAGAAAATATTATAGCTAGGGTGACCATGATGAAGTGTGTGTATATATACATTTATTTATTTTTGATAACACCATGATGAAGTATATATGATATAATATTATATACCTCCAAATAATGTTTGTAAACGAAATTAGGGATCCAATCCAACTTCCAAGGCAACTTGAAGGTGGCAATGTCAAAAAATATTTTGAGACCCTGAACAGAATCTGGAAGCAAATAATCAGACCAGGACTTGAACCCAATCCTCTCAAGGGCTGTATCACTGATGGATTTGGTCAAGGCCATGGCAGAGCAGCTGAGCACCATAGAGTCAACCAAGTCCGGGTACATCTCAGCCATCTTGAACCCAACCATCCCACCATAGCTCAACCCCACCAAGCTGCACCTCTCCACGCCTAGTTTCTTGAGACCCTTTGCAACACACTCAGCCTGAAACTCCGGTGACCGCTCTGATCTGTCAGTGATTGAACCACCAAAGAAGACTAAATCCGGCACATAAACTTTGAACTTTCTTGCCAGAGCTAACACTTGGAACTGCCACGTTATAATACCATCAGCCCCAAACCCATGAATCAATACAACAGCTTTATTATTGCTGTTTTTGGATTTGTTTGGAGTTTCATTAGGGACCCAGAAATTCATTACAGTTCCTGGCTCGATTTCCACAGTTTGGGGTCTCATACCGACTAGCTTTATTAGCCAACGTAACAATGGCTTGTACACTGCAAAAATGTTCACCATCTCTCTCTCACACAAAGGAATGAAGAAATCCCCCGCGTATAGAGAGATGTGAATTGTGAGACAATATAGAGGGTACTAATTTTCTACTTGACTTATACTTTTTTTTTTTAAAAAAAAAAAAATTTAAATCAGAGTTGTAAAGTGAATTATGAAATTGAATGGAATTAGAATAGAAATTTACTTTTCTTCTGATGCTTGGAACTAGCTAGGAAGAAATATAATAAGCTGACATTTATTGAGTCCGGACGGAGCCATTTATCGGCAATGGACCATGCCCCTAAATTTAAGTCACAATCGCTCGCCTAGTTAGTTAGTTGTTGTTGTCAGTCTTATTATATCCGGCCCCGCATGGCCGGCCATACCGGTAACCTGGTGCATCGATTGGGCCAGGTGATCAAGGGATCTAAAAAGCATATGACCCGGTCAAAACCGGTGCAACTTGGTGGTTTTTAAGCACCCTGTGTGACCCAGTTGGGTTTAATTAATTCAGCCAGGTCAGTGAATTATGTAAAATTATATTAATAGATCTACTATATTGATTATTTTATTATTTAAATGTGTGATAATATAATAATTTAAATTAGAGAAAATTTAAAAAATCCAAGAAAAGCATTATTCCTTGCGCTTTATCATGCAAATTCACACTTTGTACTTTCTAATTTGTACGTATACTATTACTTTTTAGTTTTTAAAATTCTCAAAAATTCATTTAAATTGTTATCCATGAAATTTTCAATTTTTTTTGGTCCAACTACTATTTTTATAATAATAATACTATAAGAAAAATTAATCATTAATGGTGATTTTTTAAAGGTTTATTAATTATGATTATATGGTTTTCTCACTTAATAACTTATTTAGCACAAAAATTCAAGAAAATTATATTGGATTCCTTGATTTTTTGTAGTGTAGTAAATAGTTATACCACAAACAAGAAAAATTCGATACAAATGACGAAAAATTAGATTCCAATTTGAGGTCTAAATGAATTTTTTTCTAACCTTTTTCCTTACACACACATATATATATATATATATAATTATTTTTTTGGTATAAGCTAGATGTCTATTTAGATAAGTTTTGGCATTTTATATATATATGATTGTTCATCGTTTCTTTGGTCCTTATTGACCAACAAAATGAATCTATTTAATCTAGTCGGGCATTAAAGTGGTTGGATGGATCTATCTGTGAATTTGCGAGATACCATCACCAGGTCTAGGATGCACCAAGCAAAGGCCCCCAGTCCATGAATTTAATGGGCTAACCTTGCCCTACATGGGTGGATAGTAATCACAATTCACAAACAATTGGGTATTAAAACTAGGGAAATGCTAACAAATGTCTTTAGGGCATTATTTAATAATCTATTTAAAGAAAATTTTTATAGGGAAAGAAAGAAAAACAATTAATTTTTTAACAGTTTTTTTCATTTTTCATAAAAGTGATGTCAAAACTTTCCTAAAATAGATTGTTAACCGGTGCCCTAAGGACATTTATTAACATGATCCTTAAAACTAACTATAGTATAGATTGCAAACACCAGATTTTTTTAAAACAATTTTTATCAAAATAGAAAAGGGAATTTGGAATTTGGGCTTGGGCTTGGGCTACTCCAGTATTTTCTATGAATGTCCATCTTGAATTAGGATCTTTTCTTTTTCTTTTTCTTTTTCTTTTTTTTTTTTCTTTTTTTTTTTTTTTTTTTTTTTTGAGAAAGAGGATCTTTTTAATTTGTAAGTGAAATCTTGGCTTGCGATTTAAACTACCGATTTATTATTTCATAATCACGGAGTTGATATATCAACTAATCAAGAGTTCCGTTGAGATTTTTTATGATAATTAATGTTTTATTAATATAATACTATTTTTTTGTATTTTCTAAATTATTGTTTATATATAGTTTTATATAATTACATATAATATATGTATATTAATGTATACATAAAACAACATAAGGCCCATTTTATTGAACTTGCTTTCAACCGGTGTCATCTCATTGTATCCAAAATCTTTGATTAATAACTTGTTCGTATGGTATAAAGAAAACGTACCTCTTCAAATTGTTGACAAACTTCCATGTTGAAAAAGTTGTCACCCTCTCCCCACAAGAGATCAACAACAACAACATACCTCATTAATTAAACAAATGTGTTAATACTAGTATATTCTTATTTTTACTCTGTCCTCACTCAGTGCAAAGCTAATGAAAGAAGAAATGTCAAAAACGTTTATTTTAATAAACACCTAATTGTTGTTGCCTTCTTATTATGTGTAACAGTATGGACAAAAACAAGATATATCAATATATAATATTTTGATTGTGACAAATAGATGTTTCGTCTTAATTAATTATTAGCGAAAACACTATTTTGGTCTCTACATTTTGGGGCTATAATCAATTTGGTTCCTACAATTTTCAACTTACACTCAATTAAGTCTTTACCGTTAACTAACTAACAGAAAATGCTTACGTGACAAATAGTTTATACAATTGGCATGTCTAATATTAAAATATATTAAATTATATGCTAATGTGTCTAAATTTGAGTGGTTAATATGGCCACATCAACGCTTAAATAGAAAAAAAAAAAAAAAAAAAAAAAAAAAAAAAAAAAACACACACACACACACACACATCAGCTTTTAATATAATATAGGCGTAAATGCACTTTTAATCCTTACATTTTGACGTTTTTCCATTTTAGTCCCTGCATTTTATTTTTACCACTTTTAGTTCCTAAACCAATTTACGTTTGTTATTTTCGTCCTTTTCGTCAATCAATCGATAGAAATTACTAAGGTGGCAGCCGGAGACATTAAAATATTATTAAAAATGCCACGTCAGCATTTTTATTTTATTTTAATAATTTGTCAATTTTAACTATAAAAAAACAAAATTGAAAACAATAAAATCAAATGCCTACGAACACAATAACACAAACCTAAAATCAAAGAACACAAACCTAGAAAATCAAACTTAAGAACACGAATCAAATGCCAAGGAAACCTAGAACACAAAGATCACAAACCCAAACCCAAACCCAACCCTCAATCTCTAGCAAACCCAAAACACCACATGCCCCATTTGACTGCCCAACTCCAACCACCTCTTCCTCCACTCACCGCCAACCCAAGCCACCGATACTTTTCTCCTTTTCATTTTTCTTTCTTTCTTCCTCCACTCCTCACCGGCCCAACTCCCTTGCCCCAACATTGACACATATCGCCCTCGCCACCGACCCAAGCCCCAAGCCCCAAGTCCTAAGCTAACCAAGTCTAACCCATCTCGCCCTCTCTTCTGAGCTCAACCCCAGCCACCCCAGTCGGTCTCAACCCACCCCACCCCGATCTCGACCCACCCAACCCATCCAACCCAGAACAATCTCAACCCACCCTAGCCACCCCGATCTCAACCTCAACCCACCCCACCTCGATCTCAACCCACCACAACCACTACACCACCAGGTACCACGAGTGAGAAATGCGAATGAGAGAGAGAGAGAGAGAGAGAGAGAGAGAGAAGAGAGAAGAGAATGAGAAAGTGAGACGGATGAGAGAGAGAAGAAAAACTAATTTAAGAAAATGAGATGAAGAGAAAACACCAGAGAGAGTTTTTTATCTTAATTTTAGTGATTTTTTATTTTATTTCTGTTTTTTATTTAATTAAAATTGACAAATTATTAAAAAAAATTTAAAAATACTAACGTGGTATTTTTAATAATATTTTAATGTCTTCGACTGCCACCTCAGCAATTTTCGTCGGTCGACTAACAGAAAGGACAAAAATAACATGCGTAAATTGGTTTAGGGACTAAAAGTGGTAAAAATAAAATGTAGGAACTAAAATAAAAAAATGTCAAAATGTAGGGATTAAAAGTGTATTTACGCCTATATAATATATATATATATATATATATATATATATATATTTTTTTTTTTTTTTTGTACTAATTTTTTTCCTCTTCTTTATTTTTTCTTTTTCTTTTGGAAACCCACAACTTCACAAAAACTGAAAAACACGTATGAATCTTTGGGGCCAAAATGGGCAATTAGTCATAGTTATTGAAGAATATAGTTAGTAGGCACTGTTTGGAAAGTAAATATAATACTAATATCTCGACTCTTAGAGAGTCAATTTTGGAGGCCAAAATCGAGTCTCAAAGACTCGATTTTCATGGTCTATCACATCTGATATGGCATTTTATCCACGTAGACTCCACTTGAAAATCGAGTATTTGACATTCGATTTATATGTTTCACTTGGTTTTTTCATATTTTCCTTCTCCTTCTTTTTTCATCAGTGCATTTGATCTGCTTCCTGCACAAGCTCAGCCACCACAGCCTATCACCGTCGACCTAGCAACGCAACCCAGGCGGCGCGACCCAGTGTTTGGGATTTCTTAAATTTTTTTTTTTAGGGAGAGAGTTGAAATTTTTTTGGTTTGTAAATCGAGTCTATAAGACTCGATTTTCAGGTGGACACCACGTGTATAAAATGACACGTCAAACATGATAGACCATGAAAATCGAGTCTTTGAAACTCGATTTTGGCCCCCAAAATCGACGCTCTTAGACTCGAGATGTTAATATTATATTTACTTTCAAAGTAGTGCCTACTAACTATATTCTTCAGCAACTATGGCTAATTGCCCATTTTGGCCAATTTTTTGTTTTGTTTTGTTTTTTTCATCTCTCTCAGTGGTTAATCTTTTGTTCTAAACCCAGATCCACCATTCTCTTCATCTCCATTGAATCAACCACGTTTTCTTCCACCATTCTCTGATCAAAATCTCTCACTTTTTTTCTTACAAAGATCCATCCCTTTTCTGTTAAAGCTGATATTTGTGAAAGTTCGAACCTTCAAATACCATCCATTTGGAGGTGGAAAGCTCCGATACGATTGACAACGTGAAGGCCAAGATCCAAGATGAAGAAGTCATCCCCCCAATCAACAGCATTTAATCTTCGGCAGAAAGCAATTGGAATGTACTCTTGCCGATCACAACATCTAGAACAAGTTCATACACAATGCGGCAACGATGTGAGGCTAGATCCTTACGGGTCAAGCTTGAGACGAGGAAATCCTGATTAGAGGATTTGCGGTCAATCTTTGGCCATGGTCCGGGCTCCGTGGTAGATCTGTGGTGTTTGGTGGTTGGGTTTTGGTGAACACTGAATATGGGTTTAGTAAATCTGGGTTTGAGTTTAGTTTGAATTTGGAGATTTTGGCTAAATTTATAGAATTTATTTTGATCTTTCTTGTTTGATGGTATAACATTCACTGTGATTGAAAGCCAAATAGAAGGCTAGAATTTAGAAACAATGTGATTTGTATTGATTTGAAATTGTTGGACTATATTAGTGTTTGATTATCTAGAAATTGCAAGAAAAGAATTAGAATGAAATTCTATTTGGTTAGCAAGAAATTGCAAGAAACCAAAATAATAATATTCAGAAAATAAAAACGAAATTCTGTAGACCCATTTGAACTTCTGCACTGCAGTAGATCCATGGTTGAACCACAATGTGAGAAGGCGAAGTATATCCTGTAAAATATCATCAACACCTTTAGCATTTGCTGCACATGCTATTGAATGAAAATATAAAAATACATCACTGCGGTATTGAATTGAAAGATTGTAAGAATACTGAAAGAGGAAATAAAGAAAAGAAAAAAAATTGGCACAAAAAAAATTATTATTAAAAGCTGATGTGGTATTTTATTTTTTTTCATTTAAGTGCTCACGTGGCCATATCAGCCGCTCAAATTTAGACCAGTCAGTATCTAATTTAATATTTTAATATTAGGCATGTCAACTGTACAAATTATTTGTCATGTATTTGCCATGTAAGTATTTTTTGTTAGTGAGTTAACGTAATGACTAAATTAAGTGTAAGTTGAAAATAGTAGGAACCAAATTGACTGCTACCAAAATGTAAGGACCAAATTGATTGTGACCTCAAAATATAGGAGTAATTCTTACGTAGTCCCAGAGTACGGAGAATGGTGCTCCCTCCTCTCACATTCATGGTGAGGTCCGCTTATTAAATTCATGGTGGGGTCTACCATGAATGTGAGAGGAGGAAGCACTATTTCACTATACTCCGAAACTACCTAAGAATTTTCCAAAATATAGAACAAAAATGATATTTTCGCCTTAATTATTCCATAATCTCATGCCAAGTTGAAATAGTTTCTCTTTTAATTATACATTCAAATTTTAATCAACGCATGGGCATATTACTAATTAGGCTTAGTGTTAGATGTATACGAGGCTTGTTAACACGTGTTAGATAGGAGGGAGAGGCATGATTTGTAGAGTAGTTCCATATGCATTAAATTCCATGAGAGGACCAACTTGTTTGAAAAATAGACATCCACGATCCCTTTTGCAACATTTTTATATAAATTATTGATGTAACAAATTCTTTTTAGTTTTTTTTTTCTGAGTCCACTACTAACATCACATTTTTACTTACCAATTGATGAAAAACTTAGAAACGAGTAAATTGAGTTTTGAAGATTAACACCAACTAAATCAACGAAGAAATGCAAATCACAGAGAAAGGAAAGCTCGAGAAAGATAGAATGAGAAATAGAGAGAGAAATGAATGGAAGACTTGTATTCAATTTCAATCTTTCTACATAATGATACACTCATGCCCATAGGGCTGTTTATATACTACAAGAATCTGTGACTAATTGCTTAATTTAACAACCCAAAAAATCTGTAACTAAACCCCAAAAATATTTAGAACTAAGTCCCTGTAAATTAGGAAATTTGTTAAGGCTAGCTAATAGAATTTCGCACCCAAACTTAGTGGATATTGAAGCAAAGTGAAGCGCACCGTTTAATTAAGTTTTGATGAAGTCAGTCACTTAAAGAAAACGGTGCGTTTGGCTCTTTAATGAAACAATGCGTTTAGTTTAATCAATACGCAGTCGTTTAGCCTTCATCTTCAACATCTTGTTCAGATTGCTTCTTCCTTACTTCAACATCCCCCCTCAAATTGATGGGGGAAGAATCTACCAGAAGTTTGGATCGATGAAGAAGGAACGAAGGAGTAGGAAAGGACTTAGTAAAGATATCTATTAAATTGTCATGGCCTGAAACAAAACCAATCTGCAATTGATTTCGAAGAACTTTCTCACGAGTGAAGTGATAATCAACTTCAAGATGTTTGGTGCAAGAATGAAAGATTGGATTAGTGGAAAAAGCAATAGTCGAGACATTATCACACCAAATGACAAGAATATGAGTGAGAAAAATGCGAAGGTCCTTGAACAAATTACGAAGCCAAGCCAATTCAGCTGCCATAGTAGCTAAGGCACGATACTCTGCCTCTGTTGAAGAACGAGATATAGTGCTCTGCTTCTTAGCAGACCAGGAAATAAGATTAGGCCCAAGAAACACAAGCAACCCTGTTGTAGACCTTTGATCTGTAGGATCCCCAGCCCAATCTGCGTCTGAAAACGTGGAAAGGGTCAAAGGCCCTGGGGTAAAAGAAAGCCCAAAATTTAAAGTGCCTCTGATATAATGAAGGACCCTCTTAGCAGCTTCAAAATAAGTAGTGGTAGGATGACTCATGAACTGGCACAATTGATGAACAATGAAGGTAATATTTGGACAAGTAAAGATCAGATATTGAAGAGTGCCCACCATGCACCTATACTGAGTTGGATCAGAAAGAAGAACACCATCATGAGGAACCAAACGAGTGGAAGGACATGAGGGAGTCCTGGTAGGCTTGGAATTTTCCATATTAAATCTATGAAGCACATCAGAAGCATGCTTAGTCTGTGTCAGAGTGAGACCATAAATGGATTTAATAATTTGAATGCCCAAGAAATAGTTAAAAGGCCCCTAATCCTTGAATTCAAATACTTGATCAAGAGCTACAATCAAATTATGAATTTGGGTGGAATCATTCCCAATAACTATGATGTCATCCACATATAAAAGGAGATAGATGATAGTGTGAGCTGAGCAAAAAACAAACAAGGAGCTGTCAGCCATGGAGGCAGTGAAGCCTAATGAAGCAAGTGAAAGGCAAATTGTTCAAACCAAGCCCTTGGTGCTTGTTTGAGACCATAGAGAGATTTGTGAAGCTTGCATACATAATCTGGATGAATAGGATCCACATTTCTAGGGGATTGATGCATATATACCTCTTCTTTGAGAAAGCCATGAAGAAACGCATTAGACACATCCAGCTGTCTCAACTCCCACTTACAACTCACAATAATAGCCAAAACCAACCTCACTGTTGCAAGCTTAACCACAGGACTGAAGGTTTCATGAAAGTCCACACTAGCCTGTTGATGGAATCCTTTAGCTACAAGCCTGGCCTTGTACCTAGAGATGGAACCATCACTGTTCAATTTAAGCTTGAACACCCATTTGCAGCCAACCAAGTTAACATGTGGAGGAGCTGGACCAACAGACCAGGTCTGCTGTCTCTGAAGGGCCTGAAACTCTGCAGCCATTGCCTTACACCACCTAGGATACTTCGAAGCAATTTTATAAGAAGGTGGTTCTATAAAGGTATAATCAATGGTTGCCTTATAACAAAGCTTAGGATTAGGTTAGGTAATGCCACTTTTGGACCTAGTTTGTATAGGGTGGGAATTAAAGGGAAGGATAGGTAAAGGAATAAGTGGAGGTGAGTCATGGTGAGAAAGAGGTAAAGAAACAAAATCAGTAAGGGTGGAAATAGGCAAAGGGATAGTGGCAGTGACTAGGGTAGGTAATGAAGAATGTGTAGCATTGGGTGGAGAAGAGAGAGGAGTAGGAGTGGTATCAGGTAAGAATAAGGAATCTATAGCAGATGAAGATGTGCTAGAAGTAAAATGTGAAAGACTAGAGGAATGAGATGGATAGGACCAAGTAATGATGACTAATTGGTAGAGTGTAGGTACAATTGATTGGACAACCAAGTAGGAACAATGGAAGTATAAGTATTGATGGACACAAATTGAACAGGTAAGGCAGAAGGGAACTTGGATTCATTAAAAACCACATGTCTAGAAGTGTATACACGGTTTATGTGAGGATCAAGACAAAGGTAACCCTTAGACTAAGAAGGATAGCCTATGAAGATACACTCCTTAGTCCTAGGTTCAAGTTTATGAGCTGTGTAAGGTCTCAGATTGGGATAACAGGTACACCTAAAGATTTTAAGATGAGTAAGGTCAAGGTAGGAAGAATAAAGGGTAAAACAAGGAGATTTCCAAGAAAGAACAGAGGTAGGAAGCAAAATTTATCAAGGTAACAGCAATTTGAATTGCAAAAGACCAAAATGAGTAGTCCAAAGAAGCCCGAGACAATAGTGCAATAATAGTTTCTATGATATGCTTGTGTTTCCTCTCAACAACTCCATTTTGTTGAGGGGTATGAGGGCAAGAGATCTGATGAGAAATACCATGATTGCCAAATAAGATTTGAATTCATTGGAAGTAAATTCACCCCTCCATCAAATCTAAAAGTTTTAATTTTCAAAATAAATTGAGTGGCAACCATAGCATTGAACTGAACAAACTTATCAAAAGCTTCTGATTTGGACTTTAGCAGATAAATCCAACTAAACCTAGAGTAGTGATCAACAAACAAGATATAATATTTAAAACCATTGACAGAAAGAGTAGGAGCAGGACCCCACAAGTCAGAATGCACAAATTCAAAAGGAGCAGAAGCTTTAAATTGAGAGTTTGGAAAAGAAATATTGTGCATTTTACCATATAAGCAATGAGTACAATTTTGAGGCACAAGATCAATTGACATTATTCTATACAAACTTAACATTTGGAAACAAACAATGGAGAGCTTGATCATTGGGATGACCAAGTCTCATACGCTAGAGTGTTTTATTGAAATTAGAATGCGTAGAAACATTATTACATATCCTATGTAATGAGAGAAGCTGAAAAGCATGATGAGGATAGATAGGGTAAACTCCATCTTCTCTCTTGCCCTAGTAGAGAATTTTCCTATGTCCAAGGCCTGGATGGAAAGAATATTTTCATCAAAATAGCGTCAACAGTGATTGTCATGACAAAGTTTATGTACAGAAGCAAGATTGGAAGCAATTGAGGGTACTCTAAGGACATTATTAAGTTGAATATTAGAGAAAGAAGATGGAATAAGAATAGTACCAGTATGAGTAATTGGTAAGTTTTGTCCATTACTAAAAGTAAGGTGATCTTGAGTGGTGTATGGCTTAGGGAAGCAAAGCTGATTAAGACTGGCTATGACATGATCAATTGCTCCACTATTAGCAAGCCAGGGTTGATCCTGATTGAAGCAAGCATTTGAGGTTGTGGCCATTGCTGCAAGCTTTGTAGGTGGATGCTTGCCTGGATAGGCATAATCCATTCTGTGATAATAATCTACAACCAAATGACCAAGCTTTCCATAGATTTGGCATATAGGCCTATCTAATCTAGGACCACCTGAACTGGTTTGACCTTGTTGGAAATGATTGAAAGGATTAAACTGAGAAGATTGACCATTTGAGCATTTACCACCTCTTCCTTCTCTATTATTAAAGTTCCCTCGACCTCGTCCTCTATTTTGGTTTTGATTATAATCATTGCCATTTGACTTCTGATTAGCTGATGCAGCCATAGCAAAGATAGAGTCTTTAACCACTAATCCATCATTGAGAGATTCTTCTTCTACATTCAACAAGGTTGAGAGCTCATAAAAACCAAGCTGAGTACTCCTGGTCTTGATTGCTGATCTGAATGCATTAAATTCTTTTGGAAGTCCCTTAATTGCAATATGGAGCAATTCCTCATCATCCACAATAACTCCAACAGCTAATAGTTTGTCTCTTCACAACTTTAATTTTCTGCAGATACACATCCACAGACTCACTTCCTTTCTTCAAATTATGAAGTTCACTCTTAAGGTTCATGATGTGAGACTTTGAGATTGAAGAAAACCTATTTTCCAGTACCTTCCAAACTTCTAAGGCAGTTGCACAACCAACAGTGAGTGCAAGCGCTGAAGGAGACAAAGTTGAACTTATAAAGGTAAGTAAAGTCTTTTCCTTTAATTTCCAAATCAAGAAATCTAGATTCACAATTGAAGTATATGATCCAAACAAATCCTTGAGAAACTTCACAGGAACAAGTTGAGGCTCTTCAGGAAATTCATACAAGGAATAAGTTTCAAGAACCATGGAAATCTGATGTTTCCATACAATATAGTTTGTATTATCCAGTGTTACTGTCATCATATTAGACATATTAGAGAGAAGCAGAAGAGGCTAATTTACCAGACTTGATGACATTGAGGAAGTAGATGAAGACGATGCCATTGTTGAGCTTGAGGCAGCCATGAAGCTTGAGTAGTAGCAGAAGCAGTAGTGTGCTCTGATACCATGATGAAAAACTCAGAATTTAGTAAATTGAGTTCTAAAGATTAACACCAACTGAATCAACAAAGAAATGCACATAACAGAGAAAGGAAAGCTCGAGAAAATGAAGGAAAGAGCTAGAACGTAGGAGAAAGATAGAATGAGAAATAGAGAGAGAAATGAATGGAAGACTTGTATTCAATTTCAATCTTTCTACATAATGATACACGTGCCCATAGGGCTGTTTATATGCTACAAGAATCTGTGACTAATTGCTTAATTTAACAACCCAAAATATCTGTAACTAAACCCCAAAAATATCTAGAACTAAGTCCCTGGAAATTAGATAATCTGTTAAGGCTAACTAACAGAATTTTGCACCCAAACTCAACGGATATTGAAGCAAAGCGAAGCGCACCATTTTATTCAGTTTTGATGAAGTCAGTCACTTAAATAAAACGGTGCGTTTGGCTCTTTAATGAAATGATGCACCAATACGCAGTCGTTTAGCCTTCATCTTCAACCTTCTGTTCAAACTGCTTCTTCCTCACTTCAACACCTATAACTACTCACCACATCATTAATTTGTATAAAAAATTGTCAAATAGTTGGTGACTATAGCATTTTTCTTATAGAAACCCACACAACACAGTAGACTGTAGACAAGTGATGATAGCAGAAAACATTAATTTCAGTCGGTCAAGATCATCCAGCACGTGTGATTGCTAGCTAGCTTGAATCTGAAATCAGACATCAACTAATATTACAGTTTATAGGAAAAGTATGCAAAATTCAAACGTGAGATTGAGACAGGTTGTGACTTGTGAGTACTTTTTTTATTTAGTTTCTCATCTCACACCCACCAGGTTATTATAGAGAAAAATTCCTTGAACTTATGTCTTAACATGTTAGCAAGAAGTTTTGAATCCAAGATCTCATGGATATCATGATATTTTAAGAACCATTTAGCTAACCTTTGAGATTATGATTTGTGATTGTTCATTTTATAATGTGTTAATCATTCAATTATTTGTTTTTAGAAAAGAGAAAGGAAACCGGTAGATAATGAAATGACTTGAAATACAAATTGCTATAAGAGTAGGTGTTTAATGTGATTGTAAGCCGTATATTTTTATAATTTCATACAATACAGTATAATATACGTATATTTTTTGATATCTTGAAGATTTTTTTAACATTTTCAATATGTGAAATAAAGTTTGACTTATGAACAACTCATTTCTGCTCTTATGGTCATTAGCATTGTTTGAGGATTCGAGTACCCTCTCTCTTACTTGTTATAATAATTGAAATAAAAAGAAAAAAAGAAAAAGAAAAGTGGGAAACCAATATCATTTATATATCATTGTCTTGCTTTAAAAAAAAAGAAAAAAAAGAAAAAAAAAAAAGAGTAAGCAAAAAAAAAAAAAAAAATTAGTTACCAAGACATAGTCAACATGTTTTTAAATATTTTGATTCGCAACAGAAACAAAAATTACTATAAAGTATATATATTGAGCTCCAAACAATAGAAGTATTCCACAAAGGATGACA
The DNA here is from genome assembly GCA_014183005.1 of Castanea mollissima. Lineage (NCBI taxonomy): Eukaryota > Viridiplantae > Streptophyta > Magnoliopsida > Fagales > Fagaceae > Castanea > Castanea mollissima. The sequence goes on from JACAVU010000058.1 coordinate 730,721, forward strand.
AATTAACTATAAGCTTCGTTGCGTTTGGTCTCCATCTTCCAATAACGTGGTGAGAATTTCTTTGAGATGCTTGTTGTAGACGCATGGTCGTTCAACCTCAACAAGGTGACCTGCTTTCTCTATATATTGTAGTGTTGCTCTGTCTCCCAATTGTCTGCGATCACAACCAATGCCTAATTAGTATATACATAAAACAACATAATTAAGGCCCATTTTATTGAGTATGCTTTCAATCGGTGTCATCTCAATGTATTCAAAAGCTTTGATTAATGACTATTCTTATGGTATAAATGAAACATACCTCTTCAAGTTGTTAACGACTTCCATGTTGAAAATGATGTCATTCTCTCCCCACAAGAGATGTACTCTCTGCAACAACCATATGCATCATTAGGTTAACAAATTTCCCACTTTATTATATTCTTATTTTTCTTCTGTTCTCAAAGTCAAAAGTGCAAAACTTATGAAACTACAAATGTCAAAAAAAAAAAAACATTTGTGGCACTACTGTGGGGGCTGACCAAATAGTCAAGGATTGAATAACGGTCATAGATGGACATTGCAGTCTCTTTCATTTTTTGTCGAAACTATGGAATTTACTTCTTTCTTACACACACACACACACACCAAAAAAAAAAAAAAAAAAAACCACACATCTTGATGGACATGATATGTAAGTGTAGGGACAACAATAAGATATATCAGATAAATAATATTTTGATTGTCCCAAATAGATGTCATGTCTTCTTAATTATTCCATAATCTTGCCAGGTTAAAATATATAGTTTCTCTATTTTACATTTGAATTTTAATCTATCCAATAGCCATATTACTAATTAGGTTTGGTTTTAGATGTATGTGAAGCAAGTTAACACGTGTTAGATATGGAGGGAGAGACATGATTTGTGGAGTCCCAGTTGCATTAATAGAATGAAGGCCAACATCAAATCTCTAAATCCTATCTGGCTGGTTCCATGGGAGTACCCACTTGTTTGAAAAACAGACATTATCCACATAGCACTGTAGACTGTAGACTTGATGATCTGAACTTAAATGTTGCAGAAAACATTAATCTCAGTCGGTCAAGTATTAGACATATGTGATAAATACGAGTTTAAACTTTTGAGAAAATTGATAATTAACAACAAAATCTTCTACCATGTGTGCTAGCTACTAGCAAACTTGAGTGTGAAATAAGACAGCAACTAATATTGTGATTTGCAGGAAAAGTAAGCAAAACTCAAACAAATGAATGACTTAAAATTTGTATTATCATTTGATAATTAAAGCATTCTAGGGAAATAAATGAATGCATCAAGCACTCCTGTTAATTTTGCTTATAAATTGCTATAAGAGTAAGTGTTTAATGTGGTTGTAAGCTAAGATGAGTATGTTGCTGAAGACGCTAGAGACTAGAGAGACATGTAAAAAGGAAGGAAAAGTGGAAAACATTTTTCTTATCTCAGAAAGTCGTGCAAAATTTTTCTAGAGAATATTGTGGATTGACATAGAACCTAATTGCTACATGTATCACGTAGCGCAATAAAATTCCATTTCCTATGTATTTGACAAGCATCATTCTGCACAAATTTATACGATTTTAATTCTCAATGCTCAAATTCAAACCTGAGGATGACTGGGAATGGTAAAGTCATTATCATCAATGACCAAAGCCAGGAGTAATTCTTCTCTCTCCTTTCTGTTGTCAAACATTACCTGCATAGTCAATGAGATCGGAGCTACAAATTAATCATATTTGAATTTAATGTCTGAATAGCCATATCTCATACATATTAATTGGAATATACAGGATGTACATACAAAATAACTCTGATAATTCTAAAGGATTTTGATCCATAATATCAGTTTGTAGTCTATAAGTAAAAGAAGCTACGCATGCCCATATGGGAAACACGGAGTTAATACTATCTATGCATGCCCGTATGGGTGACCATGATGAAGCATATATGATATAACATTACATACCTCCAAATAATGTTTGTAAATGAAACTAGGGATCCGAGGCAACTTGAAGGTGGCAATGTCAAAAAGTACTTTCACACCTTGGACAGAATCTGGAAGCAAATAATCAGACCAGGACTTGAACCCAATCCTCTCAAGGGCTGCATCACTTATGGACTTTGTCAAGGCCATGACAGAGCAAGTGAGCACCATAGACTCAACCAAGTCAGGGTACATCTCGGCCATCTTGAACCCAATCATCCCACCATAGCTCAACCCCACCAAGGTGCACCTCTCCACACCTAGTTTCTTCAGACCCTTTGCCACACACTCAGCTTGAAACTCCGGTGACCGCTCTGATCTGTCAGTGATTGAGCCACCAAAGAAGACTAAATCTGGCACATAAACTTTGTACTTTCTTGCTAGAGCTAACACTTGGGATTGCCACGTTATAATCCCATCAGCTGCAAACCCATGAATGAATACAACAGCTTTATTGTTATTGCTGTTTTTGGATTTTTTTGGAGTTTCATGAGGGACCCAGAAATTCATTATGGTTCCTGGCTGGATTTCCACTATTTGGGGCCTCATCCCGACAAGCTTCATTACCCAACGTAACAGTGGCTTGTACACTACAAAAATGTTCACCATCTCTCTCTCTCTCAAAAGCACACAGAGGAATGAAGAAATCCCATCATATATAGAGATAGATGTGACTTCTGAGAGAATGTAGAGGGCAGTAATTCATGACCTTCTCTTACTCTTTTGACTTATACTTTTCTTCTTCCTTTGGCTTTTTTTTTTTTTTTTAATCAGAGTTGAAAAGTAATTTATGAAATTGACTTTTCTTCTAATTCATGGAACTAGGAAGAAATATAATAAGCTGATATAAAAACCGTGTAAATCTTGGATACGGGCCCATCTGAGCTGGTTGACTTTTCTTCTAATTCATGGAACTAGGAAGAAATATAATAAGCTGATATAAAAACCGTGTAAATCTTGTTGTAATATCATCAACCAGCAATATCATCAACCAACTACGTAGTTTTACTGAATCTGGTTATTCTATTAACAACAAGATTAAAGCTCCATTACATGCATGCGCGCTTTTCTAATATATTTTATAATTGCACTATTCAATAGGCTTAAACTGCTTGATCTCTCCACCATCCGTGTGAATGAAACTAATGTGCCCATTTTATTAAACTTTTTTTCCCCTTACAATAAGGGAGAAAGAGAGATAGTGTAACTAAACCTTAAAAAAATTATCATTAGAATCATTGAAAAAGTCATACTTAACCATTAAGTTTGTGAAATCCTATTTTTTATTTATTGTGACTTGTTTTCAATAATTTAAATAAATACTAAAATAATATTAGTTAATATCATATATTATATAATTAAATTTAGATCTCAGAAATCATATTGTGGTAAGTAGTATACTCTCTATTTGCAGTTGCACCAACTAATTGGATAACTTTTAGTAAAATACTTGAATAAATTACATAATTCTTATATATAATTTGGGGTGATTTTTAAATAACACCCTCAATATATAACTAAAAGTAAAATAAAACCTATATCAACACAAAAATTTCTGTCAACTGTATATATATATATTTCTATTTCATTAATTATTTATCCAGATTTCTGTCAACTGTATTTCTTTTGTAAAATAACCCTAAAACTAATCATAAACTAATCTCAAAAACCAAATCTTGCTAGACTTTGAACATATAGCACAGATCATCCTCCTCCTCAACAAATGCCCTCAAATTTCATTAGCCAATTAATAGTAAAATTTAAATTATGTAAATACCAACAGAAGAATAAATTAAGAGCCAGAAAAATAAAGGGGAAAATTTGTAAAAACTTACCTTTCAAAATCTTACAGTCTCTCTATCTCACTCAATTGTCTTTTTCTTTTTTTAGATAATTTTCGCTGCAATGTATATTGATTCAGTTGTTTTAATTATTTTTAAAAAGTAGAAAAGAAGCCTTGTTTCTGAGTATTTCTGCAAACAGGGAAAAACTTGTGTGGAGAAAATGTTTCAAAGTTGTTGCAGGAATAGAGTGCAGAGAGAGAGAGAGAGAGAATTAAAATTTCCTAGATTGAAATATGACTCAATAACTTGAATCAAAAAACTAAAATGGAACATAACATTACAACCCCCAAAATGTTTTTTGTAAAAACCAAAGGTTCACCACCGTTGAAAAAGAAAGGGTGAAGAATCAGAACCGAAGTTGAATTTTTTGTTTTTGATTTTTGTCTAAAGAAATATAAAGTGGAGTTTATTTGTAACTGTATAAAATCTATAACTGCCTACTGTAATGGTGTTTCCCTGGGAAAAAAAAAAAAGTACAGAGAGGAAAACAGATTAGGAATTGAAAACTATAATTGCAGCAAACCCTAATTAGGAACCCCAAATCCCAAACATTTGAGCCTTAATTTTGTCTTTCGTCCTAATTCAAGAATGTTCAGAACGGAAACAAAAAACCACAAATTATTCATTAGCAAATAGATTAGGATAACAAAAAAAGAAGAAGAATGTAGTGAAGATTGAGGATTCAAGGTGATCTTACCAAGGAGATCTGATCTGATGCGTTTGGGATATCTTGAGTAGAAAGATTCAAAGCTGGTGGAATCATTTGGAGAAATTGAACCGGGAAATTTTGACGCAACACTCACTTGGATGTGTGGAAACTGTAGAGGGACCTCCCATTGATCCAGGATGGTATGACTTACTTTTGGGTAGCGAATGCCTCTGCACATATTGGGTTTGTTCTTGATGAGGTTTAGGTTTTATCGTGAGGCAGCCTAGAGAGAACAAGGCTTTCACTAATATAAGCCAGGCAGAAATAGAGTTTAGAAAAAACATATTATTATCACGTTGCTGGCCGGTGTTATTAAAAAGAGAAGCCATTTTTCTGAGTTTTTCAACCAAATAGAGAGAAATTGTTTCAAAATTGTGCATAGGAAATACATTTCAGAAGAGAGTCAGAGAGAGAGAGAGGGAGAGAGAGGAGCGTGAAGGGAGAGGGACAAAGTAAACTGTTTGAATTTTTTTTTTTTTTTTGGGCGAAACTGCATTGTTGATCTCTCAAGTTTAGCCTACTTGAAAAATTGATCCTCATGTTTTAACTAAGCACGGTATATTCCTTTATCTCATCACTTTCCTTATATATGTGTGTTTCTCAACAACAAAAAAAAGTTTTATCTGAACACAATTGGTTTCTCAAGTTTAAAAAATGAGTTATATTAGTCACTTTAATAACTGTCGTTGGTGGTGTTACTTACGTGGCTAACGGAACAATGACTTAACATTTTTTTATGACATAGCATTTTTTAATTAAAAAATTACAAAATAAATTTACAGGGAAGTTATTCACAAACCAATACCAAATTAAATTAAAACCAGTAATTCACAAACGCACACTTCAAGTAAAAAAAAAAATCAGCGTAAATGTACTTTTGGTCCTTATATTTCGGGCCAATTCGCATTTTGGTCTCTAAATTGATTTCATTCCTATTGTCGTCCCTATTTTTAAAAAATCATTTCTATTTTAGTCTCTGCCGTCATCCAAGTAACGAAATCCTATTACGTGGCAGACGGATTAACCTGGTTGCTGACATGGTGCTGATGTGGCACTAACATGACATTAAAATATTATTAAAAAAAATTATTTGACATTTTTCAATGTCACGTCAACATTTTAATTCTCTTTACCTTTTCTTCAATCATTCGTTGTTCAGAAAAAATTCATTCTTCATTATTCTTATAAGTTAAATTAACATTAGAACAGATCACAAAGAGAAGCAATGTCCAACGGCAAACATTTGGTAAAATGATTTTCTTCTAGAAACGAATTATAAAAGAACATTTCAAGCGAATCCATCATCCATCTACTCGTTTTGTAGATCACTACATCTACAAAGGAATACACAACAGTAAAACCCATTTCAAGCAAATTCACCATCCCTATACCCATTTTGCATGTCTAAACCCATTTTGTAGGTCACACGGGGGGAAGGAATCTCAGAGAATACGAGAGAGAGAAGCATCGACCTCCCAACAAAGGTCATTGCTGCATGCATAGCAAAAGCATCTGCCTCTTTCTATCCTTTAATCTCCATGGATCTTCATCGTCGTTGATGCTCCTTTTCCATTTCTCTTTCTCTCTCTCTCTCTAAGCCCTCTTTGACTCTCGCAACCACCATGGTTGTATCTTCACTATGCTAGTGGCTTGTATCTCTTCCCCCCTCCTCAAATAAACCTCAATTCTCACAATCGAAATAAAATCTAACCCTTTTCTCACTCAATCTGATTCTTTCCAAACCCAAAACTCTTGTTCTTTGTCTCTCACATGAGTTTCCTAGATTTGTGATGGAGGAGATTTTTGGGTGTTGCGGTGGACTTGGTTGTCAAAGACTGGTGGGGGGGGGGGGGGGGGGTGGGTTTTTTTTGTGTTTGCTCTTGTTCATGTTCTTTGATTTGGTGATGTTCATGTTTTTTTTTTTTTTTTCCTGTGGGTTTGATGTTCATGTTCTTTTATTCTAGGTTTTCTCTTTGATTCTGGGTTTGATGTTGTTGCTGGGGAACAAGTTTTTATGTTCTTACCAAAAAAATAATAAAAGTAAAAATGATATTAATAATAATAGTAATAATAATAATAATAATAATAATATAATAATTAGATTTAACGTTGGTTTAGAAAAAAAATAGATTTAAAGTTTGTTTTTTAAATTTTATTAATTTAAATCTGACATGGCATTTAAAAAATGCTAAATATTTTTTTATAATATTTTAATGGTCACATCAGCGTCATATCAGCAAGTAGGACACTCCATTTGCCACCTCAGATTTTTCTGTTACTGGGTTGGTGGCAGAGACTAAAATAAAAACAATTTTCTGAAATCAGGGACTGACCTAAGAGTGAAATCAATATAGGACCAAATCAAGAATCGACCCAAAATGTAGGGACCAAAAGTGCATTTGCGCCAGAAAAATCAAAAACCCACCACGAGAGAGAAAAGGGGAGAGAGTGAAGAAACCCAAGCACTGACCAACCGGAGACTCAAGCCCTAGCCGCCGCCGACGACAGCCACTGACCAGCGATAGCCATTGACCCACATGCATATTGTCACCTCTGATCTTGCATACATAGCTTATGAGGTTTAATTCTTTAGTTTGTGATGGACCATCCAAGATTTAGATGTGCCAAGTTGAAAATCCAACCTAAGAAGAGTGTTATCAAGAATATTAATATGGATGATATATAGTAGCTATCTTTTGAATCTTTTAGCGAGCGAAATTGCTTGGCCTCTGGCATTGGGTATGTCTTTAGGTGCAATCCAAGAGTCATGAAGCTTTTCTAGATGCATTCTAGAGAATAATAGTAAATGGTTTAAAGCTTAGAAGGGGATTTACATGTCATTGGTGGAAGTATTAATTTCATGAGATCAATCCAGTGCAGCATCCATATTCATAATCTTGGATGGTCCATCATAAACTAAAGAATTAAACCTCATAAGCTATGTATGCAAGATTAGAGGTGACAAACATGCATGCGAGTCAATGGTTGTTACTGGTCGGTGGCTGTCGCTAGCAGCGATTAGGGCTTGGGCTGTCGCCGACAGCGGCTAGGGCTTGAGTCTCCGGAAGGTCAATGCTTGGGTTTCTTCACTCTCTCCCATTCTCTCTCTCATGGTGGGTTTGTGATTTATTTTTCCCTGAAGTGCTAGTTTGTGAATGATAGAATGAATAAGTTACCTTTAATTTGGTATTGGTTTGTGAATTTATTACATGTAAATTTACTTTGTAATTTTTTTTAATTCAAAAATGTCATGTTTGTTAGGATTTGTGCCCTTAAATCCTATTGTATGATGCTATGTATGATATTATATATGACTTAATGTTATGGTTAATAAAGTTGTTTTATTTTTATCTAAAATAATGGTAACATGAATATTTGGACATTATCATATTGTCCATAAGATGTATAGTATGTGATTTATGTGATTTAATCACAGAAGATATAAGTCACAAGTTCTTTGTAAACTCAAAATTTATAATTCGTAGTCGGTGATGAAATTGAGCATTTCATCTGCGAAGACTATAACGTATCAACTAAGATGATTTGTCTTGATTATGAAAGTGGGGAGTTCTAGTTGATATGTTGATATGTTTTAAGAGTTACGAAATATTGAACTGGACCGCTGTGAGATTTATTATTCTCCTAACAATTGTCAAATGAATAATAAATCTCACGACTTCTATTTGCATGAACTCTTAATCCTGAGAGAATAATAAACTTGATCATGAGGTGTAGGTTGCTTTGATATATTAGGAGTGAGATCTAAAATAACAGTCAAAACCTCAGTATGTTGGGCAGCCACATTTAGTGTTGATGGAACATATATTCTCAAGATGGAATTCATAATCTCTTAACGGAGACACAAAATATTCCCTTGAGTTATATTTAATGGTTTGGTTATTCAGAGTGTTAGGCCTAACCACTTTGGTAAGAAATTACTAAAGTATATATTTATGAAATTGAATTTCATAAATATATGATGAATAACTTTAAATGATTAAACTGGGTACTCAAGGATAAGATGTAGTAATTTACAAAGTGACAATCTACATTCATGACTTTGTGTTACTACGAATATTTTATGAAGGGGTTACATGTACAATAAAGTCTTGGGATATAATTTATTAATAAAACCTAGAGTGCAATTATATTTATATAGTGGTATTAAATATAATTAATGGTAACTTTGAACTTGTCAAGAGTTGACGGAAAAGCCCAAGGCCCATTGGAGCTAGTGTCTTATTGATCCCTTTTGGTCCCACTCCAAGCCACACACTAAAGCCCAATTGGAAAGGCCCAATAGGCCAGCCCAATTAGATAATCGGTTAGTTATAAAAGGAGAAAAATACAGAATTTTTTATTAAGAAAAAGAATTAGAGAGAGATATCATTGTAAAAATGGTGTGTATGTTAGAGTGAGACACTCTATCATTCTCCCTTGAAAACTGATTTAGAGACCACACATCTTGGGTGTAAAGTGGAATTGGAGTGAAGATTAAAAGCGTTTTCAAGTGCTTTCGATCTTTTGTTTTGAATTTCACCACACTAAGGTACGCTTTCTTATTCTTAAATTCTAAAATTTATATAGTGCATGTTATCAATCATGAATGACATAAATCCTTATTTGTTGCTTCCGCTGTGTGTTTTGTATGAGATACAAAACTAATTTTTCCTACAATTGGTATCAGAGCCAGGTTTTCATATCATGTTTGTATAACATGTGATTGGATTTTAGAATTTTAGAAACTGTTATCTTTGTGTTTTCAAATTTCTGCATAAAGATGTTGTTCCATAAACCTTGTGTGCATTGATCATATATGCGATATATTGTTTTGCATGACACCAAAAGTGCGCGGATTGGTCATTCATTCAATAACCATTAATGGAAATCTTAGTTTGTAATTTATATATATATATAATATAATATATATATATATTGCAAGTGGGAGTGAATGGAAGTTAATAGTGTTGTGCCTTGTAGTAAGTGCTTGGATATGAATACAATTGAGTGTTGATGCATTGATTGTTATATTCATGAATTTTGCACGGAAACATTCCATATGATAACTACATATTACATTCAATATATGTTCCATTCGAAAGGGGTAGTTATTGAAATGGGGTAGTTATTCTCATTCCTTCCACCATTTGGCTTGGAGTGAGAATTGTACATGGCCGAATATAAAATGGCATATAGTTATCAATTATGGTTCTTCATGGCCGTAAGTTATATATATATATATATATATATAATATATATATATATAATATAATATAGTTTTATAATGTAATATAGTTTAATGAAATTTATTCCTAATGAGATTAGGATTATGTTTTTTAAAGGGTTTTTAGCATTATTATGGATCTTTATCTTAAAAATCTTTAATTTAAAACATCTAGTGGGAGAGAGATACGAAGGCTGGATCTCACGGTCTCCATTGACGGTTTATAGTAGAATGATTAAGCACATCGTCTTGGCGTATATGCCTTGCTCCCTTCAGAGGGTGTTTAATTCATGGTACTACAGAATATGCTTCTTAATGATGGATGATATGTGTTTTTACATTAAGAATAACCACGCTACCGTGGAGTTACTTAATGACTCACATAGAATTCAGTCAATGGTGTACACTAGACTAACGCTCTGTTGTTTCAATAATGATGTTTTCTAGAAAATGAGTCATTTTCTATAAAACTATCTCATTTTCCAATATTTGGTAGCAACTTTAAATAAGTTGAAAAACAACCTCTTAACTTCCCTTATTGAGTTTGCTGTGAGATAGAGTTGTTTTCTAAAAAAATTTAATGGAAAACAATCTCTAAAAATAAGTCATACTTTTTATATTAACCAAATATAATTTTCCTTTAACTCATATTTTTTTATGCTACCAAACATTGAAAAATAAGGAAAACAATCTTTACACAAGATTTTCTATTGAAACAAACGGAGCGTAAGTTTAATGTTAACCTCTCTTCAAAGCTATGTCATTATTACTTAGAGTTAAAGGAAATACAGCATGTTATTAGTGTTTGATAAGAGTTATCATGATAACACTGATAATGAGACTAGTTCTCAATCAATCATAGTGTTTATAATTTACTTGCTTCCAGGAATTTTAAACATGGGATTGGGTTGTCGTTGCATATTTTATATTATGGTTTTATTAAGGTTCCATATTATATGTTTAATGCTAAGTTGATATGTCCAGTTTACTTATTATATTCATGTTTATTATTTTCAGATTTTATCATGGTATCATTTAGCCCACTTGTTGTTATTCTTAACTAAAACAAACTAACTGGATCCAACTATGTTAACTGGAAAAGAAATTTGAACATTGTTCTTACAGCTGAAGAGCACAAATATGTACTTACTCAACCATGTCCTAGCTTCCATCATTAGATGCTCCTCTTGAGGAAAAACAACGATATGATCGTTGGCAGAAATCTAATGAGATGGCTAAGTACTATATCCTAGCATCTATTTCAAATGTTCTACAGTATCAAATGCAAGATGTAGAACTAGCTTGGGATATAATGCTAAGTCTGAAGGAGATGTTTGGTGAGCAAGGTCGTTCTACAAGGCAAGAAACTGTGAGGCAAATTTATAATACCAAAATGGCTGAAGGAAGTTCAGTGAGGGAGCATTGTCTTAGGATGATTGCTAATCTGAACACATTAGAAGTTTTAGGTGCCAACATTGATGGAGAATCCCAAAGTGGATATGATACTCCAATCACTATCGGAATCATTCAATGAATTCAGACTTAATTATAATATGAACAAAAAGATTTATTCTTTGTCTGAATTATGAATGAATTAGTGGCGGTGAAAGGCATCCTTGTACTTCTAGCGTTGAAGCCAATGTGGGTGAAGCTTCTACTTCTCATCCTAAGTCGAAAGGTAAGGGTAAGAAGAAGAAGAAGAAGGACTTAACTAAGAAAGATGGTAAACAAATTGCCTTAAGGGTTGCCGACAAAAAAAAGAAAACCAAAGGAAAGTGTTTCCATTATGGTGAGAATAAGCATTGGAAGAGGAATTATCCAAAGTTCAAAGCTGCCAAGAATAAGGGTATGAAAAGTTCATTTCTTCTTGAAATATGTTTGGTATAGAATCCCACGATACCTGGTGTGTGGATTCAGGTTGTACTAATTATATCTGCAATTTTTTGCAGGGTTTTAGGAGACCAGAAAGCTGAATGAAGGAGAATTGTTTCTTACTTTGGCTAATAGGAGCAGGATTCTAGTTGTAGCTGTTGGTGTTGTTAATTTATGTTTTGAGTCTAGGGTTTTAATATTGGAAGACTGTCTATTTGTACCTAATGTTCGTATGAATTTAATTTCTGCAACTTACTTAGGTAAACATGGATATTGTGTTATCCTCAAAGACAATGTTGTAATAAAGAAGGATAAAATGTTTATTTGTTCTGGCAATATTGTAGATGGTCTTTATAATTTAACTCTTAACAAGCATGAATTATACAACTCTGAATTAAATAGTAGCTCTCATGTAAAATAATTAAAGAGAAAGTTTCCTTTTACTAGTGATGCATATCTATGATACTTGCGTTTAGGTTATATTAATTCAAATAGGATTCAAAGACTAATCAAAGATGGACTTTTATAGCCTATGGACTTTGATGGAATTCCAGTTTACAAATCTTGTTTGGAAGGCAAGATGACCAAACGACCTTTTAATGCAAAAGGTAGAAGAGCCCAAGAGTTGCTTGAATTAGTTCATACAGATGTATATGGTCCTATGTCAACCCAAGTAAAAGGAGGTTATGAGTACTTCATCATTTTTACGGATGATTACTCAAGATATGGTTATGTGTACCTAATGAGACGAAAGTTCAAAGCCTTTGAAAAGTTCAAAGAGTTTAGGGCTAAAGTTGAAAATCAATTGGGTAAACGCATAAAGACCATTCGATCTGATCGAGGTGGTGAATACCTTCTTGGAAATTTCAAAGATTACCTAATTCAAAATGGGATTGTATCCTAATTGACTGCACCTAGAACTCCTCAACAAAATGGTGTAGCGGAGAGAAGGAATAAGACTCTTTTGAAAATGGTTAGGTCCATGATGAGTTACTCAACTTTACCAATTTCTTTTTGGGGATATACCTTAGATACATCAATACATCTTTTGAATTTAGTTCCATCAAAATATGTTCCCAAAACACTCATGGAATTGTAGAGTGGACGTAAGTCTAGTATGAGATATCTCCACATTTGGGGTTGTCTAGCACATGTACTAAAAGGGAAGTCTGATAAGTTGGAACCAAAATCAAAGTGTGTTTGCTTGTGGGTTATCTAGAAGAAACTAGGGTTATTTATTCTATAGTCGAAATGATAACAAAGTTTTTGTTAGTACAAATGCTAAATTCTTGAAAATGACTATATGAATAATTTTACTCCTAGAAGTAGAGTTGTCTTAGCTGAAATGAATGAATCTGTAGTTGAACAACCATGGATGAAACTAGGGATGACGTGGCTGTATTAGATACACCACAAGATACTACTCATGAGATGTCTAGTACTCAGGTGTCTCATAGTAGTGGGAGCATTGTTCGGCCTCCTATAAGATTTATAGGTTTGGAAGAAACTTATGAAGCTGATGATGCAAAGAAATCAGTAGGTTGGATGCTCCGGACTTCAAAGGACTACTGCTTCTCTCTGCGGCCTGAAAAGAAAGAAAAGCGAATCAAAGGCGACCGGAGCTGCCGGCCGAAAACCCTCCGATGGCAAAGTTAGTTTTTCTCTGCATGCTATGAGTTCCAACTTTTTTGGAGTAAAAATGAACGTACCCTGGGTTTGTCTGAAACAGCCCTTATATAGTGTTCTCATAGGCGGTTACCAAAATTGGAACTTCTCCTGGCTTCAAGGGGAAGTAGAACTCAAACGTAACTTGCATAACCGTTTGGAAGTTATGCTCTTGTTTCACAACGGATACCTGGCGGTTATGCGTGAGATAAGGGATTGTCATATCTTATTCGGAGATTTTCCTAAGTGTGATGCCCTCGTCTTGGAGTTCCTCAGTTGGGTGTGCTTTGTTACACGCGCAGGGGCTGTCTCGTCTAACGGTGAACATCCTCAAGACGAGGATGTCGGCACTCTGGACGAGTGCATCACTCTGGCGGTGCTTTCCTTCCCTGGACGAGGTACTCGTGGGCAAGCTTCTGAGGGCATTTACGGTGGTAGGTGGGTTATGGACGACCTGTATGGACGACTTGAAGATGGGCTAGATTATTCCCCTATCAGAAGCTATCTCAGAAGAGGCTGAATCGGATATTTACACTTATGATGAAGTATGAATGATATAGATGCACATCATTGGGTCCAAGCTATGAAATCTGAAATTGATTCTATGTATTTCAATCATGTATGAGATCTTGTAAAGGCGTCTAATGGCATTACAAGAGGAAGAGAGGGATAGATGAAAAAGTTGAAACCTTTAAAACAAGGCTAGTGGCGAAAGGGTATATATAAAAAAAGATATCGATTATGATGAAACTTTTTCGCCAATAACCATGCTTAAATCTATCAGAATTCTCTTATCCATTGTTGCTTATTATGATTATGAAATTTGGCAAATGGATGTCAAGACTGCATTTCTCAATAGCAATCTTGAAAAGGAAATCTATATGATGTAGTATGAAGGTTTCATAGCAAAGAACCAAGAGCATATAATATGAAAGTTGAAAAAGTCCATTTATGGACTTAAGCAAGCATCTAGGTCATGGAACATTAAATTTGATCAAGCAATCAAGTCATTTGATTTTGAACAAAATCTTGATGAGTCATGTGTGTACAAAAGACATCGAGATAAAGTAGTAATGTTCCTAGTGCTTTATGTTGATGATATTCTATTTATTGGGAACGATGTAGGGGTAATGTCATTGGTTAAAATTGGTTGTCAAGCCAATTTGATATGAAGGACTTGGGTGAGGCTAACTTTATTCTAGGGATCAAGCTTTAGTGAGATCGCAAGAATAAGATGTTAGGCTTATCACAAGCTGGATATATAGATAAGATTTTAAAACGGTTTAGCATGCAAAACTCCAAGAAATGATTGCTTCCTTTTAGACATAGAGTTCCTCTGTCTGATGACTAAATGCCTAAAACTCAAGAGGAAGAAAATATGATGAGACAAGTTCTTTATACTTTTGCAGTGGGAAGTCTCATGTATGCCATGCTTTGTACTAGACCAGATATTTGTTATTCAATTAGCATGGTCAGCCGATATCAATCAAATCTAGGACCAAAATATTGGCAAGCTGTAAAACATATTCTCAAGTATCTTAGGAGAACGAGAGATTATATGCTTGTTTATAGGTGTGAGGATTTGATTCTCATTGACTATACAAATTCAGATTTTCAATCGGATCTAGATTTCAGAAAATCCACGTCGGGTTGTGTATTCACCATGGGAGGTGGAGCCATAAGTTGGAGGAGTGTTAAGCAATCTTGTATTGCGGACTCCACTATGGAAGCAGAATATGTTGCTACTTGTGAAGTAGCAAAAGAAGCTGTTTGGCACAAGAAATTCCTTTCTGATCTTGGTGTTATGAAAATGAAGCAAGTTCCTATCACATTGTTTTGTGACAATAGTGGAGCAGTTGCTCAATCCAAAGATCCAAGAAATCACAAGAAATGAAAGCACATTGAGAGAAAGTACCACATCATTCAAGACATTGTTGTTCGTGGAGATGTAGTGGTAGCAAAGATTGAAAGTGCAAATAATCTAATAGATCCCTTTACCAAAACCTTGCCTTAAAGGACTTTCGAGTCACATTTGGAAGTAATGGAAGTTAGATTAGTGCACAATAGTCTTTAGGGCAAGTGGGAGATTGTTAGGATTTATGCCCTTAAATCCTATTGTATGATGCTATGTATGACTTAATGTTATGGTTAATAAAATTATTTTATTTTTATCTAAAATAATGGTAATATGAATATCTGGACATTATCATATAGTTCATGAGATGCATAGTATGTGATTTATGTGATTTAGTCACAGAAGATATAAGTCACAAGTTCTTTGTAAACTCAGAATTTATAGTTTATAGTCGGTGATGAAATTGGGCATTTTATCTGCGAAAACTATAACGTATCAACTAGATGATTTGTTTTGATCATAGAAGTGGGGACTTCTAGTTGATATATTGATATGTTTTAAGAGTTAAGACATATTGAACTGGACCGCTGTGAGATTTATTATCTCCTAACGACTGTCAAATGAATAATAAATTTCATGACTTCTATTTGCATGAACTTTTAATCCTGAGAGTATAATGGACATGATCATGAGGTGTAGTTGCTTTGATATATTAGGAGTGAGATCTAAAGTAACGGTCAAATCCTCAGTATGTTGGGCAGCCACATTTAGTGTTGATGAAACATATATTCTCAAGATGGAATTCTTAATCTCTTAACGGAGATATAAAATATTCTATTGAGAAAAGTTTAATAGGTTTGGTTATTCAGAGTGTTAGGCCTAACCACTTCGGTAAGAAATTAGTAAAGTATATATTTATAAAATTGGATTTCATTAATATATGATGAATAACTTTAAAAGATTAAACTGGGTACTCAAGGACAAGATGTAGTAATTTACAAAGTGGCAGTCTACATTCATGACTTTGTGTTACTACGAATATTTTATGAATGGTTGCATGTACAATAAAGTCTTGGGATATAATTTATTAATAAGACCTAGAGTGCAATTATATTTATATAGTGGTATTAAATATAATTAATGATAACTTTGGACTTGTCAAGAGTTACAGAAAAGCCCAAGGCCCATTGGAGCTAGTGTCTTTGTCATGTCCCTGTCAGTCTTTTGAAAAAAAAAAGGGAGGGGGGCGGGAAAGTCAGATTTTTAAGCTCCTCCCCGTGCCCCACCTAACCTCACTACCCATCATTCTCCACCACTCATTTTTCTCTTATCTTCTCTCTCTTTTGGCCGGCTCTCTCTTTTCTTCTTTCATTTTTCTTTCTTTTCTCTTCACTTAAACACACATACACACTCACTCCCTCAAGCTCACCCGCGGGCCTCCTCTCCAAACCACACCATTTCACCATCATATTTCTGGCAAGATCATCGAAAAAACACTTAGGAACCCCTAAGCATCTTCATCATTTTATTTGCGGTAAAATTTCTAATCTTTTTGGTGGGTTTTACACTTTTGCTTGAGGTTATTTTATCTAAACTTGAATAATGATACCCATGTGATTTATGAGCATTAGAAGTGATATTTATTGTTTTTATGTATGGGTTTTGTATTGGTGGAATTTTTGATGAGTGGATATATATATTTTGTGCTAAAATGACTATTCAAGGTTTATGTATGGTAGAAAAATTTAGGGGTTTTAAGATATAATGTATGATGGTTGGTAAATTTAATTTTTTCATTGTCATTGGGTTTATTTGGAGTTAGTGAAATTCTAAATTTCTTGTCTTGGAGGATATGTTGATTTTTGCTTTCATAGGCCTCTTAATGATGTAGTGTAAATCTTATGAAAGCTAGTCATAATGTTGGAGATATTATGAAATGGGTTAACTTTATAAATTGGAGTTGATACCTTGTGAATAAATTTGTTGAGAAACTTTAGGAATGATATATATTATTATTGATGAGGTTAAATACTAGGCTTGCCTAATTAAGTATTTATTTGGCAAATCCTAAATTTTAGTTAGATACAATTCAAGCTCTATACTTATTGTAATAGATTTACTTGATATTGTTTAGATTCTAGCTAATCTCCTTGGAGTTTGGAGAGTTTGGCTTTTATGATTGCAAGGTAAGTAACTTCTTAATGGATATTTTTGGAAAATTACCATATTTCACAAACGATATTTTTGGTCAAACACATTTTGGAAAATTATATATGGATATATGTTTTCTTAAAATTGTCATGTTGTGACCCTATTACATATTATTATATATAAAAATGCATCATATTTGGTATTGCATTTGGGGAAATGCGTGAATTGTTGACATGGAAAAATGAGCATCTTTTATTTAATCTTGGATAAGAAAATCATGGATTTTAAGGTGTATTGGAAAATTTAAAGATGCTTATCTTGTCTTAGTACTTAAGAAATTGATAAAAAATCATTTTGGCAAGTATGAAATTGAAAACCTTACAAACTTTGTGGAAGTAGATTATTTAAGGTTTTCTGAGACTACTTGGATATAAACTATGTGTTTCAAAGTAATGTAACTTGTGAGCATCATATAGTTTTAACACCATGCCATGTGTGATTTCCTGGTGATCACCCGATTTGGTTTTCGTAGTCTTTGTGACAACAGAATCAAATCTAGGTTAGTGCCCTTTCACTTTGGATGGCGTGTTCTTCCCTGCTGTCCATGGGGGGAAGAGGTTCCTTGATTGTGTGTGGGTGAGGCTGCTGTCCATGGGGCCAAAAGACTACATGCAAAAGAGGTCCTATTTGACGCGCTCTCTCTGCTGCCCATGGGGGGAGAGAAAAACCTTGAGGGTATGGGTGAGGCTGCTATCCATGGGGCCAAGAGTCTGCATACCAGAGAGGACAATATCATGCCAGTTGTAAATGAGTGGATCCCTTGACTGGTCTATGTACTAGTGTGGTATATTTGTGAAAATTTATCATATGTTAGATTTTATGGCTTTGAAAATTATATTGTTAGTGCTCACAGATTATAGATTATGGTATATAGTTTCAAGGTAGTTACTTGAGAAATTTTGTATTTCATTATTTAATCATTTTTGTCATATTATTGTTATTGAAAATGAAACTTGCATTTCCCCCACCCCCATTAATTATGCTACTTATTGGCCTTGTCTCATCCCATTATTTTTTATAAACTTTTCAGAGTAGGCAACAATATTTTGAGAAAGCTTTTTGGTGGCTGGTAGTAGTTAGACTAACTACTGATGGAGGCTGAACTTTTATAATGGAGTTATTTGATGTTGTACATCCTAGAATAGGCTTGACTCATTTTTTTATATATTATAGTGGTTGTGACTATATTCCCACTGATGGGACAAGCTGTTGATATGTAATTATTATTCAGACCTCTACTCTTTTATGGCCAATGGTCTTTGTAATTAATGCTTAGAGCTCTGACTTATTTTGAGAGTATATTCAATGGAATTATTATGATAATTCTTGATGTTGGTACTTGATAGGATTTATGTACATTGAATTGTCAAAAAGTAAAAATTTACAGGTACTTGAGATGTCTTTCTCACGCTTTGGACCTTTTGGGGTTTGGGGTGTGACAGTCTTATTGGTCCCTTTTGGTCCCACTCCAAGCCACACACTAAAACCTAATTGAAAAGGCCCAATAGGTTAGCCCAATTAGATAATCAGTTAGTTATAAAGGGAGAAACATACAAAAATTTTTATTAAGAAAAAGAATTAGAGAGAGACATCGTTGTAAAAATGGTGTGTATGTTAGAGTGAGACACTCTATCATTCTCCCTTGAAAACTAATTGAGAGACCACACATCTTGGTGTAAAATTGAATTGGAGTGAAGATTAAAAGTGTTTCTAAGTGCTTTCGATCTTTTGTTTTGAATTTCATCACACCAAGGTACTCTTTCTTATTCTTAAATTCTGAAATTTACATAGTGCATGTCATCAATTATGAATGAAATAGATCCTTATTTGTTACTTCCGCTGTGTGTTTTGTATGAAATACATAACCTGTTTTTCCAACAATGCCATTAAAAAAAATGCCAAGTCATTATTCTATTAGCCATGTAAATAGCACCACTAACGGTAGTTAGTGAAAAGACTAATACAACTCATTTTTAAAACTTGATGGACCAATTGTGCTCAATTGAAATTTGAGGTACCAATTCAGCACACAAGGGAAACTTGAGGGACCAATATTATAGTTTCGTCTTTTTTTTTTTATACAGTTTTTTATGGGTAGGAATATGAAACAGATTTGTAACTACTAACCAAGAGTCAGAACGTTGTTTTTTTTTTTTTTCTCTGAGAAGAACTCTTTTTTTTTTTTTTTTTTAAGAAACTTTTAATATTAAGAGAATCAGAAAATTGTTATATAGATATAAGGTTGATGATGTTGGTAGGGAAACCAAAATGGTTCAACACTATTCTCACAAAGCTCCATTCCAAATGATTGTAGGCCTTTTCCAAGTCAATTTTAATCACCATGTACCCATCATTTCCTTTCCTCTTCTTAAGTGAGTAGATAAGCTCTTGGGCAATTATCACATTGTCAATACCCATTCTGCCAACCAGAAAAGCAACTTGCATTGGAGGTATTAAGGAAGGCAGCAAGGGTCTTAGTCACAATCTTATATATTGTGTTACATAAACTTATAAGTCTATAGTGACTAACAATTTTTGGTCCATCTTGCTCTGGATTAGAGCAATCAAAGTCTGATTTAGGTACTCAGGGACTTGTTGACAAGTGAAAATTTTCTTAACCTCCCTTTTGACAGACTCTCCAACTAATGACCAAAATCTCTGGAAGAATCCAGCATGCAGACCATCTGTCCTAGGAGCTTTGAAAGGCTTCATGGTCTTCAAGGCATCCCAGATTTCCACATCAGAAGGGCATTGGACAATGGAGTTGGCTTCTTCCATAAAAAGGGTAGCACACCAATCATTATCCCATTCAAGATTAAGGGGGCTGTAGAGTTGCTCTGTTGATAAAGCTTCTTGAAGTGGGTGACAAAAATGTCTTTCAACTCCTTAATATTGTGAACCCACTCACCATTCTCATTTAAAATGCTTGAAATTATGTTCCTACTTTTCTCACAAGAGTAGACATATGGAAGTAGGCTGTGTTCTGTTCACCATGGATGATCCATTCAATTCTAGCTTTCATAGCCCATATTTCTTCTTCAAGTTGGAGGATGAGGTTGTACTCATCATTAAGCTTGTTTTGAAGGTTGATTAGGAAGGAATTAGGGCAAATAGAAAGGGCATTTTGGATTCCCAGGAGCCTAGCCATGATAGTCTTCTTCCTAGTAAACACATTACCAAAAATTATTACAAGAGTTTTTTTTTTTTTTTTTTTTTTTGGGATTAGTGTTACAAGAGTTTTTTTTTTTTTTTTTTGGGGACTGGTGTTACAAGAGTAACTAACTCGTAGTTACTCTTGTAACACCAAATCACCCCCCCCCCCCACCCAAAAATAAAAAAAAAAACTCTTGTAGCAATGGAATTACCATTAGCCTCATACATGTAACACTAATGAGCCATTAAGCCCACCTATGAATTTAACTGTGAATAGAAATGAATTACAGTATCCAGAGGTTCTGGTCTAGGTGTGGATTAGCACTTAGGCTAGAGACCTTCTAGATTCTTTCATTTTCAGTTACTCTTTTTCCAGTTTTAATTGTGATATGATTTTCTCTTAATTTTGACTTTTTTTTTTTACTTAACTTTAATACTTTTTTAATTAAAATCTTATTTTATTTTAATGAGAAACTGTCACATCACTTACAAACTAAATAAAAGATGGAGATTAAAGTCAATTCCTACTTACTATTATGTATTTAAAACAAAAAGAGACCTCCAATTAAAAAAGTACTGGAAATAAGTTAAACCAATTTTTTTAAAACTTCTGTAAGTGCACAATTGCACTTGGACCCAAGACAACTGTGGGCTCAGGCCCAATGAGCCTTAAACAATGAAATTTGTAGAGTATGGGTATGAAATCTAGTTTAGAGATACTGGAAACTTGGTAACAGGCTAAGGTGTGAAGATACTTGCAAATAGTAGATGATTATTGCAAAGGAACCTCCTCGAACATAAGCCGAGGACCACTTCTGTATTATTTCTCTTTCTTTCTTAAAGGTTACAATTCTTAATTTCTTTCTTGGTAACTGACCGATCCCCCTTCTTTGGCCTCCACCCCTTTTAAATACTTTTTCCCTTGGTGCTTTATCCGCGTGTTGCTCAAATCTCCTCCCCTTCGATACTTCTTCTCTTGGTGCTTTAAATAGTAACCAGAAGTTTCAGTTCTACTGTTCAGGGGTCACTTCCCCATTAATAAGGGCAGGGAGGTAGGTGCAGAGTCTTTAATGTGGAGGTAGCAGCCTTTGCCTAAGATATTTTTCTAACACCGGTGCATCTAGAAGGTTCAGGGATTCCCCCTTTTAACCAACAGTCTTTCCAAAACTCTGCCTTGACCTTTATAGTGAATCTCCGAGTTCTCTTGGGTCTATCCGAGGAGAAACTCACCCTTGGATGTATCCTCGGACCCTCGGCGTATGGACCGATTTGCAGTACTAACAGGTTCTTAATTTAGAACAGATCGGTCCTCCTTGTTAGAGCCCAAAGGCCCAAAGGCCTGCTTGGGTCGTTTTACTCCCCACAACTTCCATAGTCCCCAAGCTTAGCATATTAATACCAAATTTATTAAATCAATTAATTAATTATTTAATCAACTAATTTTTTACCATTTTTTCTTGGAATCAATTAATGCTTTGTCTTTGGATTGGATCGGGTGCATGCAACCTTACCATAAAACATATTCTCAATCGATAGCGTTATGACATATCATTTAATTTGAACTAGACTAAAAATAAACCAATCATAATTAAGAGCTCATAATCACATATGATTAGGACCTAATTCATGCAAGTGCACATTACTATTAAAACTTGTTTTTTATTTTTATTTTTATTATATATATCTTTCAATCTAGTGGTTTAATTAAGGCGCATGAACTGTCATTTTGATCATTATGACTTTAATATTTATTTCATGCAATGCAATTGGAAATCAAATAACTAAAATTATAGTTTCACCCTTAAGATGTTATATGATGATAATAGGCTCTTGAAAGTTGAAAAGCATGTAAGGTCAAATGAGAGTTGCAATATAGGGTATCTATATTTGTCACATCATTTAAAAAGAAAAAAACCGTGAAATAAATCTCTCTCCCCTTTACTCATGGACATAAGATACACCCAACAATATTAAACAATCGTATGCTACTATACTATCAAATATCTTTGTTATTAACATTGCAACCATGTCACATATCGATCTTAAATTACTACAATCTCACAAACTAAGATTTGACACATTTTATTAGACACACACAAATAAATTAACGTAGGAACAATTACCGCTCATTTTTAAACTTCAGAGTTCAGAGGTTAACAACAATAGTGCTTATTCATCTGCTTCCGCAAGAAATCGAAGAATTTCTTGGGAATCCTACAAGATCCATTCGTTCTTTTTCTCTGACAAATGGTCAGAACTTCATTTGGGTTCGAATCCTACTGAGAGGTCCACTAAAGATCAGAAATTGTTGAAGAAAGAACAAGATGTTTCTTTTGTCCCTTCTAGGCGACCAGAAAATAAAGAAATAGTTAATATATTCAAGATAATTACTTATTTACAAAATACCGTCTCAATTCATCCTATTTCATCTAATCCAAGATGTGATATAGTTCTAAAGGATGAATTGGATATGGACAGTTCTAATAAAATTTCATTCTTGAACAAAAATTCATTTTTTGATTTATTTCGTGATCGGAACAGGGGATACACATAACCCCCAACATGATATCTGGGTAATCCGCCAACGTATTCAATAAATACTTATTTAAATCCTTTAAAATTTTAGCCATCAAAAGAGCTCAGCAACTAAATTTTAGGGATATTTTGGAGAAAGAAAAAAAAAATTTCAATTGCCCCTTTCGTAGCTAAAAAACGGCGTCGCATAGTTGAGGATGTAGTACTACTGTTCGTAATAATGGTGCACTCCTACGTCGTCGTTTTGCGGTTCCTATCTTGTATAGTATATTCCACCTCTCTCTCTCTGACGGTACGGTAACACGAAAAACACCAGTTGGATTTGTTTCCGAAAACAAGAAAAACACTTTTAATTTAAACTTTCTTTGCAGTGCAGACTAGAGGAGACATATAGAATTAGAAACACACTGAACACAAAAAAATTCAAAATGGCTGATAAAAATCGAGACGACAGGTGGGATTTCTATCTCCGAACCTTATCCAACAGTTCTCGAGACTCCAATTCAGCCAACGATCCGGCCTCTGATCCCTCTATCCTCCAATCTGTATGTTTGATTCTTTTTCTTCAATTTTCTGTTTGTTTCCCGAGAAAAATGGAAAAAATCTCTTTGCGGACTTCTCTTTCTCGCTCGCACTCTACATTATTTAGTGTGTTTCCTTTTTTTTTTTTTTTGATTGGTCAGGTGAAGAAGCTTTACGAATTGTGCAAAGCCGAGAATTCGGAGGATTTGGTTGCTAGGGTTTATCCGCAGATCAACAAGCTCTTTCATCGAGCCGTGGCGTCTCAGTCTCAGTCTCGAACCTCCAATGGCCTTCTCTTACTGGTTTGGCTTTGTTTCTCCCAAAACTTCGCTGTTTCAGAGTGTATTTCTTTTTTTTCAAATTTGCTACTGATTCTTCGTTTTATGATCGTAATGCGTTGTAGAAATAGAAAATCAATCAACTTTGGATCAAATTTAGATAGGTTTGGATAAAATCAATATACTTTGGCTTCTCATATGGTTGCATTGACCAATGCAATACAAATAGTGTTATCTTTCTGATTGAGAATTAAATTCAAGGAAACACGCGCACCCAAATGAGCGCCGGCCACTCGTGTGTCGGCGGGACAAACCCCATTTGAAATGGATGGAGTGAGCTTGTCAAATGCAGCCACTACATTAGCGGCACATAAACCATGTTTGTCAACCAAGTTTGTTCAGTGGTAGATAACCGGGCTGGGATTCAAAAGAATTAAGCGAAGTGTTTGTTCTATGCGCTCAATTCCACAACTTGCTTATATATCAACTTCTGATTGGATTTTAGCCTTTTCAAGTACTTGTGGTGGACCCATGTGAAAGTGTTTAAATCCAATCAGGAGTTGACACATAAGCAAGATTTGGAAAGAGGCGTGTCCCTGGAATTACTCATTTTGTAAAATCACGTAGCTTATTGACCAATGCAATCACATGGTTGAATTGAATTGAGGAAACCTAAGGTACAACACTTAGGGCCTGTTTGGATTTAGGGGGGAGGGAGGGGGAGCCAAGGGGAGTACATTGAGTTTTAAATATCTAATTCTATTATTTTGATAATATAATTTACGCCTCACTTGCATACGCGTGTTATTTAGCATCATGTTTCTCATTTTTTGTTTTTGGATTTTTTTCCCCCATCAGGCTATTCTTCAATTTTACCTTGATTTTGGAGAGATGGTTCTTCATGATGCTGATCCAAGTCTGAGGACATTTTTCCGTTCATGCTTGAGCCGGTAACAAGATGCATACCTCATGTCTATTATTTAGACAGTTAGACTTTGAGTGTCAAGTGCAAAGCGGTTTTAAAAATCACTTTCCTTTTACTGTGTTTATTGTATTATGCCCCTCTTGGCCAACTGATCTTTATTATAACTAATTAGACTTCATCAAAGGAAATATTTCCTACACTCATCCAAGTCCTAAACTACCATGACAGGAAAGATTAAAGAGTAACATGAAACAAATGGGACATGGCCCTTGTTGCTGTGGTTAAAGTGATCCTACATCTTTTTGACAAAATAGTGTTGACTTTCTTTGTTCAGGAATTTTGTTTTTCTGCTAATATTAATATGGCATTTTCTTCAGATAACTTCTTATTGAAGTTTTATGGTCAGCACACTCCAACTTATTCTAATCTGTTTGCAGTGAGTTCTCAGATCCTGCTGTTGCAGAAGCAACCCTTGATTTTCTGAACATGAACAAGAAAAAACTTCTAACATCTTTCCCTTCCTTACTGCCTCAGGTATTACTTAAGATCTGTAGCACTTTTTGCTGAAACAATGTAATATGGTAGGATCATGAAGATTTCAATTGTTTGGAAGTTTTAAAAACCTCGGAGAGATTTTTTACTTGTACATTGTAATTTGTTGCGTAATTTTTACTACTGGGTTGCTAAACATATCATCCTGTCATAATTAAGTTGCAACTAGTGCCACCCATATTTACATACAATTAGTTCTTATGGAATTAATGTTGTAATACTCATTCTTCTTTTTTCGATAAGTAACAAAAAATTTTATTAAAAAAAACAAACCAAGTACACTGTGGGTGTACTCAGTGATAAATACAATCAATCTCTCAAATTACAAAGCTCAAACATATCTAGAAGAGTAAAACAAGAAGGAGAATGAAATGCAACAACACTCCAATTTAACAAAGTACGAAATAAAAAGACTTAATTTCAAGGATGGTCCATTCACATCCCTCAAAACTTCTCGCATTATGTTCATGCCAAAGACACCAAATGATGCAATGTAATAATCATTCTTCTCCAAAAGATTGCTAAAAAAATATTTTAGAACCTGATTGTATTTCTCTGTTATCATATGTAATGTGGGAAGCCAGACCAATTGAAAAAAAAAATTTTAGTACCTGATTGTATTTCTCTGTTATCATATGTGGGAGGCCAGGCCAATGGCCATTCCTTCTTTGTTGCTTTGGAGACACTCTATCAAAACTGGTAATGACATGGTTTCTATCAGGTTCTTATGTATTTGCAATAAATCTTTGATTACCTATAAATATATATAGTCTCTCTTGTCACTATTCTAGCTATGACTCACATTTCTTTTCCTTAATAAGTCTTCAGTAATTCAAAATAGGGAAGACAGTAGCTGCTTACTATAATGTTATTTTGAATGTCACTGTCTAATATTAATAATATGTTATGCAGTTCTTTCCATTGTTTCTAAGCTGATTGCATGGAATGGAGAAAAGTAAGTACATATTAAATTTTGATTAGTTATTTACTGGTAAAATTTCATTAAAAAAAAAAAAAAACTTTGGTGGGTATCTGATTTTTGTTCTTCTTTTGTGTGTTTTCATGTTCCTAATTTCTTCTTAGTTTCATATTGATAGACTGCTTTATGGTACAACTGTGAATGTCTATTTGGCAGTATATCTTGGTTATTTGTACTTTTTTTTTGGAAGAGAAATTTTATTGCAAGTTTGCAACACAGAATCACACAAGTCAACAAACCTAAAACCCAACAGATAACATAGCAAGTTCTGCATCTGACTGACCAAGAACACAACAGCTTTTGGTAAAGCTGCTGCAGAAGAGTTATCTACCCAACCTCATCTACCAATCAACTAGTATTACACGTTACAATTCATCGAGGGTAATACACTCTATACAACATGGGATCCTCTATTCACCAGAATCATCAACCTGCCGACTGACAGCACCTCTATACAACAAAGAAAACCAAAGACACAACAGGATGCAGCCTACACAACCCAGACTCAATCACTATCTGTCATGACTTGCAAATTACTGATACCCCGGGTGCAGCATAAAGATTATTAAGTAAAGTATCTTCCTTCCACTTTTGGCTCTCTCTACTCTTGCCCTTACATCCTTCTTGATATCTCTGATGACCTGCCCATCTGTTTTGATTATCCCTGCATGAATAATAGAGTTTCTTAGGTGCCATAGGTGGTACACTGCACCCCCACCAAGCCAGTTTACATAAATTCTCAAATATTTTCCTTCAAGATGATTGACGGCCCAACGTACCAAATCCTGACAGCTGTACTTGCCATCCGAGATGAAACAAAGTCCCATAAGTTTCCCATATTCTTCTGGTGAATGAGCTGTGGAAAAATAGATGATCTTTATTCTCTGTGAAGGCTCTGCATAGGGCACAGGCACTTTCACCATTAAATTCCCAGTGAAGCATTCTCTCCTTAGTTGGTAGCTTAAATTTCATAGCCAGCCAACCAATGAAGGATTGCCTAGGAATGGTGATGTCAAAACTGAGAAAGTGCTTCATTGTGAGGCATTTCTCCATGAAATACCCCTTCCCTTTCTCTTATTTCCTCCCATGTTTTAGTACTGCAATATGTAATTTATGCGGCCCATAGAGCCCTATCTTGCTCCTTCAATTGGATTTGGCATAGTTTGCTTTGAACATCTACAAGTTGATCAGATCTAGTAGGCTTCCATATCCTCTGCTTCTCTCTTAGTATAGACTCCACCTTTGCTTAAGAGAGACTCATGGCATCACACACACACACACATATGTATATGATGACATAGAAGAACTTTAATCAGATTAGTTGCATGTTGTGGAGTATACTGTACAACAACTCACTGTTAATCAAACTCCTATGGACAATTGACCCCACCTATAATTTCACCCCTAACGGGCTAAGCAGTTTATCCTCATGCTCAAGAGACAACTCATGGCATCATATATAAACCCCATTTCTATACCTTTGAAACAAAATGCCAGCTATTGGGCAATCTAGGGGCTTTTCACCCCTGATGGGCTAAGTAGTTTATCCTCATGCCTAGGATGCAACTCATGACATCATATATAAACCCCTGTTTCTATACCTTTGAAACAAAATGCCATCCGGATGCCATAAGTTACACCGAATGAAATTTTTTTTGCTGTACCCAACCTCGTAGCTAAGGAATTTCCTAGCAACAGCCCTCAGCGATAG
Source organism: Castanea mollissima (assembly GCA_014183005.1). Taxonomy (NCBI): domain Eukaryota; kingdom Viridiplantae; phylum Streptophyta; class Magnoliopsida; order Fagales; family Fagaceae; genus Castanea; species Castanea mollissima. The sequence continues at coordinate 758,760 of JACAVU010000058.1, forward strand.
CAGTGATGTCCATCCCCAGCTACTATCTGAGGTATTTTGATGGTCCAGAAGCATTTTCATTTGAGCAAATATTAAGCAACGCAAAGGGAGCCAGCTTGGGTAAATAGGTTGCAAATGAGTTTTAATACTGGTGCTTTATTCTGATTAGCAACCCTCTTCAAGCCTAGGGCCTAGGCCACCCTCTTGTACTTCTTAAATGTAACCAGCATATTAATTTAGCCCAGCATGACCTTTGAATGGTAAAGAAGTTGCTTTTGTACTAGTTATGTCTTTGTACGTGTAATCATTGGTATCATGTTCAAATACTTTATATCAGGTGTTTGTGTATTGGTTTTACCATGATGCTAGAATTGGGATTCTTGATGACACTAATGCTGGGACAACCAGGATCATATAAAAGTTCAAATCGTTATGTTTAGAATCAAAAGATTCTTTGAAGTAGAAAAGAATGACACAAACTTTTCTGTTGTGCATTTGTAGATCAGAGAAGTCCTTTTTGAAGCTTTTCCCTGGATTGATATCACCTGGGTCATTTCTTCCGCTTTTCCCCTCCTTAGTGGACTTGCCAAGTGAGTTTCTGTATTTTGCTTCCACATTTACTACTTTGTTTTGTTTTCCCCATGTCTATTTGATGGCCGCATAACCAGTTGTTTTCATATTGCCTTCCAAAGATGTATGTGTACACTGATTGGGTTACTGTATGTGTGCTTCTCTTAGAATTGTATAACTGATAAAGTTATTATTATTTTTAATCGTACATTTAAACTGCAGTAAAATATAAGATTGGCATCCAATCTAATGGGGCCAACCCAAAAAAATAAAAAGAAAAAAAGGAAGGGTTGCTCCCTCCATGCTAGTTTTTGTTTGTCACATAGGAAGAAACAAACAACATACATACAAGTTCATATATGTGCTTGTTTGTAGTCATGTATTGATATGTGTAGTTGCATATTGATGTTGAACATGGATTATTGTCTACACTAGACTGGAATAGGCATGATTCATACCACTTTCTTTGAAGCTTGCTTACATGTGAGAAGGCTTTTTATCTCATGTAGTAGGAGCATACCAATTTAGATTAGTGTCTTCCAGTATATTCCCTTATGATTGATCTAAAAGAACTAAAAAGCAATTTTACCTGCAAATGAATTGAATTACCCATCTATCATTCATTGTTTTTTCACTCATTCTGAAATTAATAAAGCACTTTGGTAAGGTTGTTTATTGAATGCTAATGAGCTCTAGCTCAAATGACACCTCTTCCCCTTGTAAGAGCAAGGTCAGGGTGAGGTCATGGGTTTGAGAACCAAGTTCAGGTAAAGTTATCAATAAAAAAAGTTGTTAGTGAATGCCAAACATGGTGTCAGTAAGTCTGGACACGTATATGCTTTCTGATTTATATATTCCTTCATATTTCCTTTTAAACAAATGATGTCTTTTTGACATTTTTGTATTTTCCTGTACCAGTTTTGGTAGTTGCACTGGAAAAGGTTGAAAGGAGCTCAGGATCACTTATTGGAAACAGCATAGCTTCAATGCAGAAGAGTACGGCTCCTGAGGTCATTTTTGAGACTTTTGAAAATTGTTTGTCTAAACAAGCCAATGAGCTTTTACTCAAATGGCACTTCCTCTATCCATGAGAATTGGATGGAGGGTGAGATCATGGGTTCAAGACTAACTGGGGAAGAAGTATATATCCAAGACTTAGTACAGAGTGCAATTAACAATGTTGAATTTGTGTGCATGCAGATGCTACTTGCACTCATGGATGAAGCTTACACAGGTTCAACCATAGGAGATGGCGGCGGAGATTCTGAGTCTGAGGATAGCAACACAATTGATGTTGCTGATTCTTTATTCCTCGATCTTTTAAAGGATGAAAATGATGGCCTTGCTGTACGTTCCCTTCTTATGTCTCAATTTTCATTTTGCATATTCTGGAGCATCTCTTAAAACCAGATGAAATGCATTTGGAGTACAATGTAAATTTTGTTTTTTATTTTAGGAGTACCAAGTGTTCTATCTTATGGCTAAGGAGTATTTTGCTAGTTCATTTATTTACGCCCCCCTCCCCTCCCCTTTTAAGAATGTCTAAAAATATTTGCTTTCTTAGAACAATTTTTGTGTATCTTTCAGCTGAACTGGTTATTCTATGCTTGTTATCCCCAATTCAATATTTACCTATTTGGTAGTTACTATGGTACTTGTCCAAATGAAAAAAAGAAAGGAGAAATTTTATTTATTTATTTTTATAGTGAAGAGGAAGTAAATCAAATTGTGAATGGGTATATTAAACACTCATGGCTAGCTTATTGTTCTTCCAAGTACAACCATATTTTGGTTTTAAAACCCACACCAAAAACTTCTTTTGAGATTCATTTATGTTTTAGAAACAATAATAAATATATATATATATATATATGTATAAATGCGTTGCTGGAATTATATTATTATTATTATTGGACTAGATGATTGACATTCATTCTTGACTGTTTGATCAATATTGTATTTTCAGGAACGTCACTGGACTTCTCCTGGGATGGCCACAGTATTACAGGCTGCAATTAATTCCCGTCAGTCTGATAGGCTAAAACAAATACTTAAAATGGCACCCCGGATTCTTGATGTGTACTTTACTATAATTCTGCGTGATGTTAATAATTGTATGTCGTTACGATTTTGAATGTTCTTTTGACATTGGCACATTATTTTTCTTTTAACAGAAAACTCATAGTTTGCTGAAATCATTTATTGATGCATAATATCCTTTTCCCTGTAAGTTGCTGACAATCATGAGATTTTGATCTGTCTCCTTTTCAGCTTTAATATGTGCATTGATTCCCTTGCTAATGTCAAGAAATGCTACAGTGTTTCCAGACAAAAGTTTCTCTTATGAGGTGTGTATGTTGTTGAATATAGTTGAAGCTTCTTTCCTTTGATGCTGGTTTTCATCATTTCTATATAGGTTTGATTGGTGAAGGTACAACACTAGATGTTAGGGGTATGGTGACTTGAATGGGGTCTTTGAGATTGTAATATGCATAGGATACCCGGTTTATACAACCTAATGAAGATGATGCTATTCGCTTTGCACTTTATTTATTTATTTTGGGGGGGGGGGGTAAGTTACACATGCACCTGATGGGTTGTGAACCCACAACCTCAACCACCTTGCTCTTAAAAGAGGTGCTATTAAAATTTGCAATATCAAGGACAATGGTCTCTGGACCAGCTGGCATCTTCTTCCAAGAAATTATGGGTAGAGGGTGAGTTAAGGAGTCCAATCTGAAACGGATGCATGAGTTGTATTGGGCTATCAAGAAGCTGAAATTACTCTCTCTCTGACCATCAAGATATTGCTTAATGTGTGGCCAAGGTCATGTTGAACATGAAGATTTATCATTTTCTAGTGATATTCATAAAGTTTTTTGGTCAATTGTGTGTGGAATATGGTTACCTATTGCTATAATCTTGGTTTTCCTTACGACTTTTGAGAGTGGGAGTGTATATGTCTGAGGAGTTGTATTTGTTTGTAGATTCGCAAACGGATCTTAGAATTCATGCTTGCTGCATTTCAGCGCTCTCCAGATTTTATCGCCCTGTTGAAGGTATATTCGTGAAAGAACATTGCTTGTGTTTGATATTAGTACCAAATGTATTCAGCTGCATGTGTTGATGATCCACATACTAATAACTATTGCAAGGTAATATCAGAAGGAATTATAAATAAAAAAAATTCAAAACTTTGGTGAAAAGGTGTCTTACAGGCTTACAGGCTTACAGGCCACCGATTTGGAAAAATGTCATACATTCATAATGTAAAGTTTTAAAGGGTTTTAATTTGGAAAATTTTAGCTGTAAAAACATTCTTCAGGCACTTATCTTTATGCATGCAATTGTTGCTTTGATTGTTTTTCCTTGTCTAACTTAACAGGAATTATTTTTTTGCACTTAAATATATTTAGGCCAATTTTGTTATTGTTTGCCCTTCTCAAAACCCTTTGGTTTAATATTTCTTCATATAATCCCAACCATTAGTTTTAGAAGAGTTTTGCTTTTGCATTTTCCCTTCTTGGATGGGTGAACTGGGATGTAACCTCTGACTTGAACATCAAAACAAGAACCACCATACTCTTTTTGATGAAATTATGCTTGAATTTCTTGCTCCATTGTTATCTTGATAATTTCTTGGGTTTTTATGATCTTAAAGTGCTAAATTAAGGGGGTTAGATTTAAGTTAAACTTGGTGTAATTTTTGTCAATGTTACTGACATGGGAAAAATTGAAGGATTTGTCTGTGTGTGCTTGTGGTGGATTAAGGTTTAGGAGGATTTGTTGTTTGAAGATTTTAGGATTTTGAATTAGAGTTTTGTAAGGAAGAGAAAAGATCTGATTCAGGGTTAAAAAAGGGTAAGAAGCAATGGAAAATGAATTTCTTTAGTGTAAATAGTACATGTGAACGTTTTATGTGAACAATATTGCAAGGAGAAGAAAAGGGATAAGAGAAATGGTGGAAAAAGAAAAATCAGGCCAACGTACCTCTATACTCAAAACACTCAATATTTTGTTGATCAACTCCCCCTTATTTGATTTTAGTACAATAAGAAAATTACATCAACCCTTAATCTTAACTTCTTCTAACTGAACTAGGACTCCTACTTTTACTAGTAAACCAATTCTAAATGATTCAAACCAAAACCCACACAGAAAGATCCATAAACTAAATAAGACCTACTTATTAATAAAATAAAGGCCCCAAGGCCCCCAACTATAAAAGCCCGTACCCAACAATTACAGACTCTTTGACTCTAGAATACCAAATAAAATATAAGATAAAATACAAAAACCTAATCAACTACCATGGATACTTGTTATTTGGCTTTGTTTCACCCTTAGGCTTTCAAAGAGGATATTGTTTCTCTAACCACGCTGTGGTTGTGCCATCAGTTATGCCACTCAAATTCCCCCACCTCACTTTTATAAGCCAAAAAAAAAAAAAACTTGGTCCTTTGGACATAAGAAAAAAGTTTAGTTCCAAATTGGTGTAGAGCTATCTTCTTTTAACTCACCATATAGCGATTGAAGATACCATTTATGTGTTGTTTTAGTCACATGACTTTTTTAACGAATCATGTGACTTGTTTAAATAATACATATGGATAGTCTTATAAATCAGCAGGTAGTGGGTTGGAGGAGATTTCTCCAAATTGGTTTGGAGTTAAACTTTGTCTAGGCACAATATTTAATACTGCTGGCATGGTGTACTTGTAATGCTAACTATCTTTCATGCTAATGTGGCATAGTCTCTTTCTTCTTTTCTTTTTTGGATATAGGACTTCCTCTCTTGACTTGCTTCAATTCTGTTGGCCCATGTACCACATCCTAAAGCATTCTGCTGGATAGCAATGAAAGCCATTAATGATACCTGATTCTTTATACTTTTCTTCAATAAAATAGTTAGTTAAATTCTTTGCAGAAGCCTATAATGGACAGGCTCGCAGAAGCTTATGACAACCCGGCAAAGGTAGTTGATGATCTTCTCTGTAATCTAGTCAGAAAGGTAATATAATTTTAATCTGATGGTTATTTCGCTGTCTGTTTTCCTTTCATAGACAGAGTTGGCATTACAATTGTGCTGGGCCATTGGGGAGTATGGTGGGGGTGGTGGATCACACAAAGATGCAGCTCGTGAGCTTTTTGAGAGTTTAGAACTGCTTTTATATGAAAACCTTTCATCTAGGTATGGCTTAGAATAGCCTTTTCTCTTTGCATTTTTTCTGATTTTCTGTACCAATTTGGCTACATATTTGATGACTCCATCTTCTTAATTCCCTTGGGAAGTCGTTTGGGCCTAAGGCAGGAATCAGCCCTGAGCTCTGATAGAGAAACCTTCAGAAAGTCATCACAGTCTAGGCTTCTATGTTTTGTTATAACTGCTATTGCAAAGCTTGCTACTCATCACCGTGAGTTATTGCCAAGAGCACGTGTATCCTTGGGCAAGGTCTGTTTATTGGCTTCTATTATAATCCATAACAATTTTCTCTGTTTGTTTGTGTGTGTGTGTGTGTGTGAGAGAGAGAGAGAGAGAGAGAGAGAGAGAGAGAGGAGGGGGGGGGGGGGATATTTAATTATGGTTACAGTTTTTTATCAACTAACACGTCTTGACTTGGATATGCACGTCAAGGTTGCTCGTTCTCGAATCTCAGATGGAGGGTTTGGAAACGTGCTCGTGATTATTTGGGTCTAATGAGGGAACCTGCAATTTGTTTGTCTGTTTTGGGTCCTTCACGACCTTCATGTGGATTCACACGGAATCCAGGCACTGTAAACTGGAGTGATGGTGGCACCAAGATGATTGCACATATTCCATTTTACATTCTTGGTGAACAAGAAGGTCAGGGATGTTTTATAGTTGACATATAAGAATTATTTAATTTTTTAAATATGCATAATCTGTTGATGATTTTGGTGCTTTCATTATGGCTTCACTCCTTTTATTTTCTTAGGTACAACTTTTCAAAGCCCCATTTTGAGCTACAGCTTAGTCATACCTTTTTTTTTTTCTCTTGCCAAAATAAGCTATAAGCTATACCAAATGCACATTTAGTCATTAAACTCTGTTGTTGAGCAGTTTTGAACAAACAAACAGGTCTGTTTTTTCCTGTTCTGCAATTTAGTCCAACATTATTTTAAAGTGAAAATGAGTTCATATGCACATATTACTTGGAGTTGGAGGATTCTTCTAAGTCCCTACTGCAATGTTATAGTGTCCTGCGTATATCTAAAATGTATAGCCTGTTGCAGAGATCACGAGTACTATCAACTGTCATCCTGGAATGTAGCACTTTATATAAATTCAACAGCCCATACCAGATGGGCTAATCCATGTTCCCTAAATTGTTTCTAATACATTTGCTATATATCTGTACACGTTTCCTTGCAGGTCCACCGTTCCATGATTTTTCATTTTCAGATATCCTTCCAAGAAGATGATGGTAGCTTTTCTTGCAGTAGAAGATATAGCAGGAATTTGCAAATTCTATTGGAGTTTATATAGAGCATTTTTCTTTTTCTAATATCACTAGGAATTCCTTGTTTGTATCATATGAGCATATGGGAAGATCAAATACTTTTTGGTATAGAAGAAAAATAAATGAAGAAAGCCTTTTCTTTCAGGTTTACTGCACTATGACTTGTAATAGTTTGTTCTGCAGAATTAAAGGTGTGTTGGTGGCCAAAATTAATTTCTATCCATTTAGGGCTTTATTTTTTTATTTTTATAAACGCATCTACCTTTCATCTTCAGTGTTTACAAAAATGTTAATTTCATATGATACACAAATAAGATACATATCAATTCAGGAGCAAAAGGATAGGTATCGTATGGTTTAAATAAGGGGCAAAACTTAAGTACAGTACTTTTTGAAATTCAGCTGTACTTAACTAAAAATACACTTCCATCTCATAAGAAAAAAGTTACATGGTTGAAGCTTAAATAGAACTTAAGAAACAACATTTAAGTACTATGCTTAAATTTTGTTCTTAAATGAGGATGCTCTTTTATGATACAATTTCTGTGTTGCTCATATATGGTACAATTTATGTTTGTATATCATATGAATTGTGTTGAATTATTATATCAATTCAAATCATCTAATTTATAAACATGTGAATTATTTTAAGTTTATGAAAATTTATGAGATTGGTCCAAATCTTGTTGAGTGCAACAAACAAAACATATCGCATTTAAATTGGTATTTTTGGGAGAGTAGGCAACTAACTATAAAGACGACTTTGCCAGTTGATAAAAGATGAGGTAACATTAATTTGGATTATGTAGTTGACAATGATTAAGACATGACAAATGCAGTGGAAGAAAAAGAATATTAATTTGCACTATGTATCATATATTATCTGGTTGAGTGTTATCAATTTGCATGTATATATTTATTAATATATCTTTTATTGATTGTTTAAACTTTTTTTTTTTTATTTTAACATATTACTGCATAAGTGGTGGTAATGGATAAGATAAAATAAATTACTAGTTTCTAAGTTTGTAGTAAGTGCATGCTTGCTCTACATTCCACCGACCAAGGCATGAGGAAATGTCTATATGGTTGGATCTAGACCCTACACATGGAGCATAGGAAAAGGAAGCGTTGGCTACAAAATCCTATCATTGGCCAGAGATAAAGGCGTGACTATCTTGGAAAGGAAGTAAAATATGCATCTAACATGGTACTCAAACACTCACAAAAGGGAGATAGTGACTTTTTAAGGTTAGCAGCTATGAGAACACTCCTTATTAGTTGAATGCATGTTGGACCACTTCAAAGACACGTGTATCACTTATAGTACTTCTGATGTCTCTCTCATTGTCACCTACCCATATTCCACAGTGTCATGTTGACGTATTCTCTCTCTTCTAGTCACCAAATAGTACCCCAGCTGTGGAAAGACTTGACATCTGTCTTTGTACTCAATCATATTTCTCAAATTATAAAAGGAACATGCAGCTGGACTTTTAGGATAAGAACCCAAGTAGATCTTTTGAGAAGAGAGTAGAAAATTGATAAGATAGGAAGGCAGATAATAAGGATTCCCTTTTAAGGAAGAACACTCTTATTGTACAAGAGTTACCTCTTCTTTCCATATAATAAAAAACTGAACAGAGCAAGAATGTCAAACTGTGGTTTTTTATCACTTTTTTAGGATTTTCTACATACATGTTATGTTAACTTTACATTTATACTATCACTTTCTCCTTCTCTAACTTTTGTGATGTCAAAGCTTGTATCTTTGTTACTCATAAGTTTTTTCATATAGATGTACTATTAGATAACTTATTGTATCTCCCATATAAGCTCAAATCTAACTTATACGTACACTTGCCATTTAGGTATCCACTTCTTTTAATAAGAAACCCATCTTTTAATAAACCTATCTTAAAGATTAAAACTACCTATAGCAATAGGTGGTTGGGGTGAGTTATTGATGTTAGGTGGATCTAGGCAAAGGTAGTTTCTAATTATAATCCAGAAACAATTCGTTTATATATTTTTGTAGAAACGTGAAATCAAATTAGGTGATAAAGTAGTTGAAACTTAAAAGACATGGAAAAAAATATAGCATTTCCAAAATTTTCCTAGACAAGATATGTTGTATCTACAAAATTTTCCAGAATGTATATACACTTGTCAGTAATCCAGGTAACACACCAGAAATTTTTTAACGAAATATATATTTTTTACCTTCTTCTTCTTCTATACACACACACACACACACACACACACATTAGTTTTCAAGTTTTGAGATTTTTCTTCTTTTGATTATGCGTTGGGTTAGGCCAAAAAAAAAAACAAAGGAAAAGAAGAAGAAGGTAACTAATGTCCTAAGATCTCTTTGCCTAGTATGATTAAAAGCAAAATGTCGTATTATAATATCCTATTTTATAATGCATGTTTGCTTTTATGGCATGCAATGCAGGCATTTTGCTTATTTTATATTGGTTTTTTTTTTATATATAATATTTATATAATTGTGTTCTAGATCTGTCCGTGTGTTTCATAGGGCTAGTGTATGATGTTTTATGGGGGCCATTTTGTCCAATCTCCTTTAGGTAAGTGTGAATGGAAACTGATCACTTTTATTTTTGGTGACATTCAAAGCAATGGCTAAAGATTTAGAATGTCCAATAGGTCTGATTTTTTTTTTTTTTTCTTTGGTTACGCTATGCTATAGATTATAGGTATTGAGTTAGAGTAAGGGTTGGGGAACCTTGCCACAGATGGGGATGTGCTTGACATGGTGAAATGTGCTTCAATAAGAAGGACAAGAACTAAGAGAATGCTTAATCCTTTGTGTTGTTTTTTACATTATTTTTAGTTAAATCTTTAACATTTTTATTATTTAATGATTAGCTTGACGTTCTTTTCACACTATTGCAGGGATGCACTCAAAATTCAACTCAAAGCTCAAGTGTGGTATACTATCAATGCACAGATTCAAGTGCTATGTACTTGTTGTTTGTGGTTTTTTCTTGCTTAGTTATTATGGTTAACAATTTATTATTATTTTTACATAACTAAAGAAATTTGATCTAATGCAGTGTCAGAAAATACTTACCGTGTTGGAAGTGTGTCTGGAGGCTTGCCTCACATGAACAGCTTGTTTATCGCTAGAAGAGGATGCGGGATGCCTATATGTAAATTATGATATTTTATTAATAGAATATAAAGCAATGCCTATCGATAGAAGATTTTTTAGTATGGAAATGGATGCAAGGAGGAGAAAAATGCTGAAAAAAATATGAGATATGCACTGTGTTTATGCATGGACTAAGCTGGGAACTTTTCTCGTTCATGGAGCTAGGCAGGCACAAGGTAAAAGATGGACGCTTATCATCACATGTGCTCATTGTTATTTATTTCCACAAATATAACGGTTTACACATAATAAAATAACTATATAAAGTCTATTCATGGCAAAAATCCTAGATTTTTGTGTTTTTTTTTTTTGAAGGAAAAGAAATCAATCCTTGACTTGTTAACCTTCCTATAACATCCATTTCATAATAATTGATTTTTATTATAAAATTAAGATATCATATTTTCTTTTGAGCGGTGTGAGTGTAGTGTGATTTGATTTTAGGTCTTTGTTCAATGATAAAAACTTAACAATTAAACATACTGGAACTCACCTCAATTTATCACAACTATTTACTAATAATAATAATGCAATAATAATAAAGTGTCTTGTAGTTGAATTGACACTTCTCAATGTACAAAGTGCTTGAGGCTCTCGGAGAGAAAGGGTTCAAGCTGCGAGATTAACAGCATGTTGTAATTATTTCTCAAAAAAAAAATTGCAATAATAATAATGATCATAATAATGACAACGATAATTTTACACATTTATATTCTTCTATATGTATCTCACATGTTGGGATCAACAATGAATCTCACATAATTAGATGTTCATTGAATCTTGATAGGGTGTTGATTTAGCCCATCTCCAAGTCGTCCATAAGGTCGTCCATAACCTGGCTACTATCGTAAACACCCTCAGGAACTTACCCAGAATTACCTCGTCCGTAAAGGAAGAAGAGTTCTGGACGAGGTAAGCATCACCAGAATGATGCACTCGTCCAGATCGCTAATAACCTCATCCTGAAAGGATTCGTCCGTTAGACGAAACAGCCCCTGCACATACCAGTGCACATTCAAGGAGCCCCAGGACGAGGGTACTATACTTAGGAAAATCTCCGAGCATGACGTGACAATCCCTTATTCCACGCATAACCGCCAGGTATCCGTTGTGGAATAGAAGCATAACTCCCAAACGGTTATGCAAGTTACACTTGATTCCTACCTCTCCTCGAATCTAGGAGAGGTTCCAATCTTGGTAACCGCCTATAGGAACACTATAAAAGGGCTGTTTCAGACAAGGCCAAGGTACGTTCATTTTTACTCAAAAAAGTTGGAACTCATAACATGGAGAGAAAAACTAACTTTGCCATCGGAGGGTTTTCGGCCGGCAGCCCCGGCCGCCTTTGATTCGCTTCTCTTTCTTTTTTCTGGTCACAGGAAGAACCAGTAGTCCTTTCAAGTCCGGAGCATCCAGCCTACTGATTTTCTTTACATCATCAAATCTCATCATGTTCAAACTTTCATGTGATATGATGATATGGAGGAATAAAAATTAAGCTCATGCTATCAAAATATTTATTTATCTAAAGGGTAGTACTTATTATACCCACCATATTATAGAGTGTGTACTAATATTTTCCCGTATCTAAATTTATGCCGAGGATCATTTGCTCCACAAGCACAAGATATAAAGGAGAAAAGCTACTAACAGCAGCTTTAAGTTATATGACGATGTCTATAGTGCTGAACACAGCAAGATACAAAGTTACAACTTACAAACAACAAAGATAAGTATAACTAAAGTCTTTCATATATATTTTGTTACAACAACGAGCTCTTCATTATATTTCCACTACTTTCATAAGGGAGGTGTGCTAGATGCATTAATTCTTATCCTTTGCTCCACTCCCGGCTTTTCTAACTGCAATGACAACGAGAACAATAGGTCAATCAGAATGACAATGCACCGGGTGTAAGACTTTGATGGACGTAAACTAATATTAGTTCAAAACTACAGGTCATTAAGAAAATTCTGGTCCATTTTTCTTCCTTGACGTTCAACATGAAGATTGAAGGCTTGGGTTTAATTGGAGAAAGGAGGATATTGATTACAAGTATGTGGTAAACTTTTGCTGGCATAAAAACACAGAGTAGAGTTTATTTTACACAAATTATTTTATACAGTTTTAGATACACCCAAAAAGCAACTGAAATCACAATTTCACTTAAATTCACAATTTTTGAAATAGTGTAACAGTTTGTGTGCAACAAATTTAATTCTAAAACATAAAACTCAACTTATCAATAGAATTCTCTCCCTTTCAAGTACAGTCAAGATTTTGTTTTTATCTACAATGACATGATATCACATACATTATAGATTTGTAAAATTTAAATCTAGAATAGGAAATAGATTCTCTCTATTTCAAATGAAATGAAAGAAGATCATTGTCCTGACTGTTATTCTCAGTTGTGTTGTGTTTTCTTACTACAATAAGAAGTCTAGTATCTGCTGCACATGTTCTTTAACAAGGTATCAGTCCTAGAATTCGATATCAATTGATAACATTAAGAACAACATAAAGCAATAACATCAAACCTAAACCTTGAAAGAAAAAACTGGGAACCCTTCTATATATACAAAACCCTGGAAAATACAAGTTAAAGCTAGGCAACATAAACCCTAGACGTCGACAAAAGAAGCATTAGGGAGATATTATTATATGATAATAGAAGCCATCAATATTTGGATCCAAATAAATGGTCTAGGTTCGACTAAAAACTCAAAACCATATTCGTAGCTACATGTTTGATTATTAAGGGAGTTATTATAAACATATTTGTAGTACAACAATCTATAAATATGAGTTACTTACCAGCTTAATGTTTTGGTGATATCAAAGCAGTCATAATCGAGAAGGAAGTTTCGGTGAGGATTTGATGCATCATATCTATTGATTCAGAAGGGATGAAGTTCTTGGTTGATGCACCATCAATTATGTGGAATCCAAGAGTCAAAAGACTTGCACTATTTTCTTCTCCCTCTGGTGTTGGCTTATCAGGGAGGATAGCAAACCCTGAGGGCAAGATAACCACAGCATCTGGGTCTCCACCATTTAACACAATGGACATGGCGTAAGCATCCATTGGTGCATAAACTACATAGGAGCCTGTTGAGTCACTGTAACTCTCTTGCAAATACAGAACTGGCGTATTCTGTAATTAAGCAACACTGCTAATAAATAAATGGAAATTTTGGTTGAAACATTGGATTATGAGGTTGGTAATCAAATGGGGCATCTGCTACTTACAATCACTTGGATTATAGAAATGCGGTTTCCTGGATCCTCGCCATTAATGATGTATGCAAGTTCTTTGATGTTGTATCCGTATGAAAGGATATCCCACTATGATTTGTGTTACAAACAGATTGGAAGCAAGATCATTGTGTGAAACTTGGTATTAACAAAGTTAGTAAAAATAAATTTTTGATACATTGAGGTACTTTGTTATTACTTATTGAATAAAACCCTTTTAAGCCACAACTTTAAGTTCATGAGGAGTCAAATGAATTTATGTGATTGTTTGCTCATTCAATAAGTGCCTATGAATGTTTTATTTATATTGCTCTCATATAATGAATTTACGCATACATAAAGAGTATTCACGTGCAAGTAACTCAGTAATCCAGAACTCCATTCTTGGTATTTAATTTTAAGTCTAGTTAACTAGCATCACCGGCAGGGAGAGATAGATATGGCTTACAAAAAAAAAATACAAAAGAGAATTTTGTTTTGCAAATTACTTGTGATATATACTCATTACCGGAAAATAATTAACAAAGCCAATTGAAAGTATTATCCTATCAAAGTGAAAGGTGTCTTCTATTCCATGTTTAAAAGATGATAGAATGTGCCAACATCTACCGTAAGAAACAAAGTTAACCTATGTATGTTATGTTCTCATTATTTTTTTATTACTTTGCATAATGATAAATGTAATTTAAAATGAAAAAATTCACTTAAAGATAGGGATATCCCTTACAATCAGTTGAGATGGTTAAAAAAATAAATGTGGCCAATCTTAACTACTATTTTGAGAATTCACAATTGACTTCTAAAATTTTGAGACTAAGATTAGTTATTATTGTTTATGCTATCCTAGTATGAGTTAATATAATTAGTGATGGGTCCTAGTGTGAGTAATGTATTAGTATGGGATTCATTAATTATTTTTGTTGTAACTAAAAATTAGTATGCCAAAAAAATATTCATATTAAAAATTGAAGAGAAAAATTTATTTGAAATTCTATATTATAAATATGCATGATTTAAAAATAAAGCCAATTGTATCAAAAGTTTCAAATTACCTTGAAAATTAAGATTGTTACAAATTAAACCTTATAGTTTCATTAGTTTCAAATTGAAACCTGGACCTTTAAAATCGAATCAATATAAATCCTAGATTTTTCTATTTAATTGGGAGTTTATATTAATATGTTTCTAAAAGTTCAAGGTTTGAAATAATGAAACTATAGAGTTTAATTTGTAACAAATTAAATATCAAAGTTTAACTTCTGAAATTATAGGTTTAATTTTCCCAACATTGAATCATCGAATTTAGGGAGTATATATTCTAGGAATAATTTCCAAAAAGATTTGTAAGAGAGGTTTCTACAAATTGGCTCATTCCATAAACCAAGTGGCATTTTATCTCTGCCTTCCATTGAACCAAAACAAAATATTGCAAATTTGCAAGCAAGGGAGGCCAGAAACGCAGGTGTTTAATGCATTAAACTGAATATACCTTGTTTCGAGAATTAGCATTTTGGAGGAAATTACATATTCTCTTTCGCGAGGCTGGAATCTGGACAGAAGTAGCAAAAACTACTGATGGACCAGGAGGTATTCCAGGTTCATATTTGCTATGTTTGGTCATGATCCTCATATCTTCAGCCCCATATCTAGGTATAGGCATCCATAAGTTTGATGCAGAAGCACAAACATCAATACTAAAGGTTCTCATCATTCTTTCAGAGAGCTTCAGCAACCCTGTTCTCCCACATTGTGGTATTACTACTGTTCAATAAGAAAATGAGAATTGCTAATTTATTGGCTCAAATGCCATTGCTAAAGCCTGATCTTATAGTTAAAGTAGAGGAATAGAGGAGATTTAGATATTAAATATATGATCCTCTTCAATTAATAGCAAGTAACAAAGTGGATATCTTTACCTCCAGTATCAGTGGGGGTGCTTCTAGCCATTAAAGTTGCAAGCCTTACACATTGTTGAACTATGGTATTAACCCAACGCTTTGCACCAAATGCAAAACCAGATGCCACTAGTGGCTGAAAAAGCTTGTGCACTGATCCATTGTCCACTTCCACATGCTCAACCCATATAACCTAATAATTATTGATGAAAATCATCTCAGCTGTAAATTGAATGATACTAAACCTAGCTTGATTAAAGAAGCTGTATCACCTTAGAGTACCCATTTGGCATTTCTTGAATTAAGCAGCCTGATGGTCTTCTCCGAAAGGTAACTAACGGATACGAGAATAGTTTTTCCAAAGATATATCGACGATTCCCCAGGTCCCGGGGCCTACCTGTTTGCAGTATCTTGCAAAATAACTCTCCCTAACTGGAACAAGTGGTGAAGGGACATGAAATTCTGCCGTCATCTGGTTTAAAGCATTAGGTAAATGCAAGATCTCTCATAAATGTGGGAAAATAAAAATAAAAATTTAGTATGTAAATGACACAGCAAGATGTGTGAAACAAATAGCGAAGGATCGGAGAGGTGTGTCGAGAAGCATTACTATTGCCTCACAAAATCTAGCAGCAGAATAACTTTTGAACTATTATGCATCTTGCAACAAGAAAAAAAGAACTTTCAGAATTAAATTTATGAAGATTATAGTTCCCTTGGAGAATGTTGGAGACCAATAAAATAAGAAGCTTAGCAATATATGGGTGATCAACGCCAAATTACTATATTCATCACTGTAATCTAATTAGGAAACTAGATATTTGGCGATGATCTTGTTAGAATAGATGATACTTTTTTGTTAGAAAAATGTTTATTAATGTCAACTTACTAGAACCTCAAGAATTCTCATTCTAATAGGAAAATCAGCAAGAAATTGGTCAATTGTGCTTTAACTATCACCCTCCCTCTATCCCAACATAGGGTTAATTAGCTGTATATATAAAATTTCTTTGAAAAAGTAGAAACTTTTCTTAAATGTTTACTATGCTTGTATTACTACAATGATTGGATATTGAATAAAACCCTACCCTTTCCTCTCGCTCTATCTAACCTAGGGTTAATTAGTTTTAGTCAAAATCACTTTTAAAAAGTAGAACTTTATTAGATGTGTACCATAATTGAATACTGAATAAGTATGTCCCTACCCTCTCCTCCCCCTCTAACCTAATTAATTGTACTCAAAATCATTTGGAAAAAAAATTAGAAACTTTACTTAAACATATATATACACACACTATGATTGACAATGAGTCATACAATGAGTAGATATGAATAAATGATCTCACTCCCCTCTTTGATCTCTCTCTATCCCAACATAGGGTTGATTAGTCGTATTGAAAAGTTAAAAACTTGAATTAAAAAAACGCATACTAAATATTCATAAAATTCAAACACTCAAAATGGTACAAAGCTTAAAGAATATATTACCACTTGCAAAGTTCCATCATAGTTTCCTTCCTTTCCAGTTGATGACAAGATTCCTAGTATCATTGCTTTTGAAACAATATTGGAAAATACCAAGGACCACTGCTTCTGATTATCAAACGAGGTAAAGAATTAATATCCATGCTTCATCAAACTTGAATTGAACTCTTTAATTGAGAGAAATAAAACAGAAACTTACCAAATCCATAAGCATTTCAACAAGACCGATTGGATTCATTCTAACGTGACCGGTTTCACGTGAAGCTTCAATACGGAGGGGTTCTGGTTCATGTTCATTACATGAAATTGGCTTGTATCCACTTTGAAACGAGCACTCAGAAGTATTGTCTAAGCTTGGCATCCATTGAGGAGGTTCTCTCACCTCAACCATTTTCATTATCTCCTTCAATGTGGCATCAACATGACCAAATTGCCTCATGTATTCAACGTCATTTAGAAGTTCAGTTTTTCCATTTTTTGGAGTTGCCATAAAGGTTCTCCCTTAAGGGCCATTTTTGTTAACTCTTCCATGGCTGCAATAACAAGCTTAGTGATTTTCATCTTGTATACGTCAGCTGACACTGAGACTGCCATAAGAAGGTCACTTGCTCGCTGAAAATTGCTTCCAACACTTGAGGATGAACCACAATCTGAGAGGTAATTGTCAGGTGATGAGCAATCATTGCAGGGAGGAGACGGAGGAGTTCTTGGAGATAATGGAGGGGAACCAGCATTTTCATTGTTTTGTGAACTGCCATTAATCTGTAATTGGGATTTAAAAAAAAAGGGGTATGAACATTAGTAGTTAATGAGATACATCAACCATTACTTAATTGCTACAAATCCAAAACCTCTTGACAGAAAAATGAGAAAGAAAATGAAAATAAGGTTTAGATGCAAAACAAGAGAAGACCCAGATGAAAACTACACTTGAACATTATGACAGTTCTTTTTTCCCTTTTATTGACAATCTCATGGAAAGTCAAAGAACCCAGATCAAGAAACCCCACTTCTAACAAGAGCTAAATATAATTTTACAAAGAGTACCATGATGTTGACTTGTCTGATTATCATATCTTGACCTAGACTTGCAGGTTTTAGGGTTTTTTTTTTTTTTCTCACACATTAGAAATTCCATGAGTGTACCTAATTTCATGGGCTTCTACTACAGGGCTTTTTCATGAGACTGAAATATTTAATTCAAAGGTTTTAGCTTTAGGGTTCTCTCGAGGATCTCATACTTGCTAGCTATACATAAATCCATTTACCTTTGGATTCACATCAGGCAAAAACCCTAGATTGTTGTCAATCTCCATCTTATCACCTGCATGTGTAGACTCTTCCACAACACTGTACAAACCCAAAACACTAAAACCTTTAGAATCAAAATGATATACATCAATTAAAATGATACCCACAACATCAATAATAAAATAATAATAAAAAAGAAAAAAAAAAATTATTAAAAGCAATATTAAATATATGCATGTTCTCCATCTCCATAAACTTTAAAAGGACCTACTTTAGAGGTTCGAGTTCATGATCAACCCTGGCGTTACTAGTATCATCCATATCATGGTCAAAGATCTCATTCCCCGTTATGTTCATGTGATCATTGTTCTCACTCTTCTGAATATCACTGCCTGATGGTCCAACCCCAGCCATGTTCAGCTGTAACATATAAACTATATCAAAATTTATCATTTCTTATACTACTTACAATTGAATAATTCAAGGGAAAAAAAAAAATAAAAAAAAACGGCTTCAAATGAGAAAGATTATAACATGATCAACACAAAAACATTAACAAAATACACATGGGTGAATCAGTAAAAAAATGTAGAGAAAATCAAAGAAAAATTCATGGTAGATATTGTACATACAGATGATAATTCTCAAAGAAACCGACCACTCTCTGTCTCTCTCTCTTTCTCTCTGTGTTTGAGTTGTGCATAACAAGGAGGTTTTGGCAATTGATTGAAGATAAAGACATGGTTGGAGACTGCCCTCGTTGGGCTGAGTGCAATTCCAGGTGAAAGGCAGTGTGTGGCTTACGTGGCTATTCGTTTCTCTGTGATTAGTAGGTTCAAGAGTCGTGTAGCAATACTCTCTCTCTCTCTCTCTCTGTGCTTCATGAGAGTGCGGGCTTCAGGTGATATGTGATTGTGGAAATGTGACAATTTCACCACACATTACATGGAATTCCGTGAGACCTAATATAAATGCAGAAATTTGTGTTTTTTGTTTTAGGAAAAGGATTGACTCAAAAAATAATTTAGAGTTTTCAGCTTTAACTATCAATAGAAAGATGATATTTGTACATGACTCACTTAGTTAGTTAGGTTAAGTGAATCATGTGCATTGCACATGATAGATACAAGTGTTACATTTTTACTAGTAATTGGTCGGTTCCAAACATATTTAGAGCTAAATTTTATCTTCTTTTTTTTTAATTTTTTTTATACCAAATATGTTGCAAATTAATACTCTCAAATTAGTTTTCAAAACATACTCTCAAATTAGAGAATAAATAAATTCATTTTAAGTTTACATTTGAATTCTGTCTGTACAAGAAATAATTACCGTCAAATTAGATCCTGTCAATCTCATAGAAAAGTTTTTCAAAAAAAAAAAAAACTCATAGAAAATTGGCCTGCTTTTAACAATTATTGATTATCACTTCAATATATGGTCTAGGTTGGGATAAACCCTTCAAAGGATCCAAAAATGTTAATCAAGACGAGCCAAAAGAAAAAAAGAATAGTAGTTGTAGAATTAATAATGTAATATCGGCTTAGATTGGATCGATATAAATCGAATATGGATTGCAGTATTGCACCTTTTCACTTGAAATGCAATAATATCCAGATGAGATAATTTAATTTTGCCATCATAAAGATTCTAAAATTTCACAATAATATGGCAAGTTGAACAATTCTGGTATCAATTTTAGGCTGGAAAAAAAAATGGATTTCAAAACTTACCATATATTTCTGATTTTAAAACGCAGGATTAATTAAGACATATATTTACGAGGTGAACTTTCCTCTCTTTTTGTTTTTGTTTTTTTTTTTTTTCTTTTTCTTTAAAGTACTCGACTTACCGAAAGCTGGATCTCAAGAGTTATGAACTACTGGCCAAAAGGGATAAGGAAAGGTACATGTATACAAGAACTTGAAACGGTCATGCAATAAGAGCCAAGTAGCAATATCTGAAACTGACATTTTTTTTGTTCTTTTTTTTGGGGGGGTCCTGTCCCCTTTGTTGGTTTGAGATAATCTTCTACTTTGATCCAGCTATACTTGGAGTACTATCCTATTACTCACACTCACAACTTTGATCCCCTAAAAACATCTGAGCTAAAATTTTAAAAATCACCTTATATGATGTAGTTGGTCACCAGTTAGATTCAGTCTATGAATGCTTGCAAAAGAGGAAAGAAAACACTTCAAGAGCTGTTGGGATTGGATCGGCAATGGAGTCTCTGATACTGAAGTTAGTAATATATTTTTTCCCAAGAGTTCTCGTATGAGATTTAGGTCAAGATTGATTATAACTTTCCCAGCCGATAATCTCCCTTCTATGCTTGCTGAGAGAGGAAATACTCATCCAAGCTTGGGGTTTGAAATTCAAATCATGGCGTGTCTATTCTTGTTATGTATAATATATCCCGTAATAGTAGTGATTAATATTTAATATCCTGGGAGTCTCGGTCATTGGTTGGATTTTAAATTCCTTTTCATATAGAAAGTTAGTGGACTTTTTGTCACTCCCTCGTCAAGAATGGTAAAAATTGAGCCTAGTTTCCCGTTGCTTTGGACCCATTCAGATAATACCATGTGTTAACATTTGGATGGATCCAATGCAACTGGATACTTAACCTAATCCAAGTCCCACCAAGAAAAGCTTAGCTATGCCGGGCTCCTTCCATCTTGATGGAGTTACTAACTTGGGTTGCTTGAGTTGCGCATGTTATCATTATGGACTAAGGTTCCATGACCATGTCAACCCACTGCTCATCATTATATTCACCTTTTCCATATATCAACTAGAGTTCATATATTTGCTTCTCCTAGTGAACATTAATGCTAAAATGAATTTGAGGGAGTTTTGAGCTATTCAACTAGTGTTGTTGCATTATTATACTATATTTAAAATCTCTTCAAGTGATTTCCATATTATGCATTCACTCTCAAATACTTTTTTTCTTTATGTATTATCTCACTGGGGTTTGAATCAACTACGAAAATGGCGAGTATAAAAAAAGTGGAATATTTTTGTTAAAATAATTGTATGTTGTTAAAATGTATGTAAAACTCTACAAATTAAGTAATATTTTTATAACTAGTAGAAAATATGCCTGGGCCTATGTAGTCCTACAACCTAATGCTATAAGATCCCCTCCCTTTCCCCCCTCCCCCACAAACTGAAGCCCGATAATAGAAAGTCAATTTGAGTTGGATACAAGATCATGAAATCGATCTACCAAATCAGATTTAGTGAAAGTGATAGGTAGCTGATCATTAGAAGGAATTGATCGCAGTTGTATGGTACCCTAAAGAAGATGATGATGAAATGGTAGAAATTAATCCTTGATGTGTTCGGTCTCCTCATGAAAGATGTCATTGTGTATGATCTATATTAATTGTACCACGTTTAATTATCAAAATAGGTAATTGTAAAATACGAGAAAACCCTCGTCTATATATATATATATATCTAAAAGTTGAAGCGTAGTATTTATTATTACTATGCGCTCTGGTTAAGCCACCTAAGCAGCTATATCATTATCCTTTTTCGTTTTAACACTTTCTCATTTAATAAGGTAACTTAAAAATTCCATTATTTAAAAATTAAAATATCTTTTAATACTCTCTTACCTTTTCATCTTCTCACTACCCTCTAAATTAATATCATTCCTCATTTTCCCTTTCATCTTCCATTATTTTTGTCTTTTCTTATTCACACCCTCTTACTAAAAATTGTCACTATCTCCTCCATTCTATGCATAGTTTTCCCTCACAAAATAAAGACTCTCTCTCTCTCTCTCTCTCTCTCTCTCTCTCAATTTGCTTTTCATTTTTTTTATTGCATCCATAATTAGGTTGATAAATTTTTATGTTAATTAGAATTCTACTTTAGGTTGATGCGATTTAGTTTTGTGTTTTAAGTTGGTATTTTTTCTATTCTCTTTTATTATTAAATGTTATCCTACTGTATTATACATATAGTATATAATAATATAATGTTATTATAATATATAGAATGACTTAGATAATTTGATGTTTATTGTTATATATTATATTTTTACTTTTTTTTCTTCTTATCTTATTTTATTCAACATTTAAATTGAGTCACTTTCCCCACACTTCTACAGCACAAATCAAGAAAATAGCTAGACACACACTTACCTTCCTTTACCATACATTCAGAGTATCAAAATATTTGTGTGATAAAGGGTCATATAATTTATAATTTAGATAACACTCTTTGAATGTGTCTAGGCCTATAGATTGAGTAATTTGTAGTCTTATAAGGTTATTGAGAATGGACTTTTTGAATTAAGACTAAAAAAATATGGACTACTATATATCATTTAGATAAAAACCTTTATCATAGATATATTAATATTTTGCAACAAATTTAAATCACTCAAACTTAATAATTTTATATAATGTGCTAGCATCATTTCTACTTCTTCTTCTCTTCTTCTTAAACATATTATGTATCATCTTTAAAGGATGCCAACAATATTGATCTTATGCGAAAAGTTACATAAAATATTGAGAAAAAAATGTTTTATATTACAGTCTACTAAAAATGCTTTTTAAGAATTTAAACCTTTCTATTTTTCATATCACTGTGATACCTTTCTATTTACAGTTACTACATGTGATAAGTTAAGTTTTAATATTCTTAAGTTGTTTTGGTAAAAAGAAAAAAAAGTTGTCATAAAACAGGAGTTCATGTAAGGCCACCAAACTTGATAATTTTCAAATAATGGAACCATTTGCAACAACATTTGCATACTTATATAGTTCTAGGTAAGAAATCAAGCAAACTTTCAGTCTTCAAAAAACTTATATCTACTAGTGGTTAAACATTCATCTTGGGTAGTTTTAACTTTTCATATAATTTTACTTCTACATATTCATCTATTTTAATTTAGATTTTTTTATAAAAAAACTTTCATTTAGATATTTATAAGTAAACAATGAAATAATGATTCATGAATAATAATAAAAAAATCATCTATACATATTTATCTTGTGTGGTCTACTATAATTTAGATGATTATAACTTAATGATGAAGTCTATAAACAAGGTATTTAAAACAATCATATTTCTATAATTTAAAAAGTTCCCATTTATTTTTTCAAAAAAATGCCTTTTACATTTCCTTGGAATTTTTTAATTTTTTTTTAACTTTGACATACAACTAACCAAACCGCTTCATACATTAAAAAAATTTAGTGCTCATTATTACTTCCGTTAAGGCTGCATTTGCTTCGGGTAAAAACACTTTTAGGAAATTATTTTACACCCTTGTGTGTGTTTGGTATCTACGGAAAATACGGTCAAATGGAAATTATTTTATGCATTGACTGTAAAAAGACCCTTTCACCTGTAAAATTGTTTACACAGTTATTTTACCTTCAAACATATTACACTCTGCTCTCACTCCTCACACGTGTCACTTTTAGCACACACTCTCTCTAAAGCTCAGCTGTGACCACTCATCCATCACGGCAATAGCACTGCTTTGGCACCGCCTCACACACCGACACGACGAAGCTCAACTTTGACCACCCAAGCTATCGATTTCCTTCACTCAATGGTGAGTTTTCTCCATCTTTTCTTCCCACTCAACCTCACCGCCATGCTCCACCACTGCATGTCTCCAATCCACCACTGCATGTCTCCAATCCACCACCACCATCATCCACCCCCACCATCATCCAAGTTACCCTTCTCCATGAGCTCCAATCCACATCCAAGCTACCCATCTACCCATATAACCTAATCCCCATTTCAGCAAACCCACACCCACCCAATCTAGCCACCGTCATCCTCCATCCTTGCCCGATCTCTCTCTTTCCCGATCTATCTCTCTTTCCCTCAATCTCTCACTCATTCTTCCTCCTCTCACCGAGTATATCATGTATATGTTGTTAATAATAAATGTTTATTTTGATTTTTGAATGTATTAAAGTGTATATTTTGAAATTTTTGGTATAAAATTTTTTTGGAAGTTGAGTAAATGCTAAAAATTTGTAGGAAAATAGCATTTTTAGAATGTTACCAAACACCGGAAATTGTTTTCCGAACTATTTTCCATTACAGAACCAAACACCCGGATTTTATTTTCCTTACGCGAATTCATTTGCCCCTGCATTCGTTTTACACTCGAAATTTGAATTACATAGAGCAAAACGCAGCCTAAGATATTAAGGATGTCTTAATTGATTGAGACCAAACTAGAGAAATGTCTTTCATATTTCCTTGAAATTTATAAGAAAAAAAAAAAAAAAAACCTTTGATATACCATTAATGTAACTACATCTATAACTATTTAAATCATCCATGATATCTATTTCTTATTGATAACTTTAAAAACTACAACTAGTAAGGGAACATACAAAGTAATCAAGAAAAAATGAAATGAAATCAAACGTCAATAGTAACCATTATTTGAAAAATAAAAAAGTGGCCAAGAGGAGTAAGAAATAAAATAGAAATAACTATACAAAGACATTGAAAACTTTATAATGCAACAAAATCAACCATTACATTCACTTAATTAAATCAATAATAAACAATCAAATATAATAATACAAAATTTAAACTTAAAACTAATCAAACTCTAACTAGGGAAATTATATTCCTATCATAGCTAAAAATGAGATGTTCTTTAGTAAGTTAGAAATTATATTAGAAATAAAGTAGGAAAATTTTATAATCTCATTTTTTTACATTTCATTTAACCTTATATATATATATATATATATATATATACACACACACCATGACTTAAAAAAATCTAATGAACAATTCCATCTCTTATTTAATGTCTATGTTATGCAAATCATCAACCAGTAAATATATGATAATAGTAAGAAACATTATAAACAAGATTATAAAAAATATGATAAAACTTTTTTTTTTAAGTTCTTTACAAAGTTTAGGAACTAAAATAGTATTTTTGCCTAAAAATATCACGCACAATGCATAGGTTTGTGACTAGTACACTTAAAAAGCCAATCTAACCATGAAAATTCAAAGATTGTATTAGCAATACCTTATATTATATTTTCTTCTATATATTGGAACATGTAACCACATTCTGTTTCTTGCCATGCAATGAGATGAGTGAGTTACCAAGCAATAAGCAAAGTTAATTGTAAATTGATGATCTACTAGATATCTTGCCCAGTCCACATAGGTGTAGGCACAATACACTACAAGAAAAACAGACTATTGTGGCGGGCCAAAAGTGCCACTAAAGCCCAAAAAAGTGCCGCTAAAGGTACATTTGAGCTTTAGCAATGGGTGCTACTGCAGCGGTTTTTCCTGCCACTGTTGCTGTGTCAATATAGATCTATTGCAGTGGTGATAAAAAGCGCTGCAATAGATCTACCATTTAGCGGCGATTTTGTTTATTGTGGCGGGCAGAAAACTGCCACCATATAAGGTTAGAATTGGGTCAATTGACCTTTAGCGGAGGGATATGTGCGCGCTATAAGGTTTCATGTATAGCTGAACATATGCACCTTTTAGCAGCGGTTATGCCCACCGCTATATGTGTGAAGCTTTAGTGGCGAGTTATAAACGCCGCTATAGAGTTTCAATTATAACATAACTCTAGACCTTTAGTGGCGCTTTCCCGCCACTACAGGTTAAATTTTTTCCCCTAGGTTTTTAAACCACAGTCCTATTACAAAGAATCTGTAATAATTTTAGTTTTACTGAGACAATACCACATATATAACTAATTAACAACACCACGAATGTCTCCAAACTAACATTATATTAACATAGAAATATATTATCAAATACATAACATTGTCTATAACCATCATCATAAGATTAACAAAACAAATATATATGTGATCCTTGGAATAAAAAAACCGCTTAAATTAAACTAATACCATAATCAAAGTTCCAAAGTGGTTAAAAATATCTTTCAACACTTTAAAAAAATGCGGTTGTTCAAATGTAGTTCTTTGTACACAAAAAGTCCTTGAACACCAACATAAAACTTATAAGTTGCTTGGTTGATGGGATGTAGCTGATAATTTTTGGAAAGCTAGAGGTTGTTGGACTAGAGGAACGTCCTACATACAAACCAAGATTACTCAATAAGTGCATATAAATGGATCAAATAGAATGACAAAAAAATCTTAAAGATTTACGACTTTTCATCTTGCTCATTCAATAAGTGCATGCAAACTAAGATTACTCAATAAGCGCATATAAATATTAGCTCATCAAGCCTGTTAGGACTTCCATGATTTTATTTGGGACTTGATATGTTTCTATGTATTTAGATGGGCTTCTTCATCTAATTTTATCAGCTATTTCTCCACTACAACACCATTAGCATTGATAGGTTAAGAATATATTGACCCCTTGTTATAAATTAATTGATTAATTACTAAAGTTTATTAATTAATCAAATTAACATGCAATGTACGTGGCAGCACAAAAAAATCACCAACTAAAGTATAATGCAGCGGAAAATAAAGTTGACACAGTAATTTGTTTATGAATAGAGAAAACTTTAGAGGCAAAAACCTCATCGAGTGATTTTAAGATCACCACTTCCAAGAATTCACTAATATCACAATAAGTGATTACAAGTAAAGAAATCTCAGTACTTTATACCGACTTACAGTTGAACATTTACCCCAATACCTAATTAGACTTGTTCTATAGTGACAATCTCTCCTTGTAATGACAATCTCTCCTCGTATTGCACGGCTCCCAGTACGTGACTAATCAATAGATGCTAGATCTTAGTACGCGACTTGATCACTAACTTGAGAAGAATGTTGGTTACAAAGTTCATCAGTTTATCACATGATGAAGACCTCGAAGTTACTTAGTCACAAAACCCTACGGTGTACAAACACAGCAGTTTCTTCAAGATAAACTAGGGCAAACTAGATTTTCGATCACAATTTGCATGAACAACACTTTGCTTCACACTTATGCAATTATACTCTTTGTGACAGCCCTTAAAATAATCCTTATACATGTTTAGGATTGTGAGAAAAGAAAGCTCAAACACATACTCAAGAATTGGATGGAAATCAGAATTGAAAATCTGTTTTTCATAAACCTCGATAAATACCCTATCTGTCAAGAAGTTGTCGAGTTTCGAGTTTAGACAGCTTTTAAACCTCGATATACACTAGCTATCGAGCTTTAATGAACAACACTTTTTCACTTGATTCTTGGACAGACTTACATGGCTTTAACACTTGAACTTGAAATCTTATTTCTTGAAGCATTAAACACATCCTAGATCTACCCAAATACAAGTAAAATATGTTTTGTCAAAAGATTAATCAATTACATAAAATATTGACATATGTTCCTAACATGAATCACATATGTCCTAACAAGCATGTAGCATGACATAGGCTCTTCATGTCCCAAAAAATGTCTTGGTTCTAAAGACACAATTATTAATGAAAAGTAAAAAATCCAACGAAAAATCCATTAAAGCATACACCATGGTTCAAACAAATTTAACGAGTGAAGCGTTGAACTTTATAGGCCGCTTAATTTATTATGGAGTCTTAGAATTAAGTTTTCGAGTTAGAAAATTGCTAGTTAGTTATAATTAGAGGCCCATGAATCTTATTTTGTGTTCTGAGTCTTTTCCATATTTTGTTTAGATGTTCTTGAGTACATTTTCTTTGCTATTAGTAATCCCGACCTTTCTAAGAATAGGTTATTTTTTCTAGGAAAGTGGTAGGAATAACCTATTTAAAGGCTTTATTGTAGTCAATAACATTAATATTAAGATTGATTT
Organism: Castanea mollissima; assembly: GCA_014183005.1. NCBI lineage: Eukaryota > Viridiplantae > Streptophyta > Magnoliopsida > Fagales > Fagaceae > Castanea > Castanea mollissima. The sequence continues at coordinate 786,650 of JACAVU010000058.1, forward strand.
TTATGAAATTAACAGCTTATCTTAAGCTTTGAGAGAGCAATTGCCTTCTCCTCTCCTACCTAATTGTAATTACTTAAGATAACCTAGATGTCATTGTTGAGTATTTTATCCTTCTTTATTTTACATTCTATTCATTTTTTTTAACACCAAACAACCATCAACATATTCAAGATCCAATCTTTCATTACCAAAAAAATCATTACCCAAAGAAATTCATTTCATTGACCAATATAAAAAGCACGTTGCACAAAATATAGCATAAAGCATAACCTCTATGAAGCATAGCCAATTAACTACATGTAGATTATGTCCAAAACATTACAATCATTTTCAACCTCTATCAAAATCCAAATTTAACAAACCTATGTTCCTAAGAAAACAACAAATTTAAACTCAAAGAAATTATCAATACATTTAGTAACTATAACATCATTACTAGCAATATTCTTTAATAATGGATATCTCTTTAAATATCCCATTTCATTTCAATGTTCCACATGTGTGAAAAAGATAGAGAGAAGCTCCTAAAATGAACTAATCAAATAAAAACAACTCAACAAGAGTCATCCATAATTGCATAAAACAATCAACACTCCCAATATCAACTAAAATCACCTTATAACTTCATGCAAGCCATCTACTTGCCCCAATTCAACAACTCACCATAAACACACGCAAAGAGAGAGAGAGAGAGAGAGAGAGTACCTGAAGCAAAAGGAGATAGATAGCTGCTCTGGAAGTGTGTAGTAGTAAGTAAATTAGGCAGGTTGCTTGTGGATGAACCAAATTCAAACAAGCACATAGACATAAAAAAATAAATAAATAAATAAAAAGGTAGCAAGAGACAAAAAACTCAAAATCCACAATACTCTTTTCATTTTTTTTTTTTTTCTTAGAACCCATTAGAAAAAGAAGCACCAAAAAAAAAAAAACAAACAAACAAAGAGAGAGTACGTGAAGCAAAAGGAGATAGATGGCTGCTCAAAAAGTTTGTAGTAGTAAGTAAATTAGGTAGGCTTCCTCTGGATGAACCAAATGGAGAACATATTATTGGATGATTTTATTTTATTTTTGATAATCTGTATTGCAGACAACATATTCTCAAATCCAACTCCTATGCAAAGCAGTTAGGACCAATAAAGACATAATACAAAAAACAAAACACACCCATCTACAAAACCGGATAAAGAATTGAGGATGGTACCAACTTTGTCGAAATGTAGGGTAGCGTTATCACTTTTATAGAACTAACTCAGATGGTTCCATACTTAGATTCTCTAATTGGTAGCACAAGCTATAAAATTAGATTTGAGGTGATTGAAGATTGATAAATATTTATTTGACAAAAAAACACGCGAACACTTCAACTTTGTTCCAATTGCTAGCCAACAGTTTAACTCCTGAATTATAAAGATTCAATTGGTTGAAGTAACAACTGGTTACAATATGAAATTAAGAATTGAATTGAATATGTTGCATGGCATAAGTTTACAATTTTTTATAATTAAAAAAGTGCTGAAAACTGCAACATTAATGAAGTGACACTTTAGCAATAAGGAATCAGGCTGTACACTATGATGCATGGACACGAACACGGACACAGACACTGATACGGCGATATGACAATTTTTTAAAAACAAGGACACAACACGGCATGGACACAGCAATTAAATAATTAATTAAATTTTATATTTAGGCATATTTTTAGACATAAAATACATTTATGTCTAGAATTTAAATTATGTAAAAACTACAAATAAGTAAACTAACAATCAAAGTAGTACAATAATATACATAAAATGTTTAGAGTACAAACCAAAAGTTTAAATAGGCTACATTCCAAAGCTACCATATTCATTTTCAATTTATACTTCAGTATTTATTTTAGTAAAATCATCTACAATATTAAGTTTAACTTTAATAAATTAATAAAACTATAGAAATAAAAATATTATATTATACGATAGTAACAATTAACAACATTATATTTGGCACATAATGACAGTAACAACATTACATTATATCTCATTCTCACACAGTGACAATGAGAATGGGATTTAAATAAATAAAAAAAGCACGTTGTACTTATAATAAGTGAGTATTTATAAGTAACTCATTCACCCAATGACCCAAACGTTACCAAATGGCCAAATATCTATAAAAAAAAATTTTAAAAAAAAATAGAGAGAGAGATTTGACGTTTATGGAGGTCAGACCTAACGTCCACGCCGAGAGAAAGAGAGAGAGATCGGAAGGGACTGGGCACGACAGTAACGTCTATAGAGCTCGCCGATCGGCCCGATCTAGCTCCGACGATGGACAGAGGGCAATGGTAGCGACAGTGGCAGCGGGCAGAGGTCAGAGGGAGGGTGGGTGGGTTGAGAAGTGAGAAATTGAGAATCTGATATGTGGGTTTCGATCTAACTTGTTGTTTCGGTCTGACTTGAGAATCTGAGAATCTATGATTTTCTTCTTTTTTTTTTTTTTTTTTTCCCCACTGCTAGCATGTGGATGTGTCGGCGTCGTGTCGAAGAAGCGGAAAAAAAAAAAAACACTACTTGGACACCAGAGTCCGACGAATCGTACCGGTTCTGGTGTCCAATACGTGTCAGACACCGACACGATGCCAAAAATGGCATGTCGGTGCAACCAAGCTGTACACATGCAGATCATTATTCTCTCGCAAATTTGGATGAGGAGAAAAAGTATTGTATGGAACATGCAATTGTTAAGGTATAAATGCTTATACAACTAGAAGTATCCAAACGAACTAGATTTCAATTTCTCTTCTTGACAAATTACCCATTTTGAACAATAGAAAGGGGCATTAACCCAATCAGAATTTCAAAGAGAAGGCACAAAGAAAGACTAACATGTGATAACCACAGTTACTACCCATGTTAATGCCACTAACTACCTGCATGCAGAAATGGGAAAAACATTTGCGAAGACAGCAAAGATCAAACAACTTTAGTAACTACAACTTCTAGTCAAAAGCAACCTGCTCAAGTGATTGCACAAGACATTTGTTCAACTCAAAAGAGTTAGACAACAAAATGAAGTCAAATAAACTTCAAAGCAAAACATCTGAATTAAGAGCAGTAATTGTAGTGTCATTATAAGTCATAATAGCTCCGTATTGAGGTGTTCACGAAATTAGAGAGAGAGGCCCACTATACAAAGCAATTAGCCAGATGAAAAAAAAAAAAAAATTATTGGTAAGCTGCACATGTAGGTCCAATGGTTTTTAAACCAATGACCTCACCCTCCACCTAACACTTACAAGGGGAGGAGGTACCAATTGAGTTAAAGCTCATTGGCATTCAGAGAATTAGCCAGATGGAACATCACAATACAATTTAACAGTATCAGTTTGTCCTCTCTAGCAGTGCAACCAATGAAAATTCCATAACCATGCATTATAACCAAAGATCTACCAGATCAGCAATTGAAGGAAAGAGTGCTTTGGAAATTCCCAAAGAAGTACAGTCAGTTGGAGTTTCTGCAAATCATATGAAAAACTTCAATCTTGTATTAAAAAATAAAAATAAATACTAGGAACTATCTGAGGAATGCAATAATAATATAAATTGAAGATATTAATTAATGATTAGCACTGTGAAGGGGTGGATTGTCCTTTAGACAGCAAAAATGCATCTAAAGAGAAAATTTATGACTACACTCTATGGATGTATATGGTTAATAACTGAAACATACTTAAAAAGCACAAGGATCTCCAAAAGTTTGGTCATTTTTTAGAAAATTGCTTTTAAGTGTGTCACACTTTACTAATCTATTAAAAGACGGGTATCAATGGAAGCAAATTCATAAGCGCACTTCTCTAGCCTCTAAGCATATGGTGGTCATTACAGTAAAACCAAAGTTTTTCTATACACACGCACACACGTTACATTGGCTTCAAACAGAGCCTTAAAAGGTCCAAATAGGTACCATGTGTGGTCCTGGTTTCAAGCCCACGGCTGGGGATTCTTCAACAACTAGATAGGCCCATGATTGGGCCTCACAAAGTCATAGATATGTTCTCGAATATCCTATATGTTGTTAGACTCCTACAAGGTTATAACTCAAAAACACTTATCTAAATAAAATAGATAGTACTGTTAACACTTGAATAAGGATAAACATCAGGATATTAACAAAATGATTGTCTAGAAAAAGGGTTCAACTCTGAAGATAGCTTAGAAGATAGCTCTCGAATTCTCCTATCTTTCTCATCTTATGATATGACATTTTTTTTATAAGTATCCTATGACATGATGTCAAAATTCATATATCATTTGGATCATTCAGAACCAAGATAGTAGATGAATGCCAAGAATTGGCCTCCAAAACATGTAACCCAGTATCTAATAAATTGTAAACATTATAAGATTACACACAAACATCAATAATTAAAAAAAAACTCAAACAGTGTTGTGCTGGCTATAACTTTCTGAGCAAGAGTTACATCCAAAATCAGACCAAATATTGTTCTTACAATTTCTACTGCAAAGTTGTAATCTATGACAAAAGATTGATGAAAGAAAGAAATGTTTCATATAAAAGTTAAATCAATTAAGATCTAAAGTCAAGCAACTACTAATATAAGGAAATGAGCAGAATAATTAGATGCAATCACCAAGACACAAGACAAGCAAAAATATAGAGTAGAAAGTAAAAGTATAATCAGCAATATCTATTATCTGGTTTATAATCAAAGCTTAATGTTACAAAGCACCTCTCTCAGCTGCAAATTCAGGTTCCTTTTTAATTGCCTGGCAAAGAAACAAGACCTTAAAGCATCTTAAGGACATGCAAGAGACTGTGGCAGCTGATTTTATTTTCTTTATTTTTTATTGAAGCCAATTGAAGTTGATTTTATTATGCTAACTTCAACCTACAAGAATGAACCAATTAAAATATAACCAGTGGTTTGTGAAAACCTTCATCAAACCAAGCAGAGTATTATATATCAATTCTTAATGTTATGAAGATATCCATGCGTTAAAAGTTGTAGGCATTATACCAGGCCAATTTTCAACCAAAAAAAAAGAAGAGAGATTCATTAAGTAGGAGCATAATTTCACGAATATCAAATTCTACAATACACCCAGAAACATAAAAAACCAAACCTGAAATGCACACACACCCAAGATCCAATTAGTTCCACATTAATAAAATTCGTAACTAAGAGTGTAAAAAAAAAAAACACACCTTCCAGTTACATCCAATAGTGTATTCACGTCTACAGACATTACTTCGGGAAGAATCAACTCCATTGGTATTTAGTATGGAGGTCAACGACGGTGATGTAGAAGTCAAAGGATCTGAAGGCCATGGCAATGTACAAGTTGAAGGAGCCATGGCGATGGAGTGAGGGAGAGCAAAAGCCGCACCTAACAGCGAGATTGGAGGTCGACGGCGGCGGTGGCTAGCATCGGTGGTAAAGGGTGGCTGTGCAGTGGGTGGCGGAGGTAGATGGGTGGCTGTGCAATGGGTCGCAGTGGTAGATGGATCCGATGGAGGGGAAAAGAGAAAAGAGGAGTGAGGGGAGAAAGAGAGATTATCGTGAGGGAGAGTGAGAATGAGAAGGAGAGAGCTCATGAAATCCTAAGTGAAAGACTGAGAGGGAAAAATTTTGGGCAAATTTTTGTGAGAGGTAAAGAGTGATGAAGTTTTTTTGGGAGGGAAAGATGGAGAAAATAGTAAGAGTGAAAGGGAGCTAGAGATTCGAATGAAAATTTGGGGAAAAAAAGTTTATGCGTGTGGGAAATTTGTTGTGGGAATGAAAAAAAAAATATTGGGAAAATTTAATTTTTAGGATAAAAAAAATGTTTTGTCTAATAACTATTGCAACAGAATTATAAAAATGTTGTTATAGTCTAGGAAAATTTCATGTCAGTATTTAAATAAATAATAAATCAAAGAAATTTTTTTAAAAAAAAATTAATTTCTAAAATTTTTTAAAAATAAAATAAGATAATTAATTAATTAACTTTTATTCTTTTCATTATTATTAATTTTTTGGAAGAACATGTTTATGCTCTTTGTGTTCTTCCCAAAATATAACTCATATTCTTAAATCAATAACAATTAATCAAAATAACATTTTATTAAGCATTTTCTCACATAATCACACACTCAAAAGAAACCTTTAGCCCCAAAACCTCTTTTTCAAACCAATTTTCCATATCTTCTAAGACATTCTCAATCCTTCCTCTCTCTAATTTTTCAAAAAATATTAGATCTCTCTTGAACTCCATGACCAAGCACCGCCACCTTCGCTCCTCACATCGCCACCACCAGTTCTCTCTTTAACTCCATGACCGAGCACTACCATCTTTGCTCTTTGCTCATCGCTCATCGATTCACTCTCTTTAACTATCAATTTTGCTTAAAATCAGACCCAAATGTCTCAAACTTCTCCTTTCCTAGATCGGTTTCTCTCTCTCTCTCTCTCAAACCGGTGGGTCTCTCTCTCGCTCAATCAATGTCCTTCTCTCAAAGATCGATGCTTCACTCTCTCTTTTGCTCAAATAAATTTATCCCTTTTAGTGGGTCTCTCTCTTGATGGATCTCTCTCTTTTTGCCTCATCCCTCCATGGTGGTGGTGGTTGTGGAAGTGGTGGTCAGTTGGGTCCAGTGGTGAGTCGTGGGGTGGGTTTGCTGATTGCTTAGTTTTGGTCTCAATGGGTTTTGGTATTTTAGATTTGAGATGTTTTGGTGTTTTGGTGTTTGCTGGGTTTTGTTCTCAACAGGTTTTGGTGCTTGGTTGCTAAGAAAAGAAAGAAAAAATCAGACTCAAATGTCTGAAACTTCTCTCTCAAATTGGTTTCTCTCTTTCTCAAACCGTTGGTCTCTCTCTTGCTCAAATCGATGTCTCTCTCTTAAAGATTGGTGCTTCACTCTTTCTTTCGCTCAAATAAATGTCTTCTTTTAATGGGTCTCTCTCTCTCTCTCTTGATGAATCTCTCTCTTTCTGCCTTGTCCCTCCATGGTGGTGGTGGTGGTTGGTGGTTGTGGAAGCAGTGGTCAATTGGGTTCGATGGTGAGTCATGGTGTGGGTTTGTTGATTGCTTGGTTTTGGTCTCAATGGATTTTGGTGTTATGGATTTAAGATGTTTTGGTGTTTTCTGGGTTTTTTTCTTAATAAGTTTTGGTGTTTGCTTGCTAAGAAAATGTAAGAAAAGAAACAAATAATTGACTAATCCAATTTGATATCCATGGCAGTGAGGATGCGTGCTGGTGGTGGTGGTGGGAAGATCGATCACTGGGTTTTGAGAGTGAGAGAGTGTTTTTTTTTTTTTTGAGAGGGAGACAAATGGATGAGAAATGAAAATGTTAGACACTAAAGTGATAGATTTAGGCAAGGGAAAGGAAAAAAGAAAACAAAGGGAAAAATTGGACCAATGAAAATTTTAAAATATTTATTTTTGGTTACTGCTGACGGTGGTGATGGCAGCTAGTGACAGTTGGGAAATCTTTCTAGCATGCTGGCGAAGGACATTAGTGATAACCGTGGTAAAGGGTTGGTGATGAAAATGCTTATATATATATAATATATATATATATATATATATATATATAGAGAGAGAGAGAGAGAGAGAGAGAGTGAGTGTGTGGGGGAGGGGGTTTCTTAGAGCTAACAACAAAGGGATACATTGGACTAGACACGGGCAATTAAAAAGTCTATTGCGATGGTCCAAACCACCACTATAACTGAGAAAAAGCGCTGCAAAAAAGTATCTATTGCGGCGGTTTTATATACCGCCGCTGTAGTTTGCTGCAAAAGGGTATATTTATTGCGGCAGGTTTATGGAGCGCTGCTATAGTTAAGTCTAATACCGCTAAAATACGTACATTGCAGCGGTTTATATTGCGTTGCTGTAGTACACTGCAAAAGACTAGATTTATTGCGGCAGTCCAATGAAACACCGCAATATATCTCATCTACAACGCCGAGCCAAAAAAGTGCCTTAATATGTGACATATAGTAGCAGTTTTCGCACCCGTCACAATAACTCGATTTTTTTGTAGTGATATATGAGTACTAATGTCAAGGAGAAATGGAGTGTATGAACAAAAGTACATTTTAGATACTAAAGAATACAAAGAACAATTATATAGTGAATGGATCATGGTATGATCATAAATTTATTAACAATATGAATTGCATGAGAGATGTTTGGACAAATGACTATGAGGTATATCATGCTACCAGTCTATTGTTGTTGTTGTTGTTTTTTTTTTATTTTTTATAGTAACGATAGAAATATTATTGAGTCAAAAGTATGGGGTTACAAAAAACCAATGCCAGGCCCACATGATACAAAATATTGAAGGATTTTCTTGGCATGGGTATGCATGGGAAAAAGCCGTTTGGCCACACTAAAGCCTGCATTGCATACAAAGAAAACAACCACCGGTGTATATCATCATTAGTTGAGCCTCTGGTGTTCTTGTAACTGTGTCATTGCACCTTGTAAAATGTCATTGGGATGGGTTTGTTTTCTGTCAAATAGGTACTTGTTTCATGTGTTCTAGATGGCCCATGATACTATAGCTCAAACCTCCACTTCATTTGTCATCAACACAGTCATCAGTTCTTGCACCAAGCTATAGAAGTCCTCTATAGCTGAGCTTCGTTTTTGCAACTTTCCAGCCACATTGCCCATACATTTCTAGCCATGGGGCATCCCTAAAGAGCGTGAGCCATTGTCTTATCATGTTGATTGCAGATTGCACAAGCTGGGTCCAGTGGGATCTTCCTTTGACATAGGTTTGTGCGGGTTGGGAGTAGGTCGTAGCACGCCCTCTAGATAAATGTTTTAAGCTTGAGGGGTACCTAGAACTGCCAAATATGGTTCCACAGCCTTTTATCCTACCTTGCCTTGTAATGCTCCACCTGTTTAGTTTGCCTTATGTGAATTGCAACGCGATAGGCCGAATTAACCGAGAATGCCCTTTCTGTTCCCTTTCCATATTAGTTTGTCTCAGTTTGCTATTGTACCCAAATTAATGTGTTGAATATCACACACCGTGTTAGGCATGAACATATAGGAGAGCAACTGTAGGTGCCACTACCTTGTGTCTGAGTTGAAGAGGTCACACACCCTTATATTCTTGGCTGCATCGGGTTTGAGTTGTGGGGGGTGTCGGAGCCATCTATGGTCATCAATTTTGATGCCCCTGCCATCTCCCACTTTCCACACTATGGCTACCCATATCAGGTCTCTTGTCTCCAGCAAGCTTCTTCATGCAAATGAGGGGTTGTTCCCTATTTCGGCCTCCATGAATGAGCAATTAGGAAAGTAGCAGGTTTTGTAAACTCTGTAAAACAGAGAATGGCTTCCTTAGATCAGCCCCCATGCTTGTTTTGCTAACATGGCCAGGTTGAACGCATGAATGTCTCAAAATCCCATTCCCCCTCTATCCTTTAGATTGCACAATTTACTCTATTTAATTTAGTGGATTTTTTTCTCATTTCGTGTTTGGCCCTACCAATATTTTGCTAATGCCAAATTAATATCATTGCAAATTCTTTTTGGGATTTTGAAATGCTCATGGAATAGGTTGGGATTGCTTGTTAGTAGTCCAAGGTACCTCTCACAATTGGCCATGATCTATGCTCCCAGCATGTTTTAGATATCTAACTTCACCTATTGTCTATTGATGGCTTGACCTGATGCTCTCTCATATGACTCCAAAATGTCAAGCAAAGTTTCAGCATTCAACAGTTGTTGCCTTGCAAATAGTAAGTGTGAGATCTTGACCCCTCCATTACAAGACAATACTCCTATCAATGGTTGGTTTTCCATGGCTCTCCGAATGAGGGAGGAAAGACCCTCGGCACATAGAAGGAATACGTATGGAGACAAGGGGTCCCCTTGCTTGATGCCTCTGGATGGTGTGATGAATCCCTTAGCTTCTCCATTGATTAGAGTCGAATAAGATGTAGTACGCATTGTTTCCATGGCTAAGTTGACCCATTGCTCTAGTAAGCCAATTTTTAGCATTATCCTTTGGAGGAACTCCCACTTCACCGAGTCATATGCTTTGCTGATGTCATGCTTCATCGCCATGTGATCCCTTTTTCTTTTTCTCTTGTTTCTCATACAATGGATCATCTCAAAGGCCACTGTAGTATTATCTGTTATAATTCTACCAGGCACAAAAACACTTTATGAGTCAAAAATTACATTGGGTAAAATGAGTTTTATCCAGTTGGCAAGGACCTTAGAGATAATTCTTGATACAACATTTCCCAAGCTAATTGGGCGAAATTCAATGATATATTCCTGGATCATTTTTTTTCAGGATAAGAATGATATGTGTATAATTCATCTTTCTTAGGTATTTGCCAGTGTAAAACAGATAATACAACAATAGTAACATCATGCCCAACAATATGCCAAAATTTTTTAAAAAAGAAAGGCGGCATACCATTAGGACCTGGTGTTTTAGATGGGAGCATTTGGAAAAGGTAAAACCGGGAGATTTGCCATCATGTGAGTTAAGCAATGTTTTGGGCTCGAATGGTGTATCGACAATCTTACTATCCATTATAATAACGCAAAAAAGAATATTATAAGGGTGCGTAGCATGAGTGAGATAGTAGCCGTTTGAAATTGTTGTTACCACAAGACCAAGAAAGTAATTGTGTTGTCCAAGATCTTCATCTTGCATTGTTTATTTAGGAATTGTTTTGAGCTCTTGAATACCTTGTAAATCATCAATAAGAAGAAGAACCAAGGATAAACATGTAATAGGGATAAAGGTCTCTCCCATAGTCAATGTCATATTCTTATGTGAGTCCTTTGGCTAGAATACAGGTCTTGTAGTACTTGCATCCTACACCAAATTTCTAGAAGGCAAATCAATTAGGTCTCATATTTGAAATTTAGAAAGTGTATATAGTTCTTCTTTCAATGTTGTCTACCATAAGGGATTAGAAAAGGCAGCACATAAGGTTTTAGGCTCATGCAAGATTGCGAAATTAAAATAATGAAAGTTTGTAGAGATGTGAGGGTGGAGCTCTGACCCAAATAGAATGATAAAATTCAGAAGTGGTTAATTCGTCAGGTGCCTTATGTTGGTCAGATAATTAGGACTCATGTGAAGAAGGGATACATATCTCTACTGATACCGAGTGATAAGCAAAGATCCTCACATAAATCAAATGAAGTTAAATAATTTTTTTTTTTGGTAACAATTGATTAGTCAAACATGAATATTATAATTTGCAAATTTTGTCAAAGAAATCCTCTATGTCCAATCTGAAAAATAATTTTTTGAGAAGAGAATTTCGATTTGCAAATGGAAAGCGGAGTCATTTTTAATTTTGGAGGAACACCACTTTTGGGAAAGAAATCCAGAATTTTTTTCTTATGAACAAGTACACTTTGAAAACAATCGAAAATTGAGACTATTCTTAAAGAGAGAGAAATATAAAGAAACTCAAGGGCCTAATGCCCCTAGTAGGTCAAAGAAAAAAGAACTTAAAGTTTATTGGGAGAAAAATACTTTGACACCCCTTAAAATTTGGGATAGTTGTCATGGTACCCCTGAACTATTATTTTAGCCAATTTGATACTTGAATTTCACAAATGCAAAATTACAACCTCAATTATTCTTCCATTAATTACTAAACTAATGCACATAAAAATTACCAAAGCCTAGGTTGAACTGATCTAGAGGAAGAGAGAACTTAGGCTCAGTTCTGATAGAGATAATCAAAATAAACTTGCCATTGGTGGTCCTACTGAAGCCAGAGTTTTTGTAAAGCCACCAATCAAGTCGCTCTTGGTCTTACCGTTCAATGGCATAAAACCATTCGAGGGTTTAGTTATTTGCAATTTCAAAGATTGTAGAGTGCAGAACCAAGGAACACTCTTGTAGCAATATTAACCGTTAATAGGCTCTTGGTAATTAAGATCAAGGGTCAAGCAAATCAACCTATCAAGAAGCCAAGTTTGCTTTTTTCATATTCCCGAAGACCCTAGCTCTGAATTTGTTCGGATGATTTTGCCCCTATTGGTACTCTAATGATTTAGTTAGATTCTCCTTATCCATTTATAATTGTTTTTGTTGTCCAATGGTGCATGCATCCTGACGAGTACTGAATCTAAAATTGAGGTCCTGCCTGCAGATCAAGCACATTTTAAAAATCAATAAAATATGAGAGTTTGCTTAAAGAAAATAAGGTGGCCTTCTATTCATGGCATTGGAGAATGGAGATGATTTGGCCTAAAGAAATTAATAAAAAATGTTGGACAGCCTAATGCCTCTTGTGTAGGATTTTTTAGGCATGCTAGGGCAATGCCCATGGTTTGAAAGATGATTTTTTGAAAATAAATCATGAACCTAAATCACATATTTCTGAGAGGGCAAGATTTAGGTACAGTACTTAGGTGTTGTTTTTTAGGTTCTCCTTTTAAGATTTTGCTATGTAAATTTTTTCTCAGAGATGGAAGTATATTTTTCAATTAAACAATCACATGACTGAATCTTAAAAGTAGAGCCTAAGGAACAATACTTAAAATACTGTACCTAAGTTTTGTCATTTCTGAAAAACATTTCATGGGCCTAATGCCCCTAAATTTTTCATTTTTTAAAGTTTTTTTTTTTTTTTTTGTCCAATTAGCTTTCTTTGAGCAAATGTTTGGATTTTGCATGATGTTGCTGTTTTGGGCCGTGTATTAGGAAATTAGATGTAAGTTTGTGAAAAAAAAAAAAAAAGAACTTATGGGGGTAAGTGTCATTCAGCACTTATGTTTCTGTATGAAGGTGCTGATCGTCACCTTGGTTCTGAACATCGATGTGGAAAAGTTCATGAATTTTGGCCTTTATAATGTGAACCTTCATGATTTGGAATTTGACATTTCACTGTCTTGAAAATTCGGTGCTTTTTATTGTTGAGTTTCTATTTTGTTTTAGGATTGCAAGGGTTGAATATTTTGATTTTTTCTATTTCCAATGTTGGTCAATGATTTATGTTTTTGCATTGCCTAAGAAAAGTAAAATAACATGTTGCTTGATGAGTTATGAATTGTTAAAGAGTTAGACATGATCTTGAAATTCTAGTTGGATGGAATGAGTTGAGTTTCACAAAAATGAACATTTATTCAAGCATTGATGAAATATTTTGATGCTTGATTGTTGACTGAGAGTGAAAATTTTGAGGTATAGATGTTGACTGTTTGGAAGAACTTGATTTTGAAATTGGATTTTTGCTTTTGAAAGTTGAGAATGTAGTTTGAAAATGAGAATTTGAGAGTTCATTGAATCATGTTTGAGAATGATAATTGAATTATGTTAAGTTTGAACGTTGGAGAACGTGGTTGCTTGTGGACAAGTATTTTTTATTTGTTTTTAGAGTTTTTCTTAATTGTTCAAAATGATTAAAATATTTAGAGTTTGGATTGGGCTTTTGCAAAAAATTGTGTTTGAGTGTCTTTGTTCTTGTCTTTGGGAATGGATTGGACATTTAACTTAAAAGCGAACTTCTCTTTTAGGAAAATGGTCTCAAAATGGGGGCTCAATGTTCCCTATTTGAAATGATTGGATTTTGAAAATGGGTTTAAATTCCCTATTATTTGAAATGGTGGATTTTTAAAATAGGTCCTAATTTCCTGGTTAAGCTTGGTTTAGATTTTTGCTAAAATTTGAGATGGTTATTTTAATATTTGATTTTTCTAGTATTTAGCTATGTATGTTTTGAGAGATGATATGTGTGTGTGTGTGTGTTTTTTTTTTTTTGTAAAAATTTGAGTTACATAACACAAACTCCACTTAGGATGAGATCACAAACCCTTCTCATAATAGTACATAACTACATATATATATATATATATAAAAGACTAATTCCTATTATTACGTGGATAAAAAATGCCAAATTAAGGCTGAGTTTGGATAGGAATTATTGTGTCTGCGTTTTTACATTTTAGCTTTTTTTTCTTTTTTCTTTTTTCTCTGCCACGTTTCAAATTGAGGGGACAAAATGCAATGTGCGTACTGTGTGCATACTGTGCAATCACTTTTTCAGCAATTTTTTATTAAAAGTGAGTTTCGCAGTACTATTCACACATTTAAAAATTATTTTGCTATAATATTTTCAATTTTTAGTTTTCAGCTGTATCCAAACGGACCCTGAATTTCGACAAACAAAATTCTACTACACCAATAAATCTCAACTAAGCGATCAAGTCAAAATATAAATTCAAGACAACTCTCGATCAACAAGTCTCTAGTTTTGATCAAATTTCATCAAACAATATTCCTTCTTTGGTGAAATAGCTTGGTGTCAATAAAGAAAGCTCTAACAATACAAGACAACCATCATTTTTACAACCATAGGCAAACTTGTGCACCTCTATCTCTAATCAATTTTGTACTTGCACCAAACATTAATTAATCTTAATTTGAGAATTACCAAATCAGACTATGTTAATAATTTTGGCCCCGAATTTTATTTAGGCTTAGTCAATATTAAGCTAATCTAACAATTAAAACCAATTTTAAGTGATTGACCACTTCAAATAAGCATGGACGACACTACATATTGCATGAGTAAACATCTAAAATGAACAACCATAGAAAATTAAAGGCACAATACCTCAAGATAACACTTTATATGTTATTAAAGAGAAAACCTGAGAATCTGGTGAAAAATCCTCTTCACAAAATCATTAATGATCCACTAGAGTAAATAGTTGCAATTTGTAATACATACAAAACACTCCAAGGCTAGTAGTATTTATGTAAATAAGCCCTTCAAGCTCCTCCTAGCAATCAACTCCATGAGTCCTTTCTTCTCTCTAGCCTCGTCAAGCCTCCATGACTGGTTTGTGGTAGCTCCAATGATTCTTAAAGCTCCAAATAATAGACACAACTCACAATTAATAATGGGTGTGAAAGATTTGATCTCCTCTCAAGGAATTGGCTATGGCAGGAGGGAGAAGGTAGAGAGAATGGGTAAGTGTTTAGCTCTCTATTGTAGATGGGTTTCTCTCAACCTTCAGATGGGAATTAGGGTTGAATTTCATGGGAAATGATGTGTACATAAGCTTGGCAATGGCTGAAACAACAAAAGAGATCGTAATAGAATTCTCAGGTTCGAACCTTTTGCTCGACCGAGTGTCCAACAAGACCCCTGTCAATTTGTTCTTCAAATTTCTTGTTACGTACTACTTCGCTTAACAAAATCTTCAATTTCGCTCGACCGAACTTGCATTTTCAGCAACTCCAAATTCAGCTCTTTAACCGTAACCCAATTACAAATAAACCAACAAAGAACAAAATACAATGCATTTAAATGTGAGTTACAAGCAAAATTTTGGTACGGGATATGCTAACAGCCTAACACTAGAAAGACTTAACACAATTCATTATCAATGTTATGGATTAAAAAATTTCAACTCTAAAACTCGTAGACCCAATATTTCAATGCAATTAAATGTGCTCTTAAATAGACTAGACAAAAAGACTTTGTCCTCCAATTCTTACTCATGAATAAAAGCTATACCAATAATATTAAAAGACTATCACACACCTCCATGCATTGTTTTAGTTCTTCTTAATATGGGAATAGTATTCTCAATTCTCAATAGAAATTATTGCACCTCCTCGTTCTTCTTTTAATCAACCTAAAATTTAAAAACTAATATTCTTCTTATCGATTTAGGATTTCAAAACCCAGCATAAGAAACTTTGCCTCTCCTGGATTAGGCTCAACATAATTCATATTGCATTATGAACTTCATGACTATGCGAGTATCACAGAACCACTTCTGACAGAACCAATTTATTCCCTAGCTAAAAACAAAAGAAGGCAAACGGGCTTTGGACGTGGATCATGAATTTTTTGTTTTCTTGTTCAGAAAATAAAGTGTTTTACTGCTGAACATGACTATAGCAGAATCGAAAACAATTGTCGCATTAGCTATCACTATATATAAAATAATCATTTTGATCCTGAAGAAGCATTTAATAAGCAAGTCACTGGCACAGATTGGGGTGCGCATGTGCACCTTGTCTATAATTTTGCGAGACATCCTTACTCTCTAAATGGAAAACCACATTACGCTAGACGTTTATAGTACTCAATCATATCGAAAGGTCTATTTCAGCATGCGTATTGGGTACTAATACATGGGACCATGGCACGGTCTTACATTTATATGGGCTCTGGAAAACACCTGGATTGTATCGTCATAATATATGGTTGATATCATGGGCTTTCCATAAATATGATATTTATTTTTTGTAATTCGGTTTGTGGACCAAGTTTTTCTTGGAGTAATGCCGCGGAGAAAGGCTTTGTTGTTTTTGGAAAGTCATTTCCTGGCATAGAACTTTTTGTCACCAAGACCCATGTGATGGCAGCTCAAAAATCATTATTCCATTGATAATGCTCTGTAGATTTGTAGTGATCAATATAAAATTAATCAAATTTACATTTTATTGAGCAAAAATAAAAGTAGTTTGTGTTGCTAAATAGCATTTTAGCTAAGATAAGAGAAGCCCACGTATATGCTGGTATACATTGAATTGACAAGTTCCCAAAAACAAAAACCAAAAAAAAAAGCTCTAAATTATTATGAGAATTTTAAATCTTTTTTACCTTACATTTTTCCTATGAATATAAGAATGATATTCCTCACTTTTAATTGTTTAATTCTTTCTAAATGACAATAAATGCCCTAATTTAGATGTGGCAAATATCAATCTACTCATTTTAAAATTAATTAATAAGATTTTAAGAACTCTATAGTGCAATTACCCTAAAAACTCTATAGGATACTAATTTAATATCTATTTAAATTATTAATTGATGATGTGAAAAAACTTGGATCCATGGCTAAAATTCGTGTTACCTTAATTTTTTTCGTTCCCTTTAAACTGATCAAAAACTATATTAGACAATAATTACATTTAAAAATAAATAATAATTAAGTAGACTACATATGACCCTTCCCTATCAATTATCTAAAGTAAAGTTATGAACATGTTAGAATTTCCACATTCATAATAGTTACAAACATGTATTTTTCTAGTCATTCACCATCTACCATGAATATAAAAATTTTATTTTGAACAATTACTGAAACTATATATAAGGAATGATGAATAAATGAATTATATAATGTAAATTATTAATTTGAATAATAGCTCATCATAAGTAAGACTAGATGCACGATAAAACAAGTATACTATTTTCTTTTTCTTTTTTCTTAATTTTAGAGATTTAAGCATTTAATAATGTAATTTTTTTTATATCTCAAGCTCAAAAACTTGACCTAAACTCGAGTTTGAACTTGATATTAAGTTTGAGTTTGGCTTGACTAATTGATCAAGTCAAGTCAAGTCAAGCTTAAGTTTTTTGGCTTTCTCACGAGCTCAGATTTAAACACTATCCTTATGCTTGTCACAAGCTCAAGCCAAGTTCGAGCTTTTGATTTTTCCAAACGAGCCAAGCTTAAACATGCACTACTCGACAAAGCTCAGCTCGTTTACAACCCTAATAATTCTAGAGGACCTTAATACACAAATACACTAACACATTTTTTCGTATAATTAGATCTAATTATGGCATATTCCCTCAACATTAATTTTGATGAACCTATAGGAGGCCATAAGTTTAATTACTATTTTTTTTTCCGGGTGTAGCGGTAAACCTCATTAAACTAAGATCTTTATATATATATAATTTAATACTTACAATGAAACTGGGAAATTTGAATAAGAGATGTTTCTGTTAAAAACGCTAAAAATTACTAACTTGTTGAGCTATAATTCTCTCAACAACCAAGTAAGACCATAACTCTCAAGAATAGAGAATTTTAGGGTGATAATTGAAGAAAACAAACTTGAAGCTAAAAATTAATACTTACAATGAAAATGGGGAATTTGAATAAGAGATGTTTCCATTAAAAACACTAAAAACTACTAACTTGTTGAGCTATAATTCTCTCATCAACCAAGTAAAACCGTAACTCTCAAGAATAGAGAATTTAGGGTAATAATTGAAGAAAACAAACTTGAAGCTAAAAGCTAGGAAAAAGTGACCTGCCAGATAGGTCCCATTCTAATTAACCTCAATTTCTTCTCAAGAAGAAACAAAATTTAGCAAGTTTGGTGACTCATTTTGTCTGCGTGTGCGAACTTCACATGTGGTGGCATGTGCCGACAATGTGTAGAGCTAGCGCACGTGTATGTAATCCCATTTGCAGTTTCAGTCATATTGTGTTTAGTCCTGCTAATGATGATTAATGAACTGTGAAAGAGCTATGCCTCTAACTATGACCTAATTAATCCATGATTAATTAGATAACATTTTTGAAAACGAAAATACATAGAATTTGACCTATAATGCGGGAACAATCTCTTGAGGAATCATGTTAGGTTGGACCCCACTAAGTAGTGGTTTCTATTCACTTCTCCATGTCATAGGAAATGAGACCCATCACCCTCTAGTTTCCCTTGTTTAATTTTACAAATTATAATCTAACGTTGAAAAATTATTCTCACACCTATAAGGGACCCATGTATATTTATAATTAAGTCACCCACTTTAGGATTAACATCCATCTTTGATACTTTGGGTGACTTGATGTGTGACCTGCATTAGGTTCCTTGTGGTTGACTTGATCGATACCCAACAAATAATATGAGACGGTGGTAGGTTTAAATCCTTTATTTGACACTTAGAGAAGGTTTGGATACCACGTTTGCGTCTGCGTCCAGAGCTTTCCGCTTTTTTTTTTTTTTAAAGACCAGCGCTTAGTGCACGTTCATGGGACATGAACAGTGCACTAAGGCATATGAATAGTAAAAAAAGGGTAAACAGTAATTTTTACACATTTAAAAATTATTTTGCTACAGTGTTTTCAGATTTCAATTTTCAGTTTTCAGCAATAAGTTTATCCAAACGGACCCTTAATAATGTGTTTTTTTTAATCAAAGTGAGATCTTTCTAAATCTTATATCTAAGAAGGTCATAAGGCTGATGCGAAGTCAATAATGATAGATTAGTGTTTGAAGATGGCACTTCTTTCATAATGTAATATAGAAAAGATATTAGAGAGATGGCTGCTTTGGAGTTTAATTAAGGGCTTAATATAAATCGATGATATCTTTGATATAGATTAGAAGATCACAAAATGATGATTAAGATGTTTGCATACAGCAAAGCAAAAGTATACGGCGATGATTGGAGGGACAAAGGGATGGACATGACCCCTCACTGATTGTCCTACGAAAGGAGTCTCACAATAGGGACAATATTGGAATCTTGGTGCTTCACGTGGAAGTGAATTTATGAGAATTTTGGTCCTGTTAGGACTCATTTGAGCTTAGCTACCCAACATTGAGTTCTATGAGGATTCCCCTGCCATTGCATTGCATATAAATTACCCCATATTGCATTACATATAAGCTTTGAAAGTTGAAACAAAGAAAATAAAAAGAAAGTGCTTCTAATGCACTTAAAATTTCAATTCGGTGTCACTAAAAGGGAGACTTAAGATGTTCTAAATTCTAATTTCACCCATTTTTTATGATGAATAGAAATACTTACTTATTAAATATGTTGGTCTTGCAGCTTGAATCCACGACCTCCTCTAACTCTCTCAAATACTTAGTATTTGAGAAGGTACCAACTTATCTAAATGTTGCTTCTCAAAAAAAAAAAAAAAAAAAACTTATCTAAATTATTGCTGTCTTTTAAATTCTAATGCCTTTGATGAATAGACTTAATGTCATATATTATTTGTTACAGTGGAAATTATTGAAAAACCAAAAGGAAGTGTCCTCAGAAGGGAACGAGGTGCATGGTATATTGTTATTCCATATACTTTTCTCCAACCGCAATGTTCAAACTTAATTCTAAGTTCCCGAAATGCATTGCCCCCTCCAAAATGGTATAAACTTACTGTAGTATGAGGCGACAATGAATATGCATGGAAAATAAAGATTGTAATTTTTATGTGAGTAAAAATCGTAAAACGTAAAGAGCATTGAGAGAGACCTATGTTAGTTAGCCCATGCGGTTTTGTCTTAAACTGTTCAGAAGATTAAATTTGAAGTAGTTGACATGTACGCTAGCTACTGTTTGTAATGTTGATGCGCAATGTTAGGAATCTTTATAAACCATGTTACCCCTAAGAATATAGTTTCAACTTTTTTTTGGTTCTAACTTACTTCCAATATTTATTTAACTGGAATCTCATTTTATTTTAATTATTAAAATTGTCATGTCACCAACTAACTAAATAAAATGTAGAGATTAAAATTCACTATTACTTGTTATTGTATATTTAAAACAAAATGATATGTCTAGTTAAAAAAGTACTGGAAGTAAGTCAAATCTTTTTTTTTTTTAATCAAAGACTATATAAAATATTTTAAAGTCTTCTAAAAAAATATTTTAAATAGATAACTATTAAAGTTGTAGGGGTATTGGGCCCAGAAAAATACAAAGGATGGCCCAACGAAATCTTTTGGGCTAGCAACCCAAAATCCGAAACATCAAAGTGGTTATGGAGTGTTCAAAAAATCCAAATACGTCCGAGGGGTAGATATGTCCTCGGAATGTTAAGCCGAGGACATAGGAAGAGAAGTTTTAGTACCCCCGAGTTAATTTATGAAGAGTCCTACAATTAAGGAGAATACACGGTATACGTGGATGACGCTTGAAAGAGCGGTGGAAAAGCTGCTTCCACCGCCCATGCATTAAAAACTCTGTGATTGATACGCTGACTGTATAGACGGAAGGATGGGACATAAGCATAGAGCTTGAAACTTGGTCCAAATCCCAGCGGGCTTTAAGGAAGAATAGATGGGACATAAGGATAGAGCTTGAAACTTGGTCCCAAATTCCAACAGGTTTTAAGGGAAAATGGATGGGACAAGTGGAGAGAGGAGGATGGCAACCAAAAGAAGGAAGATGATAAATAGAAGGGAGGGGAGACGAAGAAAAGGGAGAGGCATAAGACCGAGGAAGAAAAAAGAGTCAATAGAAAAAGATAGTCCATATTTGTATCCAAACTTAAGAAATACGGTTCTAAACTATCCTCGGCAACAGTCCGAGGAGGAATTTTCAGCCTTATTCTTAAAAAGTAATCGCTCCTTTGTTCTATTCCTTTGGGCCCAAAGCCCGTTCTCTTTTATGATTGTCCTAGCCATCCTGAGAATCTAGATTGCAAACCCACCCTCTACAAATTCATTGTAAAGAAAGGTCTTTTTAAGCCCATCTGCCCCTTGTTGTGGTTTGGGAACTTGAATTGTGTCCTTACAATTGGCGCCGTTTGTGGGAATTTAGTCTTTAAGGAAGTTTAGGGCATCTTGGCATTATGGTAGGATCAGGACCACAGCGCAGGGCGGAGTCCGTAGGCTCCCAGCGTGAGGACCATTCCTTACATCCTGATCACGGAGAGAACCGAGAAGGAAGTGTACACACTACTCACACCATCAGAAGTACGAGTCATTCGCAAGGAGGCAGCAGAGTCCCTTATGAAAGAAACGCCAAGGCCATGCAGAAGGAGATTGACGACCTAAAGAGGAGCTTGCGTCACGAAAGGCGGAGGGGGATTCCTCCGGACTCCGACCCCTCTTCGGAGGGATCCGACGATGACAATTGCGGGCAGAGATCCAGAACTCCCCCAGGTGTTTTTTCCTCATCCGAGGAAGATAATCCGCGTAGGAGACGTGGCAGAGACTACCCCTTTAGGGGCTTAGGAAATGATGCAATAGGAAAGGCGTTGCACCAAATCTCCAGATCACCCTTCACGCGCAGAGTGGAGGAAGGGAGGTTACCTCGGCGCTTCACACAACCGGCCTTCACTCTTTACAATGGTCGGACGGATCCTGTGGAGCACGTAAGCCATTTCAGTCAGAGAATGGCAGTGCATTCCAGAAATGAAGCGTTGTTGTGCAAGATTTTTCCTTCCAGCCTGGGACCCGTGGCCATGAGATGGTTTGACGGCTTGAGGGCAGGCTCCATTGATTCTTTCAAAGAACTTACTAGAGCATTTGGCTCTCACTTTATCACGTGCGGCAGAGATCCTCGCCCATTGGATTCATTACTATCCATGGCCATGAGGGAAGGGGAAACCCTGAAAACTTATTCGGACAGATATTGGGAAATGTTCAACGAAATTGACGGAGACTTTGATGATGTAGCAATAAGGACCTTCAAGGTCGGCCTACCAACAGAGCATGACTTGAGGAAATCCTTAACGAAGAAACCCGTCAGAAGCGTACGTCGACTGATGGATCGCATGACGAGTACAAAAGGGTTGAGGAAGATCAGCAGCAGGGAAAAGGCAAGGCGAAGGTGATCCCGCAGGAAAGGAGGGATTTCAGGTCGGACAGATACAACAACAATAGGCCGGCAAGGGATTTTTCCAGGCAGGCTGGTCACATACCGCCACAGGTGGTCAACACCGTCTTCCGGGCAGCAGCGCAGCAGCTCTTGGAAAAGATAAGGCATGAGCCTTTTTTCAAATGGCCAAGTAAAATGGCAGGGGACCCATTAAGACGCAACCAAAACCTCCATTGCCATTACCACCAGGAGAGGGGGCACACCACCGAGGACTGTCGCACGTTGTGGAATCATTTGGAACAGTTGGTTAAAGAGGGCAAGCTGAAACAATTCCTGTACCAACCTAATGGACGAGGAAACCAATCCGGGGTAGCGAACCACGACGGCCCTTCATCGAGACCCCCTCTAGGTACTATCAATGTCATTTTCGCGGCACCTGGAAGGACTGGCTCATCTCCTTTAGGGTAATGTCCGTGGCTCGCACATTAGCCGAGGACTCACGTGATCAGCCGAAGAGGATTAAGGCAAGCATCCTACCGGCCCTGAGTTTCTCTGAAGAAGACAAGATGGGGACTATCCAGCTCATGACGATGCCTTGGTGGTAACCCTCAGAATAGGGAACTATGACGTGAAGAGGGTAATGGTTGACCAGGGCAGTGGCGCAGACATCATGTACCCTGACCTATTTAGGGGCCTGAAACTAAGAGCCGAAGATCTCACGGCATATGACTCACCCTTGATAAGCTTCGAAGGGAGAGCTGTGGTTCCAATGGGACAAATCAAACTGCCTGTGCAATCAGGCCCTGAGGTGGTAGACGTGGATTTCATCGTGGTCGATGCTTATTCTCCCTATACGGCTATAGTAGCGAGACCATGGCTGCATGCGCTGGGGGCTGTTTCCTCAACCTTGCATGTCAAGGTTAAATTTCACTCTGGGGACCAGGTGGTGGAGTTGCTTGGGAGTCAATCTATGGCTCGACAGTGCGTCACGGCTGCAATTCTGCGACGACCAGAACCGGACTCCTCGGCCTCGGCTAACGGAGAAGCATAGCAATCAAAGACCCTTGCCGCGGCCGAGACAGACGAAGCGGTATGTGAGGAATTAGAGAAAATCCTCATAGACAATGACCTTGAGAAGTTCTTTCAGGTCGGAGTCCAAATGCCACAAGAAGAGAAGACAGAACTGATTCTATTTTTGAAGAAAATATGGACGTTTTTGCTTGGAACGCGTATGAGGCCCCGGGGTGGATCCGAGCTTCATATGTCATCATTTAAGGATCGACCCAACTGTAGCGCCGAGGAGGCAAGCACCTCGGAGATCCTCCAAGGAACATTCCGAGGCCGTAAAAGAGGAAGTGCTCAAACTCAAAAAAGCAGGTGCCATCAAAGAAGTGTTTTATCCTGAATGGTTAGCCCATACAGTGGTGGTGAAAAAGAAGAATGGGAAGTGGAGAGTTTGTGTAGACTTCACAGATTTAAACAAGCTTGCCCGAAAGACTCGTTCCCTATGCCTCGGATTGATCAATTGGTTGACGCTACTGTTGGACATCCTCGGATGAGTTTTCTTGATGCCTTCCAAGGTTATCACCAGATACCCTTAGCCGTTGAAGACCAGGAGAAGACTGCGTTTGTCACTCCTACGGGAAATTATCATTATAAGGTAATGCCCTTTGGTTTGAAAAATGCAGGGGCTACCTACCAGAGATGATGACAAGAATGTTTGAGGCACAGCTAGGAAAAACTATTGAGGTATACGTGGACGATATGGTGGTAAAAAGCAAAGAAGTTTCTACATATTTGGAAGATCTGAGCAACACTTTTCAGAAGCTAAGAGAGTATAAGTTGCGCCTCAATGCCTCTAAGTGCTCCTTCGGTATGGGGTCGGGCAAGTTTCTAGGATATATGGTGACACACCGGGGAATTGAAGTAAATCCTGCTCAGGTTAAGGCAATAAACAGCTTACACCCACCTCGGAATCCTAAAGAAGTGCAAAGGCTAACAGGTATGACTGCTGCCCTCAACCGGTTTATATCTCGGTCCGCAGACAGATGCAGACCTTTCTTTAAACTACTGAATAAATGGAAAGGTTTTGAATGGACCGAGGAGTGCGCGGTGGCTTTCCAACAGCTAAAAGAATATCTCTCGCGACCACCAATTATGTCTCGACCAGAAATTGATGAAGTTCTGTTTGCATATATTGCAGTGGCTGACCATGCAGTCAGCCTGGTTCTTATCCGAGATGACAATAATATCCAGAGACCCGTCTATTATGTGAGCAAATCTCTACATGAGGCCGAGCTGAGTTATCTGCCACTGGAAAAAGCTATCTTAGCAGTGGTACACGCTACGCGACGACTTCCCCATTACTTCCAGTCACACACGGTGGTTGTTCTTACGCAACTCCCTCTTAAGTCAGTTCTGCGAAGTGCAGATTATATGGGAAGAATTGCCAAATGGGGAACTGTCCTGGGGGCTTTTGATATCAAATATATGCCCCGCACCGCTATGAAGGGGCAGGTCATCGCGGACCTTGTGGCAGAATTTGCTGAGCCTTCGTTAGAAGACTACCAAGGAAGCATAGGTAAAAGGTCAGTAGGCATGATTTCACGCGAGGGGCCTTCATTGTGGAAAGTCCATGTCGATGGGGCAGCAAATCAAAGAGGATCTGGTGTAGGACTAGTCTTGGCATCCCCAGAGGGAATTACTTTTGAGAAATCTTTGAGGTTGGGGTTCTCGGCCACCAACAACGAAGCAGAGTATGAGGCCGTCCTCGCAGGGATGAACATGGTTCACAAGATGGGGGGGAAGACGGTGCAAATGTTCTCGGATTCACTATTGGTGGTAGGCCAAGTAGAAGGAAGGCTAGAAGCAAGGGATTCCAGAATGCGAGAGTATCTAACCCAGGTCAGGTGTATGCAGTCTAAATTTGAGTCTTTCTTACTAATACATATATCCAGATGTATCAATACCCATGCTGACTCATTGGCCACGCTCGCAACGTCCTCGGCACAGAGTCTGCCACGCGTGATCCTTGTTGAAGATTTGTTGAAACCCACTGGGACGGATGGTACCTCTACTCAAATCCTTCAAATTAGGACAGGGTCAAGTTGGATGGATCAGATAGTAACATTTCTCTGAAGTGATATTCTGCCTGGAGAAAAAGCTGAAGCGGATAAGATTCGCAAGAAGGCCACTCGTTTCTGGTTATCCGAGGACCAGAAATTGTATAAACGTTCCTTTTCGGGACCGTATTTGTTATGTGTGCACCCCGAGGCAACGGAACTACTTTTGGAAGAGTTGCACGAAGGGATTTGCGAAAGTCATACCGGGGGAAGGTCTTTAGCTCACAGGGCCCTTACTCAGGGATATTGGTGGCCAAATATGCAGAGGGAAGCGCAAGATTATGCAAAGAAGTGTGATCAATGTCAAAGATTCGCTCCAAATATACATCAACCAGGGGGAGTCCTGAATCCTCTGTCTAGCCCTTGGCCTTTTGCTCAATGGGGCTTGGACATTGTTGGCCCTTTCTCCAAAGCAGCAGGAAACAGGCGGTGGCTCCTCGTAGGGACAGATTATTTCACCAAATGGGTTGAAGCTGAGCCATTATCAAACATCAGGGACACGGAAGCAAAAAAGTTTGTGTGGAAGAATATCGTTACCAGGTTCGGCATCCCTCATACTCTCATATCAGATAATGGTTTGCAATTTGATAGCAAGGCCTTTCGAAAATACTGTGGTGATATGGGCATCACGAACAGGTATTCCACTCCGGCTTATCCCCAAGGAAATGGGCAAGCCGAGGCTGTCAACAAGGTAATAGTAAGCGGACTCAAAAAGAGGTTGGGGGACGCCAAAGGGAGGTGGGTGGAAGAGCTGCCACATGTCTTGTGGACATACCGGACTACACCTCGCAGATCCACAGGTGAAACACCCTTTGCTATGACTTATGGGGCCGAGGCAGTAATACCCTTAGAAACTGGGTTCCCAACCCTGAGGAAAAGCTCCTTCATTCCAGCCAGCAATGATGATCTATTAATAAAGAATTTAGACTTAGTTGAGGAACGACGGGAAAACGCCATGGTTCAACTAGCTTATTATC
>JACAVU010000046.1:0-100000 GCA_014183005.1 Castanea mollissima
ACGAAAACTGGAGGATGTGTGTCGACTTCACGGACCTAAACAAAGCATGCCCCAAAGATAACTACCCCCTCTCGCGAGTTGACATCCTGGTGGACTCTACGGCCCAACATCAGCTGCTGAGCTTCATGAATGCGTTTTCCGAATACAACCAAATCCGAATGGACAAAGTTGAGTAGGAAAAGACTTTGTTCGTAACAAGCCAAGGCCTTTTTGTTACAAAGTCATGCCTTTTGGCTTGAAAAACGCTGGCGCAACCTATCAAAGGCTCATGAACAAGATGTTTGCACGACAGATTAGAAGAAACGTCCAAGTATATGTCGATAACATGCTAGTGAAAAGTTGAAGGGAAGAAGATCTTTGAAGGATCTCAAAGAAACCTTCGATACTTTTCGCTCCTACAACATGAAGCTTAACCCAGGCAAGTGTGCCTTCAGAGTGATAGCGGGAAAGTTCTTAGGGTACATGGTATCCCAACGAGGTATCGAGGCTAACCTGGACAAGATTCGAACCATAATAGGGATGGCGCCTCCTAAAAATATAAAGGAAGTACAAAGCCTTAATGGCAAGGTCGTCGCGCTTAATAGATTTGTGTTGAAGGCAACGGATGCATTTTCCAGATACAACCAAATCCGAATGGACGAAGCTAATCAAGAAAAGACTTCGTTCGTAACAAGCCAAGGCCTTTTTTGTTACAAAATCATGCCTTTTGGCTTGAAAAACGCTCGCGCAACCTATCAAAGGCTCATGAACAAGATGTTTGCACGACAAATTGGAAGAAACGTCCAAGTATATGTCGATAACATGCTAGTGAAAAGTTGAAGGGAAGAAGATCTTTGGAGGATCTCAAAGAAACCTTCGATACTTTTCGCTCTTACAACATGAAGCTTAACCCAGGCAAGTGTGCCTTCGAAGTGATGGCGGGAAAGTTCTTAGGGTACATGGTATCCCAACGAGGTATCGAGGCTAACTCGGATAAGATTCGAGCCATAATGGGGATGGCGCCTCCTAAAAATATAAAGGAAGTACAAAGCTTTAATGGCAAGGTCGTCGCGCTTAATAGATTTGTGTCGAGGGCAACGGATAGGTGTCTACCATTCTTCCGCACACTGAAGAAATCCTTTGAATGGACGACCGAATGTCAACAAGCATTCGAAGACTTGAAGGCCTACCTCTCTTCACCACTGTTACTAAGTCCCTCACAACCAGGAGAAGAACTCTTCCTCTATCTAGCCGTCTCCCTGGCTGCTGTCAGTGCGGCCTTTGTTAGAGAAGACGACAGGATCTAAAGGCCGTGTACTACGCCAGCAAGGTGCTGCATGGTGCAGAAGAAAGATATCCCCCCATGTAAAAACTCGCCTTCGCTCTAGTCATGGCGGCCCGTAAACTCAAGCCATACTTCCAAGCCCATACGATAGTTGTCCTAACTGACAAACCTTTGCGGCGAGCAATGGGTAGCCCTGAAGCTGCCAGGCGAATGGCATTATGGTCAATAAAGTTAAGCAAGTTTGACATACAATATCGCCCTCGCACCGCCATCAAGGAACAAGCTGTCGCCGACTTCATTGTAGAATTTGCCAACGTAGAAGGCGAGGGGGCAGAAAATCCCCAATGGAGCATATTCACGGATGGGTCGTCCAACAGAAGGCTGGTGGAGCAAGAATTGTACTCAAATCCCCAAAAGGCAATGAGATTGAATGTATGATCCGTCTTGATTTCCCTACGATTAACAATGAAGCCGAGTAAGAAGCCTTGATAGCGGGTTTAGACCTTGCCAAGGCCGTAGGGGCCGCAAACATGGTTGTTCATTACGACTCCCAAGTCGTCACAAGCCAAGTGAATGGTGAATTTGAGTGTAAGGGCGAAAAGATGAAAAAGTATTGGGAGCAAGCGAAGAGGAGAATGGATGAGCTGCAGGCCAAGATAGTCCAGCTCCTAAGAGGAGAAAACGAGCAAGCTGACCCGTTTTGCCAAAACCACGTCAGTAGAGTATATAATCGCCCTCGACAAGGTACTTTCTTTATTCAACCCTCACCACTGATAGATGTCGTCAACATACAGGAGATAGGTTCCAAAAACAATTAGACCACCCCCTTAATCTCTTACTTAAAAGATGGTATGTTGCCCAGCGAGAATGAGGCGGCGAGGAAGCTGAAGCCAATCAACGCATTTTGTCTTGATAAAGAACGTCCTGTACAAAAGGGGATTCTCCCGACCATACTAAGATGTTTAAGTCCTGAAGAAGCGGATTATGTCATGAAGGAAGTACATGAAGGGATCTGTGGTAACCACTCAGGGTCGCAATCATTAGTACATAAGTGATCCGGGCAGATATACTACTGTCGTCCATGCAGAAGGACGTCGAGACATATGTGAAGGCTTGCAACAAATGTCAAAGGTTCAGCAACATAATTAGGCAACCAACAGAAAAGCTGACTCCAATCACAGCTCCATGGCCGTTCGCCCAATAGGGACTAGACATCATAGGCCATTTCCCTAACGCAATGAGACAGCTGAAGTTCCTAATAGTCGGTATAGACTATTTCACCAAATGGGTGGAAGCCGAGGCATTGGCCACCATTACCAAGAAGAACGTACGAAGCTTTGTTTGGAAAAACATAATTTGTAGATACGAAATCCCCAGGGTCTTAGTCTCGGACAATGGTAAGTAGTTTGATAATGATGCCTTTAGAGACCTTTGTTCGCAGTTAGGGATCCGGAACCACTACTCCTCGCCACTACTCTCTCTCGCCAACGCAAGCACTGGTTGAGGTCACGAACTGATCCTGCTTCGAATCATCAAGACTCGGCTCGAGGGGGCAAAGGGCATATGGCCAGAAGAATTGCCAAGCTTCCTATGGGCGTACAAACGTCAGCCAGAACACCCCAGGAGAAACTACGTTTCGAGAACGAACGTACGGAGCGATGCAATCATCCTAGCTGAGATTGGCTCACGAGTTACAGGGTGGACAATCACGACGAAGGGAGGAATGACGAGGCCATACGTCTACAGCTTGATCTAGTTGACGAGGTCAGAGCAATAGCTGAACAGAGACTCGCCCGATATCAGGACCTCATGGCCACACACTACAACTCTAGAGTTAACACCGAGACTTCAAACTCGAAGACCTCGTCTTAAGGAAAGTGATGGGTGCTGCCAGAGATCCCGCACAAGGAAAGCTCGGTCCAAACTGGGAAGGACCCTACAAGATAACGTCATGGCTAAGGAAGGGAACCTACCACTTACAGACACTTGACGGGCAGAAACTACACCACCCATGGAACATCGAGCACCTCAGGAAGTACTACCAGTAGAAGATAGCATGAAAAGCACCACTTCTCGTCTCCAATTTATCCAACATATTTCCTTTAATCATTTATCTTAGTTTATTTTTTGCCTACAATACATTTTAAGCCCAAGGGGCTGAAGGTTTATTCTTTTTGGAAAAATTATTCTACTTATGCATTCATCATAATAAAGGAATTTATTCAGAAACGATTGATAATTTGTTTATGTTAGCTAGTCTTTAAGGAGACAGCATTGTCCCACAAAGTGGACAACCTTATAGTGAACCCACAAAATGGAGGAATCTACCATTAAGTCCACAAAGTGGATGGTCTTATGATTAAGTCCATAAAGTGGACAAACATACTGCTAAGTCCACAAAGTGGACGGTCTTATGGTTAAGGCCACACAGTGGACAAACCTACTATTGAGTCCACAAATTGGACGACCTTAGGTAAGGTCCCACAAAGTGGACGATCTTATGACTAAGTCCACGAAGTAGACAGCCTTTTCAAGTCCTTAAAGTGGACGAGCTTAGTATAACGGCCACTAAGTGGCCGACCGTTATAAAACCTACAAAACAAACAAGTTTATGAATGGTAAGCCAAAAGAAAGCTGACGCCGTTACCCATAAGGCTGACGGGTAGATAAAATGGCTTGAAATCAGCTAAAAGAAAGCTAACGCCATTGCCCCTAAATCCGACAGATACCGAAAAATCTAAAGTATATTATCGACTGAGAAAGCTGACGCCGTTAAAAGCTGACAAGCACATAGCTAAGTTTTGATCCAATGTCGTCGCCCATAAGGCTGACAGATTGATAAAAACAGCTCGAAGTCTCAGCTAAAAGAAGGCTGACGCTGATATTACTTTGATAAATAACACAAAAACAACATCGTCACCCATAGGCTAACAGGCTCATCACGAGCAAGTGGTTTTTAACTTAGATAGAAGAGAGAATTATGCCTCGAATATAAAACAACATATTGAGATTAACATAAATAATGTCTATACAAAAGCCCAGAGCAACAGCGTCAAACATTACAATTCGTTTACGTTTTACAAAAAAAAAAAAAGGAGAAGTGCTAAAGTTCATGAAGCGGGGGGATCTTAAGACCTTCCGTCACCTTCGGCAATTAAAGGCTGGGTGCCAGGAATAGAAGAGCCGATGGCATTTAGATCGTCACCATGAGGATTTGCTAACGAAGTCGAAGTGATAGGCTTGTCCATGACTGGTTGAGCAAGAACAATGTTGTCATTCCTCTGGTTAGCATCGTCACCTTTCTCATTAACAGTGTCGCCTACAGGAGTCGACGGGATAGACTCATCCATGGAAATCTTGGATAAATCCAAGTCAGGATATATGGATTTTACCTATTTCAAGCAGTCCTCAAACCCGTCACCATAGTAGGTGGCACAAGCATCTATGAAGGATGACAAGTCTTTAAACTCCGTCACAACATCGCTCCTAGCCGTTTCCACCTGAACTAGGATGGATTTTAGCTCCTCTTTTGCCGTCAGCTTGGCTTTTTCTTCCAGCTTCTGCTGACGACGTTCCTCTGCCAACTTCTCCTTTAAATCCTTTAGCTTCGTACCCAGTACACGGTTCGCATCCTTGTATTGCGCTTGTCTGTCAGCTAAGTACTTAATACGTTCATGCAAACGAGCCATCACCCTCTCCTTGGAAGAGCACCTCTCGGACAAATCCTTCACGCGAACCACAGCCTGCATGGCCAAAGAAAAACAACGTCAGAACATTAAAACTGGTCAGGCACCAAAATAAAGAGAAAGGCATACCCGGGTAAGATCAAATAAGCCTAACGCCCCTATCTCGTCCGTTGCCTGCTCAGCAGAAGGGCCCATCTCTTCATCCTTTAAAATGGACTTTGTCACCTCCACGACATAATCTTTGTGGGTCAAAAGGCGGCGGACGGATCCCTGGCTGACGAGGCCAGATGACGTCATCGACCCTTTGCCTACCCTATGGACGGACCTGGGAGGTGACAACCTCTTTAAAGATTTATCTCCAGAAGTCATGGCAACCTTCTTCCAGGAACGGTCATCCTCACGGCAGACGACGGTGTCGACTCCCCCTTAGCCTTCTCCTGTTTTTTCTTCTTGGCAGTAGCGACAGCCCGTATTCTTTGCCTGGCTGACTCCATTTCTGCAAAAGATAGAGATGGTTAGAAAAGAAACAACGTCAGGATGCAGACGAAGGAAATTGGGAGATACTCATGCCGACAAGAGTAAGCGTTTAATTTGCAAGCCTCCTCCATCAGCTCCGGACCACCACAATACAAGTGTAAAGTATCTAGAGTGATTAGGTCCCGACACTTCCGCTCGTCCAAGGGGATAGCCGTCACTCGATGGATGAAATCCTTTTGCTCCACGGTAATGTGTGGACAGGTGTTAGTTGAAAAGAAAAGGAGACGAGGTTAAGGACCAAACAGACAGACGAAGTAAAAAAGCAAACGGTATCAACCTGAGTTTTTGACGTATGCCCAGGTGTTGTCAAAAAAGCCATGAGGCATTGACTCCCACTCCTCCTGATGACATACCTAGTTCGTCCCCTCTACGAAGAAATATCTGCCCTTCCACTTTCTATTGGAATCAGGCATGTCCGATACCAACTCTAACTCCTTCTCCCTTACTGCGAAATGATACACCCCCTTTGACGAGGAGATATGCTAAGGGCGATAGCACCAAAAGAACTCATCTAGGGTTAATTGACAGTTCCCACCACTCAGACGACCCCACAGGATCTCAGCACCAATCAATGTTCGCCAAGCGTTAGGGGCAATCTGGCTGACAGATATCCCCAGAAAGTTAGCCAGTTGACGATGTAACGCCGTTAGTGGTAATCTTAATCTGGCAGCGAACATGGCATCATACATGCCAACATCCACAGTTCGTCCCAAGTAACATCTCTCACCCTTCTCAAGGAGGCAAATTGGGATATCGTCTGGTATTTAATAACAGGACTGCAAATTTTTGAAAATATTTTCCGACATCGTTGGGAGGAATTTGTTGACGAACCATTCTGGGGGTAAGATGAAAGGACGATCATCATCAGAAGCTCCCGAGGTACTCTTTAAGGTTTCCTCGGTACCGTCATTCCCACCCCCGTCACTGGTACTTTCCTTTTTCTTCATTGATCCTCTGGTCTCTGTCACCTACCCTTTCCTCTCCACCGTCCTCACTCACCTTACTTTCTCTATACTCCCTACTTCCTCGTCAGAAGAATAGGTTGACGTTTCCCTTTCTGACGACCAAGATAGGCCCTTCTCGGCTCACGGCCTAATTGGAAGACCTCGTCGTAAACCCGCTCTGTCGCGGATCGACGATTGATCACTCGTCGCCTTCCTAGACATCTGACTACCTACAACGACGGGTTTATTCTAAGAACTCTAGGCCGACGACCTCACTAAAGGCACTACTAGAAAAATAAATAGATAAATAAAGGAAGGGACTTACGAAGTAAAAGGCGGTTACCAAGGAAGTCCCGAAAAAGATAAGTTGACGGCAAGTCTATGGTACGGAGTCGAAAGATTAGTGGTGTCGTTCTCCCTCTCGAAATCAGCAAGGTGTGAAAGTGGAAAGTTGGAAGAAAGGGAAAATGAAAATATATATATATATATATAGGCAAAAAAGGGCACGGAAGACGAAGCAACACGCTCATCCAGGCACAGGTCAATCAGTCCGCCATGTGTCCCTCCATTTAATGAAGATGGGTCGAATTACGCATGAGTGGTTCCCCAATAACGTCAACTCCATAACCCGTCAGCTACAGCTGATGGGGTCATAGAGTAGGGGGCAGCTAATGAGGGTGATTTTACAAGTCGTTACTAACACCTTAAGAAGGCTGACGAGAGTAACGAGCCTGTCAGCTCTGGTCACTGAACCATCTCCCTTCAACATCCGCAGCTCTGCCTCATATCTGACGGTGTTGGGCTGAAAGGAGAAAACTAATGAGATCAAGGCTGAAGGAAGAAAGCTGACGAAGTCAAAACTGAAGGTTCTAAGCTGACGACCTTTCTGGAGACAGATGTGTAAGCTGACGACCTTTCCGGAGACAGATGTGTAAGCTGACGACCTTAGGAAGGAAAAGCTGACGGAAGGAAAAGCTAAAGAGGATAAGCAAACTTTCATCCATAATCTATCTTGTCCTCCACGAATGCGCGTGTAAGGAAAGTTCTTGTGCTACACGTTTGACCCTAGTCGAGAAGATTCCTATAAGGAAAAGGGCTCTAGGAAATACGTAGGATCCACAAAATTACTCTCCTAGAAGGAAAATACTTCCTCAACAATGCGCTTATTTCGGCTCCACACTACTATATATACCCCAAAACTCTCATAAACCACCGTACGCATAATTCACTTCAGCTCTAGCACTTTAGGGTTGTAAATAAGAAAAGAAGCTCTAACTTGACCTTCGGAGGGTTTTGGCCGGCACCACACCGGTGCCCTTCGTTTGGTCTTGTCTTTTGTTGTGCAGATGTTGTTTCGAGTCAAGTGAGGGTCACATGACAACTGGTGAATTTTTCCTCATCATCATAATTAAACTTCAACAATAATAATTATATTAAAAATCAATGTCTCCTTTCCTAATCCCATATTTCTTTGACAAGGTTCACCATAGAATGAAATCTATATACAACCTAGTTCATTCTCTTAATACATCTGCTAAGTGCTAAGAAGATTATTATGACGAACCAAGTTTTGATTCGATTTTTCTTTTTCTCCCATTATTTGAACAGTATAGTTCTCGCTAAAGAGATCGTAGTCGCTAAAAAGGAGATAGACATTTTTGAAAAGTAAATATACATTATTGTTTTAAATATACCAGAGCGGTTTGAACGCAATCGTGGAGATGGCCGAGTTGGTCTAAGGCGCCAGATTAGGTTCTGGTCCGAAAGGGCGTGGTTCAAATCCCACTCTCCACAATACTTTTGTCATCAAAGTGAAAAAAGCCACAAATAAGAAGCCTTAAGAAGAGCTAATTTCTTCGCCATATTCGAAGCCTACTCTGATTTTCCAAACTGCTTTTTTCCTCTCTGTAAAATTACTGTGTATTCTGTTGAACAGAACTTCAATCTTACGGAAAGTAAAATGTATGACCTGTTTTACTTTCACAGATAATCATTCTTGAGAAGTAGGTAACCACATGCAATCTTGTTTATTTTACCCAAGGGGTACTTCAAAGAAACATTAAAAACAGTTGATTTCAAAGGAAAGAGATCTCTTTCTTTATACAGCTGGAAGAGTAACCATGAACATTGGAGAACTTACAAGTTACAAGGACTAATCAAAACAAGTCCAGATCAATTCCTTTTCTATTTTTTGGTTTTGCGCCCACTCATCAATATGCTAATGCCGAAGCAACTAGGCTCAAAATTGTGACCCAAGATACAGTTGGGTATAGTGTGCCAACTGGGCTTTACACAAGCACTGCCACATTCTTAGAAAGGGATTATAAGAAAAGCATGAGATTGACGCTTGACTCACTAATTACAGTTAACCAAGTTAGATGTCAGTTGCTACAGAAATATGCTATGCACTTATTAAAGTTGGTTTGATTAATATAATTATCCAAACCCAAAAAATTGATACATAAAATTATTAGGATGAATGCAAATGAGTCACGATAAACTTATTAAATGATACAGCCTACAGCGAAATGTAACATGAGAACATCTCCAACTCCAATAAACTCAACACAAGTCCTAATTGGCTAATTCCATTTTTAGCTCTGTTTTAGGTTCAGAAACTCAGGCGGGCTTTGGCAGCCATTATGTCTTCCTCCGCTTCTACTCCATTGTTTTCATTTGTTAGTTCTGGTATCTCAGTACAAAATCAGGTGCATAAACTTCACAACTTTCCTACATCGTGTCCTCAAGTATCACTTGTCACCTCTCAAAATTCTATAGTTCTAGGGACAAAAAATTTGGTGAAAGAAAGAGAAAAACCAAACTCAAAAGACTTGTCTGATATTTATGTTGATTCTTGAAGTTCGGATATATTCTAAGAAACAAAGATCATCTCCATGTGAGAATTGCAACTCTATGGGGGTGATTTCAGCATGTTCTTTATCTGTGAAGATCCGTGGCACACCTGTGACAAGAGAAAAGGTAGATGTCCAATGAGGCCTTTTAGAAGAAAATTGCGGGGAGTTAATAATCATAGAGCAGCTAGATTAACATACATTTTGAAACAAGATTCTCAATGCACCAATGAGATATAGCACAACTAACAATCCTATATAAACAACTTACTAATATAAAGAATTATAAAAGTGAGAGTTTTTAGAAGAGCAGTAATTGTGGCATGAGTATGCCACACAATGGAGTTTTTCCCAAAAAATTAACCGTATTGTTTTACTCTTTATATATATATAAGATAAAATTTCAACCAATGGTATTAGTTCCATGATAATTGCTCTTTATCATTAGGCCAAGACACTAATAGGAATTTGATGTAGGCAAGGTTTAAACCCTAGATCTTTTATTCAACGATAATAAACTTTACTAGTTGAGATAACTAGAACTCATAATAACTGTAATTGTTAGACTTGGCTGCAAAGTACTGAGATAAAAAGGTTCTTGTCACTCATGAGCAGCTTTTTTCAGCCCTCTACATCCCTGAGATTTCCTTAGGAAATTTGATTTTCTTAAAAGGATACTCTGTAGATCAGTTGTGAATTTATAAATGATGAAATCATTGCTTTCGAACATGAAAGCAGCATAGGTTGTACAAGTAGAACACAGAAGCATAAGTTTTTTGCAATTATCAAATCCTAAATTGTTTGCTAAACTCTGATTTACCATCCACTAAAATATGCAGGTTTTTTTTTTTTTTTTTTTGTGGATAAGTCCCTGAAAATATGCTTTCTATTGAAGTTATATGAGAAAAGATTTGACGAACTTCAAAATGGATAAGAGAAACAAGTATCATCCACATGTACTCCAAACAATAGTCTACTAGCTGAAAGTTTACCCTTACCGTGAAAGCATTCTCTTGCATCTCCAGCCATTAGAACAATATCACCACTCCGAAGAAACATTGCCAATGGAGGATCCTCTCTAGACTTTCCTCCCAAAAGAAAAATAGCTTTGCAGCCCAAACTGAGGAAATGTAAAAGAAGAATTAGGACCTAACATGGTCTTGGCTCTTTTTTTTTTAATAAGAGAGAGGCATAGAAAGATACCTCATGCTTACTATAGGTTTACTCCAATCTGCTTCCATGTCATCAAGGTGGCCCCCAAGTGTATCACCTGCATGGGAAAAAAAAGGATTACTATAATGAAAAAAAACGATTTAAACTTTCTCAAATCAAGATATAAATTTTTTCTTCAGACTTAAAGAGTACCTATCCCAAAGTAGTTCACTATTGCAGCTTCTGGCTGGAATTGTTCCCCCTTAGGCATTGCTGGTGCTGCCATTCTTTTAGCCAGTTGACACAGAGCATCAGGAATCTTGTTATGTGGGAGAGATATATTATAGTTCCTCTACATAATGAACATAAATAGGTTTATAAATTCAATGAAAATAACCATGGCCCTTATTTTGTTCAATAGTTTGCCTGCACATGGTCCAAGCCATCATTCCATTAAAAAGATTTAGCTGTAAGCAAATGAATTTTGATTACTCAAACAGGATATGACTTTGACAAAATCCATATTCTATGTGCTTAGGACTTATGAGGTTAATATTGTCTCTCTATATTCAAATAAAATGTTTGTTACAGTTTTACTAAATTATAAGTCTAGATGGAGCCATTAAACTCAGATCAGCAGATACAACATTGAAGCTTCACCACCTGAGCTAGATGCCATCTCATTGTGACAACTGCATATAATCATGAAACATGCATAGAATGAGGTGCATATTTTCTTATAGAGTTTATTTCAGCTTAATGTTATAACAAATTAACAGACATTCTATGCAAATGCACCATACAATTAAACTTTTGATTTAAGTACTTTCTAACTCGAGCACCTACATTTATGCATCAAGTATAATTATTCTACAGAAATTATATTGATCTATAATCTACTATACCAAATAACGTAGTATAAAGCATTATGGACATTGCAATGATAATTACTTAAAACAATGTAAAAGAAAATTGACCATAGAACAAACAAGTAAAAACATAGGTGGGTAAAACACGAAAATGGGAAAAATAATATGAAAAATAGGTCAGCATGTACCTTCGACCAGTCAAATTGCAAGCCAAGGGTGCTCCAACGCAACTTCCGCAAAAGAACAGAGGCCAAAATTGATTTGCATGTATTTCCTCTTGAAGACACTGTATGTCCTTCATAGAATTCCCATCCATGGACATCTCCATTGCTGTCAGAAGGATTACATTTGGAGTCCAAACTAGTGGGACCATTCCCTTCTTCAACCAATACTTTCTTTTCTTTTGCAGCAATGAATAAGTCATTTATAGGACCATAAAATGCATTGTGATTCGTTCTGTTTGGAGGTTGAGGGAAGGTGGTTAAGCTCTCCCTTATCCATTGGCATTGTTCTTCTATGCTCAATGCTCCAGGAATAAAATAAAACCCTGCATTGCAAACGGCAAAGTATAATTTTTATGTACTACAACATGGGATGGACATTTTGCCATTAAAATAAGATTCCAGCCATTAAAACCTCTCTTAAAACCCAATAGATAGAAGCCTATTTTACTTCAAAACAGCCACACACACACACACATATAGGATTAGGATCAAGTAACACTTGGTGTAAGTCTTTGCATGTAACACCAGTCCATAACTTTTTATAGAATTAATATTTTGAAAATCCAACCATAAGATTACAGAATTCGTTGTTCTTAATATGCTCGCAAATTTCGTGCTAATTGGACGTTATTTATCATCTAATCCACAAGCTCATTTAAACATCTTGAAATTTAAACATTTTTACAACGAGATGGTAATTGACCTCCAATCATCTTGATAATGTAACCCATAAGTGTATTCGCCAAAATACTCTTTCCATGAAATGCTATGCAGTGGTGTGTGTGTGTGTGTGTGTATGTCTTACTGAAAAAGAATAACAAAGAAATTCTTATAATTGCAAACAATAGGAAATTAGTAATGTAGCCAAAGCTCTTATTGAACTGAATGTGAAGTATGACGACATTAGATTTATAGCTGATTGATTTACTAGTCATTCAATTCCGTCGCCACCAAAAACATGAAAATTTTTGCAATTTGTATACTAAAATAATAATAATAATTTTATAGCTAGGAATGAAGGAACTTATTATACCAGGGCGGTTTTCCAAGGAGAAAACTGGAAAATTGAAATCGCATTGAAGAGAGAGAATTCCAGGCGGAAGGTCACCGCTCTGATTGTAAGATTCTAGAATGGATTTGAAATCGAGGACCTCAGATAAATCCACTGGTTTTGGTTGTTTTTTCCTGAGAGAAAGTGGTCGCAAAGCTTACAATAAGACATGTTTGCAAAGCAAATTGATGGAAGAGAGAGAGAGAATTGAGTACTTTTTGGAGGATTTGGAAGTGTCATCGTAGTATAGCTTGTACTTCTTCTCGGCTTTTCTGAAAGCGGTTCGCTCGGAGCCGTCGGGGACTTTCTCCGATCCATACATTTGAGCCACGCCGGTGAGTTCAATCGAAATTTGGCGAGCAAGAAGATGGTGGGCGTATACAACTCCAACGGAAAATTGAATTCGGAGGGTTTGACTAGGGTTTCAGTTTCATCAAGACGGAACGGTTCATTTTTATTTTAAGCAAATTCTTCCTAGGTTATCACCGGCTTACATTTAAATCTTTGAATTATTAGCTTCCAAAAAAAAAAAAAATCTTTATATTATTAAAATACTCACGTGGCTTATTAGCGTTAGATCTTGAGTTCGATTCTTATCTCTTCTATTTTACTTTTTATTTAAATTTTTATGTATTAGGTCTCACCTATTAAAAGATAGTTTCGGTCCACACATGAGCAGAAGTGTTAGAAGTATTGATTTAATAATTAAATTTACCATATCTCAATAATTTAAACTTTTGAAAGAATTGATAATTTAACATGATATTTTATTAGAGTATGAAATCCTAAGTTTGATCCTTATCTCCTCCACTCTACCTCTCAATTAAATTTAATATGGTATCAGAGTATGTTAAATTTCCACATATTAGGCCCCTACTTATTAAAGGAAAGTTTAGGATTCCACGTGAAGGTGAGTGTTAAATTCACAATTTTTTTCTCTTAAAAAAAAATTCACAATTTCTTAATTGCTTGAACTTTTTGGACACTCAATAATTTAACAAATAAAACTCTACATTTTATTTAAGACTAGCTTAAAACTCCATGCATATGCATGGATATACTTAAAGATATACAATAAGATGCATAATGTAATTCCTACATTATAATTTAAATATTATTGATAGTTATTTTTATATTTTGTTAATTCTTTAAATAAATATGTAAGGATATTATTATGTATAAAATGTAAATTGTCAATTTTTTTTTAATTATTGTGAAGAACTTTTTTTTTCTTTTTTTTTTTACAACTCATTTATTCTAAGCTCTTTGATTTTTGTACTGAATAATTCACTTTGATGAATATTTATGATATAGTCCTACATTTGATTCTAAAATTAAGAAATAAAACTTGTAAGGAAGATAGGTCCAATAGTGTATACTAGGCCAGGGGCCCAGTCCGAGGATGCCTGATTATCTAAGGACAAGGTAGACATTGTTATAGAGATCAGCATTGATGAACAGAGAACGGGGTTTAGTTACGATGATCCGAGGAGGGGGCCAAGGAGAGATGCCTCCTCGGCTGGGTGTGTCCAAGGTTAGAAGGCGGGGTTCCCCCCTCCCCCCCCCCCCCCCCCAACCAATGTTTTAGGAGATTTTATTGGTAAGGGTATACATCGTAAAAGTATAAGACAAAGAAAAGTTATAAAATATCTAAGAGAAAACTACTACCACCGCATTGAATACTTTGTAACTAACTCTCAGTTCGCATTAATAAGGAAGTGATGCCTCAGCAGCAGTTTTCAGCCTTACAACTATTTCCAAAGACATCAGGAAGATGCTGATGGAACAAGGATGAATGTCAGTAGTTTGATCTACAAGTGGAAGGTAGAGGCAGAGGGGGGAAAATAGTATAAAATGGAGAAAGGATCCGGAGGATGGGGATCGAAAAAAGAAAAGAAAAACACTGTAGACTGAAGAATAATATTTGTAGTTTATCTCCTAAGTGCAATAAATAGAAGAATTAGCCTCCTCAGATTGGGTCCGAGGATGACTTTCCTTATATAAAATTGTTTCATCTTTACTCTATTGTCATATTGATCCACTATGATTATTATTCAAACTCATTAGAACCTAGATTTCGAACCCACTCTCTATAAATTCATTGTATTGGGCTCTTTAGGCCTATTTCCTTTCCTCTTTTGGGCTTAGGTACCAAATCATGTCCATACAATTGGCGCCATCTGTGGGTTTGAGGACGACTTTTCTTATATAAAATTGTTTCATCTTTACTCTATTGTCATCTTGGCCCACTGTGATTGTTATCCAAACTCATTAGAACCTAGATTTTGAACCTACTCTCTATAAAATTCATTGTATTAGGTTCTTTGGGCCTATTTCCTTTCCTCTTTTAGGCTTAGATACCAAATTGTGTCCCTACAAAACTCTTTAAAAATAATTTGGAATTAGAACTCTAATTTGGAACTCTAATTTGAGTTTCTACAATTTCACACATTATTATTATTAATATTTATATAGATTTGTTCATAAATCAATTTGATAGTCATTGAACAAAAATGGTAGAAGGAGAAATATCAATCTAAAAAGAAAATGTTTTTGTTTAAAGTGATAATGTGAACATAGTTTTTTTTTTTTTTTTTATTTATAGTTTTCTGTTTTTTACGACTTTGCTACCATCCAAAACAATAAAAATGTCTAATAAGAGAAAAACAAAAATGAATAATAGATATGGGTATTGGCTTTGAATCGAAACAATTTCCTAATTTTGAGACTTCAATTGACAAAACTAAAATTTTGGTACCTAACTTGAAATAGAGTATAGATGAGACTCTTTTTATGATAAGAGGGGGATGGAGAGAAGGAATCTAATGATTTAAAGGAAGCCCAAGGTACTTGGAGTGGATGAGAGTTTTCTTCAAGTATAATATTTGTTACTATTCCTATCTATATATATATATATATATAGGTAAAGTTTTCATCCAATATTCTTGTGTACTAGACAAAATATTGGATTGACAAATGATCGTTTAAGACTAATGTCATGCTTGTATTTCCTTTGATGCATAAAGCATTGAAGGTAAATTGTGCCATCCTCATATTCAACCACCACCATAAAAATCATTCATATGTAAAAATAAAAACTAACTTTACAGAAATCATTTTACTTAGGGAGAACTATAACAACTTTTTTTTTTGAGTAAAAAAAAATAAAATTAAACGGATATGTAAACCTAGGGAATTAAATTGGCACTCATGGTTATTATTCATTTTTCGTTTTTGAACCCAAATTAAAATTATTTTTAGGCTTCAAGAGTTTTGTAACTCAACTAGTGTTTCATAGTATTTCTAAGGAGACATCTAATCTAGGGTTGAAATTAGACATGACAAAATGATTTAAAATTTGCTGACCTAACCGACTTGACCTTAAACAATACCCGACCCAAACCCGAATTTTTTGACTTGAAGCAAAGTGGGTTGAAATGTGACTTGGCCTGTTTTTTTGGGTCAACCCAACTCGACCTGTGATAGGACTTATTTAAATTTTTATTTTTATTTTTGGAAAAAATAATAAAATTAAGACTATTGGTTTAATTGTTTGTTATGAGTTTTAAGGAAACAGTTGAGACCTTTACAAAACTACATGTAAATGAATTGAAATATGAATGGTTGAGGCATTCTATAATGAGTAAAGATTTTTAGATATCAAATAACAAAGTACATACTAAGATAATTTGGTATAGTAGAATTAAAAACATATAATTAAAATTATAAAAATGTATGAGAAACATTCATAAGTGTGAAAGGAGTGAAGGTAAAGTATCAATGAAATTAGCATAAATTATTAATACTTAGGTCTATTTTTTACCAATTCATGTCCAAAATAAACAACTTTTCAAATTAAAATTATTATATTTTTTAGAGTATGTATTATTTAACAATGACATGATAATCATAAAAGAGACCATGTATAAATAAGTAAACAATCAAAATTTAATGTATATTCTCTAATTGAAATAGAGTGCCAATCATAATTAATTATAGATTATAAAATTAGTTTTCAAGATTATAAATTTCTTATATGTATTTATTTTTTTTCAAATTATTGTCCAATAAAGCATTTGTAATTTTGTTTTATGTTTTGAGATGTTGATATTGTATAGAAATAAAACTTGCATATTTGTTTTACTTATCCTTTGTGCTATTTTGTTTTGGTTAGTAATGTTAATATTTGTATAACTTTAAAATTATTGAACAAGTATTAATTTGTTTAGCTAATCTTATTCTTGATATAAGTGGTGAATTCTAAGTAATGCATTTTAGATACAATAATTTGTTGTGTGACTTCACAAATAACAAATAAATGATCTTTTTATATATAAAAAAAAATTTATATGAAAAATACGAGTCAGCCCAACCTGATATTACCCGACTCGCAACATGATTGACCGACCCATTTCTAATCTGCTTAAAATGGTCCTTTTTTTTTAACCGAATTCAATTTTTTTTAGAGAGTTTCAACTTATGACGTCTGCTCATAATGATAACTCTTTATTATCAGACCAAGACACTAATCAGTTTTTGGTGTAGGTGGGGATTGAACTCAAAATCTCTTATACAACTATTAGAGACTTTACTATGAGCTAACTGGAACCCACGACCGAACCCAATTGAT
This sequence comes from Castanea mollissima, assembly GCA_014183005.1. Classification (NCBI taxonomy): domain Eukaryota; kingdom Viridiplantae; phylum Streptophyta; class Magnoliopsida; order Fagales; family Fagaceae; genus Castanea; species Castanea mollissima. The sequence continues at coordinate 17,210 of JACAVU010000046.1, forward strand.
GGGTAGTTGAAATGTTCTCTATTGTATTATAAAAAAATAAAAAGTGCGTTATAAAAATAAATCCTTTGGATTATAGGAAAAGTGATTCGAGCGCTCCCATCCTTTATCGCCACTTGTTTAGGATGTAGGAAAAGACAACAAAGCCAACATTATTTTTCGATAGTGCAGGCCTTTGAGACATTTCACTAGTTTAAGACTCCAATTGCCTCGAACTTAAAGCAAGGCGCCCATACAACTGAGAAAAAATCCGTCTTATTTTTAAAAGACATTTCAGTTAAATTTGAGAAAAAGATATCGGCTATACATATAAAGCCCAACCAAAAAAAAAAAAAAAAAAAAAAAAGCCTCCAAGGCCGAGACATTCTTTTCTCTCTATCAAAAAAGAAACCAGAAATGGCGTGCAGGACTGCTTTGCGTTTTGTATTCTTAGCGGAACCGTGGCGACCCGTTTATCTCAATCGGAGCACCGCGTGCGCTTCTATCAGGACCCGTGGATCTTCTTCTACTCTCAGTCTCAGGTTGAGCAGCAGCAAATTCAGGACCCGGGATTTTCACACGGCGACACGAACTCAACTCAATTGCTCTCGCAACGAAACACCGTCATCATCATCGGACGACCAGAACCCTCCTCAAGAAGCTGTTCTCAAAGCTATTTCAGGTTCTCCTAATGTCTAAACCATTCTCTTTATCTAACCCTGCTGTGTTTTTTTTTTTTTTTTTTTTTGGTTTTGTTGGGATTATGTTATGGTCATTATATATTGCCCAAATAGAGACAACCTCGTATATTTTATTTAATTTTTTATTTCCTAAGGTTGCTCTGTTATATGTTGCACGTGTTTCTTTAATTAAGTGATGGTTATATCTTTATATATTTAGTTTAGTTATATATACATATTGATAAAAGTAATGTTGGGTTGGTATTGGAAGCAGAGTTGTCTAAGACAGAAGGAAGAGTTGGACAAACCACAAATGTGGTGATTGGTGGCACCGTGACTGACGATTCAACCAATGAATGGCTTACTTTGGATCAGAAGGTATCAAACTCCCCCTTCCTTCAAGTTATTCCCACCTTTTCTGTTATGGAATAACTCTAATTTCTTTTTCACTTCCCCTGTGGTTGGCAAAGAATTTGAACCCAGCTCAAAGCGTCTAAGATACTATATATACCTTAAAAGAAAAAGAATCTAACCTTTGCGTATTGTTTATATTAGAAAATTCACAATTTTGTAATAACTTAAGCTTTACTCTACCTCCCATTAAAATGTTAAATATCCCATGCGTTGGGCCCCAATTATTAGGAGAGTTTAGGCAGACATGTGTGGGGGAAGTTAGAATTATAGTTAAATGATTAAATTCACCGTTTTCTATTAGCTTAAGTTTTAAATTTATAGAAAAAAAGCTTTTTATTTTTTAAAGTATAGATAAATTTATTTAAATTAATGAACTGTGGCACAAAGCTTCAATTCTATAACATTGTTTTTTACTGGTAAGGCATATGTATATTAGTATATTACAATCGTGGTCTAGAAACAGTGGTCTACTTGTGCTTAATTTTGATTACAATGCTAGAGTGCTTATGAAAGTAATGGTGGTATTGTTACTTTACCAGGTGAATTCATACCCAACAGTTAGAGGGTTTACAGCAATTGGAACTGGTGGTGATGATTTTGTGCAAGCTATGGTTGTCGCTGTTGAATCTGTAATTCAACAACCAATCCCTGAGGTAGTTATACTTTGCCTTTTCGTGTGAATCAATTTGTTCAAAATGTCTAAAAGTTAATGCATGGATTTATCTTAGCATTTAATACATTGTGATTTAATTGAATGAAAAATTTTTGTGGTTCACAGGGTTAGTTTATGTTTATAATAAATTTTGTGCTACCTTTTGTCCATCAAATTTATTTTATAGGATTTAGATTAGAGAAAATTTTAGATTTTTAATGACTGAATATTTTTAGATTTGCATGTGTCCAAGAATTTCTGGGGGATCAAATTCTCGCCATTACATTTTGCATCAGTGCTAATAATTATACTATTAGCTAATAAAATATTTTGGAGACGAAGTTCAGTTAGATGCAGATGAACAATGATTACGGCAAAAATGAATCTTTAAGAATATTGAATTCGGGCACATTCTAAGTATCTAGTTGACAGTATTAGCAGACGGTTATTGTCACCCAAACAAAATAGATGCCATAATGGTGAGGAATTTATTCTGGATCAGCAATTATGGGGCTGTAAATGAACTGACATGTTTATGAATAGCTTGGAAAGAAGCTTGCTTATTTTTATTTATTTAGCTTGATTATTCCACATGCCAATCTCAAACATAGTAATGTGTTTCTATACAAGTCCGAAAGTATGAGTCGCAAGTTGAATATATATTGTGTATTGTTTGTTTGTATGTATACAAGTATAAAATAAGTTTGCAAATAAGTTCATAAATCTTTAATTTCTTGATAATATAAGTAGTCCATTTCATACTAAAAATTATATATGATTCTCATTCTAGCAACAAAGATTGAAAATTTTAATTTTTGTAAGTTCAAATGAAATTTATGTAATTATTTTAAATAATATGATCTCCACTATAATTTAGCCATTAATCTTTAGTATAGATCTGTGAAGAGTTAAAAAAAAAATCAACCCCGTTTGGAGGGGAAATGTATATAATTTTAAAATAATATTCTTTCCACCCCCTTAGGTGGTTTAAACAGCAAGGAATGGACTTGTTTGGGAATTTTAAGGAGGAGAAAATGGAATGGGTAGGATGGAAAACACCCATTCCTCCATTTTCCCTCTAAAACCCAATAATTTTTTCCTCAAAAATGAGGTGGAATCAGAGAGAATGAATTTTGTTAATGAAAATTGAACCTAAGTTCCCATAATGGCCATTAAAATTGTTAAAATCCTTTATTACCCCTGTACCTACATCCCCTTTTTTTTTCAACACAAGGTCACTTTCCTCATCCATCTCACGCTGCACATCCACTCTTTCTAACACCCAATCAATTCTAGCTTGTACGTGCTTCTCTCAAATGCATATTGCAAAGCTTAAATATGGGAAAATGTGAAGAAAGTAACCTAATGAATTACCATGGGATCAAAAAATGTAGAGCAATTAGCTTCATTGAAGTTTACGTTTGTGTTTATGATTTGGTTGATGAGAAGAGACATGAATTTCAAGTAGAATATACTCCATAATTGATCAATTAACAGATCATTTGAAGTATGTAGGGTATTCATGCAATATTCAAGTGCGTATTTAGACGTAGAGGAAATCTAGTGCTTTAGTTATATATACAAGTTGGTGAAATCAACCATTCTTGTACGTATAAATTATTTATATTTGTATAGAAAATCATATAATAATGACATGAGTTTTGACATCTTGGATCAGTTTAGGAACTATTTGAAACTTTTACAATAATGCTCAGCAAAAGAAATGTATCATAACTCGATAGTTAGGGGAGAGCGAATTTGAACCCAAGACATTTCTATTGGAAACATCAGGAGGTGCCAGTAAAGCTACAAGGCTCACGCAAAAGAAAAAGAAATGTTTCATAACATTATCTAAGTTTTGTCTTGTAACTCTTCCATATCCTATGCAACTGCACAAGCAACCATTTTGTTTTAGGTGTTTAGGAAAATTAAATGACTAGCACATAGAAAGGGAATACTTATAAAAGAGGGGTATAATAGTAATTTTCACTAAAAAAGATTAATTTCCATTCATTTCTTTTAAAATATTTAGACAAGATAGCTTAATTTCATTTTATTCCTTTATAATATACTCATTCTATTCCATTCCATTTGTACCATTCCTTTATGAACTCCTAAACAAGATTCATAAGTGGTTGTTAATGGAGTTGAAGTTACTAAATTCTGAGGAGTTGGTATCAATTTATGCCTAATTGCTCCATTAGTCATGGTATTTACTTTCTATGATGAAAATAAGTCAATCAAGTAGCTCGTGAACAAGCTCAAGCTTGTTCTACAAAAAATGATCAAAGTCTAAACATGTAATCTAGCTTGGTGATAGCTCAAGCTTGGCTTGTGCTCAAAATAAAATTAAATGAACAAATCATAAGCTTTTAAACGTTTAGCTTGGCTCAAATATTGCCATAATCAGCACTATGTGTTTGAGTCGAATCAGCCAAATCATGAACTTCCTTGCTTTTGTATATCTTGAGTAAGGTCAGTGGGAGAGTTGACAACTTGTTGCCTCATTGTGAATTTGTTAAGGAGCTGTGGTCCCTCGTATTTGTTTGTTTGGGGTGCAATGGGTGATGCTTGGTAGGGAGATAGAGCTGTTGGAGTGTTGGAATGGGGACTTTGTCAAAGGGGCTTCAGGTGTACTTTGGAGGGCTATCTCATTGTTATGATCCTAGTTTTCCACATAGATTAAGTGTAAGCTTAACTATGAGTATATAAGCTCTTGGACACCCTTCTCTTCCAAGCTGGTTTTCAAGGGTGAGTTCTACCCATAGATATGTATCATTTGGTATTAAAGCCAACCCCCATGTTGAGTAATCGGATGTAGCTAATTGAGTGTGGGACCAAATGAGTTATGGCTTTGTGGCTGAATCTTGGAGGGGGCAAGCTAGAAGCTGTCATAATTGCTCATCTTAGCAAGGGGATGAGGCCTAAAGACCTACGGTTGATACCTGATGAACTTTTCATCCAAGAAAAGGTGAAGGGTGGTTGGGAAGTATCATGCATGGTTCCCCCCCCCCCCCCCCCCCTTCCTTCGATCCCACCCAGCAAGATATGGCTCAGCCAAAAAACTTGAGCACCCCACTCAGACAGTGCTTTGAACATGAAAGTGTGCAATTTCGCCCCCTTCTCCCATAGATTAAAATAATTGATAGGTGGGTGGAGCTGCCAAAAAGAGAAAGGGCTACCATCAGGTCAGTGTCAATAGAGTGAGTTATCATGGATGTCGGCTGCGGAGCGTGATGATATGTTATGATCCTAGTGTCCTACATGGATTAATTGTTAGCTTAACTATGCGTATATAAGCTCTTGGGAACCCTCCCCGTGCAAGCTGGTTTTCAAGGATGAGTTCTACCATTGAGTTTGTATCACCCATTTTGTCTTGTGTGGACTATTTGGAGTGAACGGAATAAGTGAGCTTTTGAGGACTCAAAACAGTGCATGATAGAGCTGAAGTTGATTTTTTTTTTTTTTGGGTATCCTGTTGGATTGGAAGACTGTACTTCCATGTCATTCCTATTCCTCTTTCTTAGATTTTCTTGATTACTGTAACGGAGCTTGGGGATGTTGAGGATGACATTTAGCACACAGCTTGTGTATTGATAGGCATCTTCCTTGTTTTGCAGTCTAACAAAACTTTTTCTCACTTATCACAAAGGGATAATGTTGTGTTACAACCTGATGTGTCTAATAAGATTTGATAGATGCAAACAGCTAACTATGGTATACCTAACGTATGACTGCAAACTGAAAGATCAAAGTTAGAAACAAGAAATGAAAACTTAAATTAGTAGTTTTGGACTATGGGACTTTCTATGGGGTGGCCTAGGGGATGAGCCCAAATTTCATCTTGTTAATTAGACTACGGATTCTACTCCACTTTCTTTAGGTGGTTTGGGGATTAGGAACTTCAGAACCTATAATGTAGCTTTATTAGGGAAGTGGTTATGGAGATTTGGGCAAGAAAGGGATGCTCTATGGCAACAAGTGATAGAGGTGAAGTATGGTTGTGATTGGGGTGGTTGGTGTTCTAGCTCGTTCTCTGGTCCATATAGTTTGTGGAAAAATATTAGAAGGGGGTGGCCTTCTTTATCTCGGTTTATTTTGTATGAAATTGGAGATGGATTTAAAGTGCAGTTTTGGCTAGATTGATGGTGTGAAACATCTTCTTTTGCAGATTGCTATCCTGAAATATATAGGATTTGTCGAAACAAAGAGGCGAGTGTGGCTGATCTAATGAGGTACACCAATGGAGTCTTTCATTGGGAGAAACATTTTTGTAGGGATGTACATAATCGGGAATTGGAAGCTTTCTGGAGCTTCATAAATACCATTTATAGCACTCTTGTAAGGGGGATTGGGGAGCATAAGAGATGTTGACTACCTTTAAGAGTAAGGGGTTTATGGTTAGTGCGTACTACCATTTTCTAGTTGGCCATAGTGAGCAGTTTTTCTCTTGGAAAAGCATTTGGAAGCAAAAAATTCCTTCTAGAGTGACTTTCTTTGTATAGACTGCTGCCTTGGGGAAATGTCTGACAATTGACAGTTAAGGAAAAGAAAGGTATGCATTTTGGATTGGTGTTATATGTGCAAGTGTAATAGTGAAACTATTGACCATCTATTCCTTTATTGTCCAGTTGCTCTGGAGTTGTGGGATATGATTTTGGTTTATTTGGAGTTTGTTGGGTTATGCCAATGTTTGTTGTTGAGCTTCTTGCTTGCTGGCAAGGTCGATTTGGTCGCCATTGTAATGGAGATATATGGATGGTTGTTCCTCATTGTTTGATGTGGTGTATTTGGAAGGAAAGAAATAGTAAGTGTTTTGAAGACAATGAGCGTTCTATGCCTGATCTCAAGTTTCTGTATTTCAGAACCTTATTGGATTGGTTCTCAATGTGGAGAAACCACCATTTTCTTCAATTTTGGATTTACTTTATTTATGTAATTTTTGTATTTGATATGTTACACCCCTGTATACTCCCTGTGTACCTGGATGTCTCTTTTTTTTCTTTTCTTTTTTATATCAATAAATCTTTATAACTTATCCAAAAAAAAAAAAAGTTTTGGCTTTGTGTGTGATATTTACTGTCATAGTTTTCCCCTTGACTTTTTGTGTGGGCACTAAAGAGAAATTGAAATGTTATAAGCTTCCATGAATTTAGAAAACCTTGGGTGGAGTATTTAATGATTAAGGTGGTAGGTTCTTGGAATAGTATTTGAGGAGTTCTGATTTGTTAATATATAATAGTACAAACCTTTTTGATGGGGCGTCTGCTTGTATTAGAGCAGCTGTAGGCCAGAGAACGCAATAGGTGAATACCAATTCAAGTTTCAAATTAGATGGTTTTGATTTATTAGACTTGAAGTTTGAGAAGGCTAATAGAAAAATGAAATGCTAATGGGATGTCACCTGATTGATTTTAAATGATGAGTCAGATGGGAAAAAAAAAAAAAGTGGTGTTGGCATGCTCACTAGTTCAGATGGGTTGATGGTTGACTTCAATGGTCAAGGCATTCCCAAAAAACCACATCTATTATGTCTACAATGTGTAAAGAGAAAATTGATGCCAAAAGAGTTTTTAGTCCAAAGGCTGCTGCTCCCATGACGATAATGATATAGGCTTCAAGCATTTTGGGCAACACTTAGCCATCAAAAAACTAGACTGCACATTTTATTGGCCCAACATTAAGAAACTTGGTCAAGCAAATTATTATTTGTCAAGTGACATGGCTGAGCATTGAGCAAGGATGTTGAAATCTATTGATAACTGTGTCAATGAAGATAGGACTAGAAATGCTCAATGCAAATGAGGACTATGAATACCTGCAACTTATGATAAGGTGGGGGTATCAATCAATATGTTTTATGGCCGTACAAAAAAATTGAGTAACAGCTCTAAAGCTACCCAGAGTCGCCAACAAGAAGAATGTTGTTCCAGTTGGAGAATATTAAAGGGAGAGCAGGAAGACTGAGAAGAGCATGGATTATATTGGAAAGATTTGCAACCTCTGCTAATGTTAGGATTGGATTTGTAATGCCATAGCAAGCAGTTTGTCCAACCTTATAAACAGGATAGAAAGAAACCTAGCCTACAATCTAAGGAATTATGTCATTACTTATCAAAAAAAAAAAAAAAACATAATCCAAGGAATTATGCTGCCATGGATTCTCTTTAACCTCCTTATTAAGTTTGTTTCATGGTGCAGTTAGAATAGGATACATCCATATAATCATTCTTTATGATCATGCCTTAATCAATGGGTGAGAAGTTGACTATGGTAGTGACCCCGTTCTGAGAAAATCTTTTAGCTTTGTCTCAAGATAAATGAGGTTTATAATATTATGGTTATTACATTGGATGTGTAGGGGTTTTGGTTTTCTTACTTTGGTCTTTAGCCCTTAGGCTTAATGAGAAATCTGACTCTTGACGTAGAGATGTTCTTTTAAAAATAATTTTAGGGTTCCAAACCCAATGGTGGCAACTAAACCAAATCAGCTTTGTGCATGATGAACTTTTTACTTTTGCATCAATTTAGTTGCTGATGAAAACAAGTTCCATGTCTTGTTCTGTGAAAATCATGCTCATTTCAAAATAATATTAATCATTCTTGAATTATAATTGCTGATTTATTTTTTTGACAGCTAAACTTTTATCAGGAGCTAAACAGATTAACAAAATGGAGTATATTGGTATCAATACTAATCTAATCAACATCCTCATGTTTTCAACAGGGTCGTGTGAGGCAGAAAGTGTCATCAAGAGGAAAATATGTATCTGTGAACATTGGACCCATTCAAGTAGTTTCCAGTGAGCAGGTTTCTCTCTCTCTCTCTCTCTCTCTCTCTCTCTCTCAAATATGCTCACACGTTAACATTCAAACTTGAAATCAATGAAATTTCTTACCTCTTTATAATCTACTAAATCCTCATGGGGCAGACAAGGAGTGAAGATAATTAGGTGACTTAAAAGGGAAATAAAAAGGACAAGTAGGTGAATTAATGTGGTTTACATATTGTCTTGGAGTTTGTTAACATGAAAATTGTTGTACTCCAGGTCCAAGCTGTATACAATGCCATGAAGAGAGATGAACGGATGAAGTACTTTTTGTAGTGTTTTTATCATTCTAATTTTTTATAGATTGCTGATCATCTAGGGCTGCATATTGTCCCATTCTATTCACCTCAGTTTCTCTTGCTCTCTTTCCATATTAACCTGGCTTATGTTCTTTGATTAACCCATGATATCATAGTAGGCAAGGAAATAATAGTTCAAAATTATTTCAATTAAATTATTCTTACCTATCAATATATATATATAGTTCAAAATTAATCTACTGTATATGCTCAAGATTTAATTGTTATTGATTTGTAACAAAAAGTAGAGCACTGGGTAAAGCTTGTGAAAGAGTTCCATTGCCTTCTGCCTATGGTTGTAAGAGGCTCTGGGCATGGATAGCTTGGCAAGAAATGTTAGGGTGCATTGAAAGAGAGGATATTAGTTTTGTCTGTTTGTAAGTCAACAACTGAAGAAAGTAAGGTAAGTAATATATCCCAAGTGGGCTTAGGAAAAGAAAAAAAAAGGCCCAAGGTAGAGGAAAGTTGAAAAAGGTGGCAAGGGAAAAGAGAACGGCCCAAAATTTAAATATATTAGTCCAATCCCCTTCAGTGGACACAAAAAAAAAGGGGAAGACATGAGGAATTCGAAAATGAAAATGAAAGGCCCTACAAACGTGCATGTGAACTGCATACCCTTGGTGATAACCAAATTGATGTTTTATCGGCGATGGCTACAATGCAGCACCTCCAGGAACAATGAGAGCCTTGAGTTAGAACTGTCGGGGGCTTGGGAACCTCCAGACAATTAATGCGCTGCATGAAATGAAGTAGCGTTGGGATCCCAATGTAGTCTTCTTAATGGAGACGAAATTACATAAAAAAAAGTCATGGAACGTTCAAAAGAGAGGGTTGGGTTTGTCTTTGGTTTAATTGTTCCTAAGTCTGAGAATTGTGGAGGAATAACGATGCTGTGGAAGAAGGAGCTTAAATTAGAGATCATGGGATATACTGGAAATGTTATTGATGCAATCCTAATTGATGAGTTATTTGAATTCAAGTGGAGAATTACTGGGTTCTATGGGTAGTCCGAAACGCATAGAAGGAAGGAGTCATGGGACCAATTAAAAGCACTGAATAGAAAGTTTCATCTACCATGGCTATGCCTTAGGGATTTTTATGAGATACTATCAGCGGATGAAAAAATTGGAGGAGTGCGAAGAACCCAAAAACAAATGGAAGGTTTCAGATCAGCAGTCAATACTTGTGATTTCAAAGACTTGCGTTTCACCGGCCCACGTTTCATTTGGTGTAATATGCAACAAGGGGAGGACAGAGTTTACCTAAGGTTAGATAGAGCTCTTGTAACACAAAACTGGATTGATAACTACAGAGAAGTTAGAGTTCACCATATAGTGGATTCAACCTCTGATCATTTGGCTTTGTTAATTTCGGATTCCATTGCTCCCCAACCACTAAGGAAGCTTCAATTACACTTTGAGGCAATGTGGACAAAAAAGAAAGAATGCAGGGATATAATAGAGGCTGCTTAGAGAAACTATACAAGCCAAAATACCCTTAGTGGTAGGGCAACGAGACTAAATCAGTGCGCAGAAGAACTTAATAAGTGGAATATATCTACCTTTGGACGAGTCCTAAAGCAGATCTGAGTCAAAAGAGTAGCCCTCAATGACATGGTAGCAAGAGATAGAGATGGAGGAATGGGAGGAGAAATCAATAAGTTAAGGAAAGAGATCAATGATCTCTTGGATAGTGAGGAAATAATGTGGCAACAACGAGCTAAAGTTCAATGTTTGGACTAGGAGATAAAAATACGAAGTATTTCCACTTCAAAGCATTAGAAGGGAAAAAGAATAATACAATCCTCAGCTTAAAGGATGAGGAGGGCAATGGGTGCAATTCCGAGGTTGGCATTGTAGGCATTATTGTGTCATACTTCGAGAAGCTCTACACCACTTCTTACCCAAGCAGAATAGCAGAAGTTATTGCCACAATACCTACAAGGGTAACAAGTGAGATGCACCAGAGCCTTATCAGATAATTCACAAAAGAGGAGGTTAAGGAAGCCCTCTAGCAAATGCACCACACAAAAGCTTCTGGACCAGATGGTATGTCAGCTATTTTCTTTCAAAAATATTGGAATGTCGTGGGTAATAATGTTACATGCATGGTTTTGAATGTCCTAAATTCTAACATGTCTATGACTGAGATAAATAGGACTAATATTACCCTAATCCCAAAAATCAAAAACCCCACCAAAATGACAAACTTTAGACCTATAAGTCTAAGTAATGTCATCTATAAGCTCATATCTAAAGTCCTAGCTAATCGACTCAAATCCATTCTTCTTCATATCATCTCTGAAAATCAAAGTGCCTTCCTCTCTGAGCGGCTTATCGTTGACAATGTGTTAGTCACTTTTGAGCTTATGCACTATTTGGACCGTAAAAGAGAGGGGAAAGAGTGTTTAATGGCTGTCAAGCTCAATATGAGCAAAGCATATGACAGGGTTGAGTAGGGTTTCATCGAGAAAGTAATGGAGCAATTGGGTTTTCATGAAAGATGGGTCAACCTTATAATGCATTGCATTACAACTGTAACTTACTCTGTCCTAACTAATGGAGTAGCCCACGGATGCATTGTCCCCTAAAAGGGGCTCCGGCAAGGAGATCCCCTATCATCTTACTTGTTTCTTCTTTGCGCAAATGGTTTCTCATCTCTTATAAATGATGCAGCTAGAAACAATATGCTTAGTGGGGTCACCATAAATAGAGGCTGCCTATGGTCACCCATCTACTCTTCGTCGATGACAGTCTTCTTTTCTACAAAGCAAGCATACAAGAATGTTAGGAGTTAAGGGCAATCCTTGATCTCTATAAAGCAGCTTCTGGACAAAAAATCAATGCAGATAAGTCCTCAATTTTCTTTAGCCATAACACTCTACTTGAGCTTAAAAATGAGTTGCTGGAAGTAATGGGACCAATGCAAGACTTAAAACATAACAAGTTCCTTGGGCTGCCTTCTATCATTGGTAAATCTAAATCAGCGGTGTTTGCAAACGTAAAGGAAAGAGTTGCTAAGAAATTGTCTAGTTGGAAAGAAAAATTGATTTCCATGGGTGGAAGAGAAGCTCTCATAAAGGCAGTAGCTCAAGTCATACCCACCTACACCATGAGTTGTTTCTTACTTCCTAAGAGTCTTTGTGATGATATTGAAGGAATGATGAGAAGGTTTTGGTGGGGACAAAGAGATCAAGAATCAAAAATAGCATGGGTTAGTTGGCAGAAGCTATGCAAGTCTAAGCTAGAAGGAGGCATAGGTTTTAGGAACCTTCAAGCATTCAACCTTGCTATGCTAGCAAAGCAAGGTTGGCGACCGCTCTCTAATCCTTAGTCTCTAATTGCTCGAATTTACAAAGCAAGATACTACCCTCATGGTCATGTGCTCAATTCAAAGCCTCAATGCAAACCATCGTATGCTTGGCGTAGCATCTTTCAAGCCTTGGAAGCAATAAGAAAAGGCACCTGATGGAGAGTGGGAAATGGGCGACCAATCCACATATGAGAAGACAAATGGCTTCCCAACCCCTCAACCTACAAGGTAAAAACTCCCCCTAGGCCCTTCAATGATTTCCAATGGTCTCGATATTGATTGACTCTGAAACTAGAAGATGGAAATCTGATGTAATTAGAATTGTCTTCCTTCCTTTGGAGGTAAACACAATCCTTAATATTCCATTGAGTTAAAACTTACCAGAAGATAAGCTCATATGGATTGGAAATAGGAAAGGGGAGTTCATGGTTAAGAGTGCCTATTATGTTGCTCTTAATCTGGTGGAAGCCGATGAAAGAGGAGAGTGCTCATCTGGAGACTCGAGAACCCCCTTATGGAGGAAATTGTGGCATCTAAAGATTCTAGCAAAAATCAGAATCTTCGCGTGGTGAGCTTGCATGAATGGACTCCCAACCAGATTGAATCTTAATAAAAGAGGGGTGAACATTAATCCCAAGTGCCCAATCTGTGAGAAAGAAACAGAAACCATCATCCATATATTCCTTCAATGTGATCTAGCTAAATAAGTCTGGAACAAGTAGGAAGGATGTCCTATAAACCTGACAGCAAGTCATTTTGACTTCACTGATATTGCCATGCAATTTCTGAATAACGGAGCTGTAGATGAGCTTGAAACTTTCTTTGTAACTTCTTGGGCGATATGGTATAATCGGAATCAAAAAGTTTTTGAGAATGCATGCCTTTCCCCTGACCAGGTATGGTATTCTGCTAACACAATCAGATCAAACTACAAAGAAGCTGATGCTCTATACAGTCATTCCCAAAGTTATGAAGCAAGCAAATGGGAAGCTCCTCCCACGGGTGTACACAAAGTTAATGTGGATGGAGCTACATCAGGAGACGGACGATCCTTTGGGGTAGGAGTAGTGATAAGAACAGCAAGGGAAAGTCTATAGCTGCACTCTGTAAGCCCCTTCCAAGGCAATTTTCAAGTCTGGAAATAGAAGTCCTTGCTCTTGAACGTGAAATTCTTCTTGCGCAGGAAATGGAGCTCCCCCACGTAATCCTTGAATCAGATGCCCTCACAGTGGTCCAAGACATTCAAGCAAAGGAATTCAATGGCAACTTTGGCCATTTATATCAAGGCATTTTGTCCCTTTTTGAGTCTTTTAGCAACTGGAAAATCTGTCACTTGAAAAGGGAATACAACAAAGTAGCTCATGCCCTTGCTCAGTATGTGAAATGTTGATCAAGTTTGGAAAAGATGTAGCCCTCCAATGGTTCAGCATCTTATCCAACTTGACTACTCTTAGAACATTGTAATTCCTTCGTGCTTTGTTGTACACCTTTTCAATTTCAATGAAGATCTTTTCTCATCAAACAAAAAATAAATAAATAAATAAGCTCAATGAATCTTTTTCTCAACAAAAACAAAAAAAACAAAAAAGCTCAATGGCTTGCCCAATATGTGAGGGAAATAAGCAAAGAAGAGAATTAAAATTATAAATAACATAATAAGGTTAAAAATATTATAAAACAATTCCTTAAATATATTTTTTATTTTTTAATAGCTATGATGGATTTCAACCTCATTTGTATGCCAAATTTAACACGAATCCAAATCTATTTTGTGCCATCCCGAGTTCCTAACATGCATGCATGTTTTTCAGTGTTATCCTATCAACCTCCTATACAAATTACGGTATACAATATTTTATTTTATTTCATGAGAAATGTTAATAAATATCTTTAGGCTATTAGAGCACTCATAGCAGTGGTGGTATATTAGTATATTGGTATTTTTTAGCTCTTTAAACACCAAAAAGTATGCTCCAGCAGTGGAGCTAAATCTATTTTTTTTAGCTCTAATGAACAGTGCACATCTATAGATAGATGTGCACTGTTCATAAGAGCTAAACAAAAAAAATATTATTTTATTGTAGTTGGTGTTGTGAATGTTTTTTGAGTTGTGGGATATATTATTTTATTATAGAAGATATATTATTTTATTGTGATATTTATATTATTTTATTGTGTTGAAAGTTAAAATAAATCCACTGCTGCAGCATGTGTGTAGATATGTATAGGTAAAATAAATAAAGTAACTTTTGGTAGAACTAAAAAAACTAATTTTTTAGCTCCACTGCTGTGAATGCTTTTAGTTAATGATCTATTTAAAGAAAATTTTTATAGAAAAAAAAAGTAATTAATATTTTCACAACTTCTTTCATTTCTTATAAAAATTGTATCAAAACTTTTTTAAAATAGGAGAAATTATTGTGTACTCCCGAAGTATCATAAATGTGTATTCTCTTTTCTCACATAAATAGTGAGTTTCATTAATTAAATTTATAATAGACTCATTATTCATGTGAGAAGAAAAAATATATTTATGATATTTTAGAAGTACCTAATAATTTTTTCTAGAATAAATTATTAACTAATACACTAAGAAACTAGTTCATTAATACTTTCCTTATTTTATTTATAACAAGGAAATACACTAATATATGTCATTTCTGCCGTCAGATTTAAATACAACATGTCGTTTATGCCGTCTGTTGAAACGTGTACTAGACGGTGTGGACTGTGGACTGTGGACTGAAGAATGTAGACCGTGTGGTACTTTCTCCGATTTCTTCGGCGTGTTGTCGTTCTCACCGTTTTATGACTTTTTCAAAGTCTTAACTTTCACTGCTTGATGCTTGACATGAAATCGTCTTTACTATCAACTATGCTTGCTTTTGGTGCTTCAAATCGTTTGTTCCCATGATTTAAAAATTTTGCATGCCTACGTTTGTGTTCTTTTCAGAATGTTTTAGAAAAGTACTCAATCAAGATTGAAAATTCAATTCACACGCATGGAATTGGAAGTAATCATCATGTGGTTCACGGTACAGTACCGTGTCTCCTAAAGATTTACGTGTTCTTTACTAAGAGTTAGGAACGAAGTTAAGTCTTGAAATTAGATGCGACTCTACTGCTTGCTCTATGTTGTTACTCCAGCCACTAAACTACTTACTATTGATTTTTTTGTTTTTGTGTCTTTGTTGTTCATGTGCTGGATAAGGAAAGAATTATTAAAATTATTTTGTTTAAAACTTTTTAAAGGATAAGTGTAAGTGCACAATTGCACCTGGACTCAAATACAACTGTGGGCTCAGACCTAATGAGCCTTAAACAATGAAATTTGTAGAGTGTGGATCTAAAATCTAGTTTAGGGATGCTGGAAACTTAATAAATGGGCTAAGGTGTTAAAATACTTGCGAATAATAAATTATTACTGCAAAGGAACTTCCTCGGACATAAGCCGAAGACAATTTCTATATTATTTCTCTTTCTTCCTTAAAGGTTACAATTCTTAGTTCCTTTTTTGATAACTGATCGATCCGCCTTTTCTTTGGCCTCTACTCTCCTTAAATACTTCTTCTCTTGGTGTTTTATCCACGTATTGCACAAATCTTCTCCTCTCCCTTTGACACCACCTTCTTCAAGTGTTTAAATAGTAACCAAAATGTTCAATTCTACTGTTCAGGGGTCACTACCCCATTAATGCGGCTAGGGAGGTAGGTGCAGGATCTTTAATGTGGAGGTAACAGCCTTTTTCTAAGATATTTCTCTAACACCGGTGCATCTAGAAGGTACAAGGATCTCCCTCTTAACCAACAGTCTTTCCGGAACTCTGCCTTGATCTTTTTAGCGAATCTCCAAGTCCTCCCGGGTCTATTCTACGAGAGATTTATCATCGGATGTATCCTCGGACCCTCGGCGTATGGGCCGATTTGCAGTCTTAATAGCTTTTTAATCAAGAACGAATTGGCCCTTCTTGTCAGAGCCCAAAAGCCCAAATACCTACTCGGGTCATTTTACTCCCCACAATAAGGTTGTTTATTTTGAATAAAATAGGATGATTGAGCTTAATTTTTCTAGTTTTACTATTAGAAATTTTTGTTTTTTAGCTAATTTTTTTAGACTTGTATATTTTATTTTAAATTTAATCTATTAATTTTTTTTATTGCCTTTAAAATGTAGAAAATGTAAAAACTACAAAAATTTTACAAATTGCTAATGTAATGAGTGGTTATTGATAAATAAAAAATAATGTAAGCATGCGAACCAATAAGGATTTGTTAACTTAACAGTTTGTAAAAATGTTGTAAAAAAATTCATGGCTATAATATTACTCTTAAAAGAATAGATGACATTGTTAAGGAGATAAAGTATAATTTTATTAAACAAAATTATTAAAATTAGTACTTATTAATATACTAATTTTTTTTAAAAAAATTAGGGGTCATTGCCCCAAGCCCATAGCTCCGTCCCCAGCCTAGAGTCTACTATAGCAGTAGTTCGGTGTGTGAAACAACATTTTTTTTCAATACATTTATTTCCTTCAAACATTATATAAAATGCTACTATTTTTAGATTTCTGATTTCTTCTCACCATCCAAAATTGAATGGATTTGAAATTTTTTTAGTAAGTGATCCAGTCAGCCCAATCATTAGTATTTTTTTTTTTTTTTTTTTTTTTGCTGAATCATTAGTATGTTTAATTGACAAATAATTATTTGACATGGTCATCCTAAGGACCCATTTGTAATTAACTTTTTGAGTCTTCCTTCCTAGCTACTTGACTGGTAGTGGAAGGCAAATCTACGTACTTTCGCCACTGATTTTTCAAAAGCTTTCCATCATTTTCTTCCGCGCGCCGCCTATACCAAGTCTAATGGTATGATGCAATGTTGCCCCAAAACCAGCTACTAAACAGCCTAAACTTTACAATTAATGGTACGTAAAAGAGTTAATCAATTGTGTGATAAAAATATTATTATATTTGCAGTATTAGAGTATGACTATAAGTGTGTCTAAAATTTTTGTTTATATTTGCAAAAACACTCATATTAAATTATTTATTATACACTATTCTCTTTTCTTGAAATAATAATATTTTATTCTTTTTATTATTATTATTCCATCTACCCACATTAAAACACACACAATTTCTCTCTCTTTATTTTTTCTAAACAATACTCTCTCTCTCTCTCTCTTTCTAATGTGCCATCCATTTTTGAAATTTCTCTCCTCTATCCATCATTTATTCGGATATGTTTAAGTTGATATTCTTTCTTCTCCTTCCTCCTTATTCTGTAGAGTGAAAGAGTTAGGGAATAGAGAGAGTCAAGAGAAGAGAGAGTAAGGACGAGGGTAAGAGAGGAGAGAAAAAAAAAAGATTTAAATAATTAAATAGAAAGTTACAAAGAGCATCCACACCTATCCGTCTAAAATTTTCTGTCTATTTTGGCATAACAATTTACTTTTTCTATTTTACACAATTATTTTTTCAAAACATTAACATTAGATTATCTATTATACACTCTAATTTATTTAAATAATATTTATTATTATTTTATTAATATCTATCTTTTAATTAATACATATTTATCTCATCTCAACCTCATCTCAATCGTCTCTCTATCTCTCTCTCAATTCTTATGTGCCTCTAGTACTCACTCAACTCTCTTCTTCTCTCATGTCTCAAACCAACACGTTTGGTACTCTCTGAACTCTCTTCCTCTCTCATATATCAAACTCAAAACTCACACAAGGCAGAAGATTCGACAACAGAAGCAAGCAAATTCGGCAATAGTTGCAAGGTAGATCTAGTGACAGCAACGGTGGTAAATCCAGTTGATTTCCGTTGGGTTTTTCACATGGGTTTTATGTTGGATTTTTCATATAGGTTTTCTGTTAGATTCATTTTTTATTAATTTTGGATTGGGTTTGGGATGAGTTATCCAAAGGGTTTAGTTTGATTATGACTTAGGTTTTTCGGTGGGTTGGCTTGATTTTGAGTTGGGTTTTCTAATGGTTTGGTTTGATTTTGGTTCAATTTTGTGGTGGATTATCAACTATTGAAATGGGTTGCAGTGGTGCTGGGTTGGGGGTTGGGTGTTTCTCCTCCTCTTCTTTTCTTGTTCTTTTGCTGGTTGCTATGTCTGTTGGGAAAGAGGGGGAATCTAAACAGTAAGAGAGAAAAAAGAAAAATATATCATTATATACAGCTACAATACTATGGAAGCCCAGCCCAACCCAAAGTGCTCAATGACCTTGAGATTGGGCTCTTAATTTATTTGTTTAGAATGGGTAAAGAATTTCATACAACGTGTGAGTCCCTTTGAGGTTAAGTTAACAGCCTAAATGAAGGAGTTTTCAACCTAGCTTGAATCTTATTCCTTCTCTCTGTCTATTTCCTAGGGAGTCTCGGGCTATATATTGAGCTTCCTTCCCACGGATTGTTTCTCTCTTATTCTTTCTCATGTATCACTCTCTCTCTCCCCCCCCCCCCCCCCCCAAATTTTCTAACTCCCTTCGCATACCATCTCTTCTTCTTTTTATAGCCTTCCCTTAATGGGTTTGTCATCATAAGTGGAAGTTTTCCCAAAGAGGTGGACCCTATTTGACCTATATTCCTGATCAGATGGGACTCGTTGCACATTTATGAATTCACTCCATAAGAACTTATGCCAACCTCCAAATCTATGCTTGGCAGGCGACTATCCCCAAGGCATTATGTAACATTCTAGGTGATGCCTTGGGTCAGTTTGTATTATACCATGCTCGGACCCTCCATCACTTGTTCGGTATGACTTGGTTGGGCCTGACCTACGTGGGCCTAGGCCTTAGGCTGATTTTTGATTATGGATTGTACAGTGGTGGAGCACGTGGCTTTTAACCACGTGGTCATGAGTTCGATTCCCATAGACAGTGCCAATTGTGGAAACTCAACTCAAAGTACTCAATGGTCTTTGAGATTGGGCTCTTAATTTATTTTTTTACAGTGGATAAAGAGTTTCCTACAACAGGTAAGTCCTTTTAAGGCTAAGTTTACAACCCAAATGAAGGATGTTTGACCCAACTTGAATCTTCTTTGGTCTCGAGACAAGGCCCTTAAACGATTACTTCCAGGACCTACCGATCCCTATCCTGCATATAGCTCATCCATCTTAGGCGATGATAAACTAGCTCTGAATCTTCAACTAAGTAGGAGATTCCCACAGACAACATCAATTGTGGAAGCCAGCCCAAAGTACTCAGTGGCCTTTGAGATTGGGCTCACAATTTATTTGTTTAGAGTGGGTAAAGAGTTTCCTACAACAAGTGAGTCCCTTTGAGGCTAAGTTAATAGCCCAAATGAAGGAGTTTTCGACCCAGCTTAAATCTTATTCCCCCTCTTTGTCTATTCCAAGGGAGTCTCGGGCTATATATGAGCTTCCTTCCCACGGATTGTTTCTCTCTTATTCTTTCTCATGTATCACTCTCTCTCTCCCCCCCCCCCCCCAAATTTTCTAACTCCCTTCGCATACCATCTCTTCTTCTTTTTATAGCCTTCCCTTAATGGGTTTGTCATCATAAGTGGAAGTTTTCCCAAAGAGGTGGACCCTATTTGACCTATATTCCTGATCAGATGGGACTCGTTACACATTTATGAATTCACTCCATTAGAACTTATGCCAACCTCCAAATCTATGCTTGGCAGGCGACTATCCCCAAGGCATTATGTAACATTCTAGGTGATGTCTTGGGTCAGTTTGTATTATACCATGCTCGGACCCTCCATCACTTGTTCGGTATGACTTGGTTGGGCCTGACCTACGTGGGCCTAGGCCTTAGGCTGATTTTTGATTTATGGATCGTACAATGGTGGAGCACGTGGCTTTTAACCACGTGATCGTGAGTTCGATTCCCATAGACAGTGCCAATTGTGGAAACTCAACTCAAAGTACTCAATGGTCTTTGAGATTGGGCTCTCAATGTATTTTTTTACAGTGGATAAAGAGTTTCCTACAACAAGTGAGTCCTTTTAAGGCTAAGTTTACAACCCAAATGAAGGATGTTCGACCCAACTTGAATCTTCTTTGGTCTCGAGACAAGGCCTTGAATGATTACCTCCAGGACCTACCGATCCCTCTCCTGCATATAGCTCATCCATCTTGGGCGATGATAAACTAGCTCTGAATCTTCAGCTAAGTAGGAGATCCCACAGACAACTTCAATTGTGGAAGCCAGCCCAAAGTACTCAGTGGCCTTTGAGATTGGGCTCACAATTTATTTGTTTAGAGTGAGTAAAGAGTTTCCTACAACAAGTAAGTCCCTTTAAGGCTAAGTTAATAGCCCAAATGAAGGAGTTTTTGACCCAACTTAAATCTTATTCCCCCTCTTTGTCTATTTCCAAGGGAATCTCGGGCTATATATTGAGCTTCCTTCCTATTGATTGTTTCTCTCTTCTTCTCTCTTATGTATCACTCTTTTTCTCCCCCCCCCCCCCCCCCAAATTTTCCAACCCGTTTCTCATACCATCTCTTCCCCTTTTTATAGCCTTCTCTTAGTGGATTTGTCATCATGAGTGGCGGTTTTTCCTAAAGAGGTGGGCCTCATTTTGATCTATATTCCTAATCAAATGGGACCTGCTGCACATTTCTAAATTGACTCCATTGGAACTTGTGCCAACCTCCAAATCTATGCTTGGCAGGCAAATATCCCCAAGGCATTATGTAATGTTCTCGGTGATGCTTTGGGTCGATTTTTTCTATACCATGTTCAAACCCTCCATCACTTGTTTGGTACGACTTGGTTGGGCCTGACCTACGTGGGCCTAGGCCTTGGGCTGATATTTGATTTATGGACCATACAATAACCATGTATATTTACACAGTTACTGTAACAAGTGTGTAAATATACACATTTTTACACCAACTGATGTTGGTAGTTCTGGAGAAAATTTATGTAAATTTTGACACTTTTTGTATTTTAGAGGCGTTAGTGTGGATGCTCTACTCGTGTATATACTTACATGACTACTATAGCAATTTGTATATGCATAGTATTATAGACCCATTGATGTGGGTAGTTTTTGAGAAAAAAAAATGTAAAATTAACAACTTTTTTTTTTTTCTATTTTACACTAACTTATGCAATTGCTCTTATAGTGACTTTTATAATGATTGAAGCTCCCTACCACTTAATAGACGAGATAAATGACACAATCAATTTTTTGATACATATTATGTTTGTGTCATATTGAATGTATTGGCCTATTGGCTATAAGCTAAGTCATTTAATAATCACTATCCTTTAAGATCATTTGAGAAAAAATGAATTATTTTCCTCTCGGGGCAGCTTACCCCTTCCCTATTAACGTGTTCTTGAGCTTTTCCCCCAACTTCCGTGAGTTTGTTTCATCATTTGTGTTCTTTGCTCATTATCATTGGGTGTACATTCTTATATAGTTTGACATCATTGGATGGACTCAACATCACTATGTGGATCAAGTGCCACTAAGACGTATTAAAAGCAATTCAATGGATAGTCCCTTGTTTGGTAGTTTCTAGCATAATAGAAAAGGGATCTAGGCACTTAAGTATAGGACTAAGAAGGTGGACCTAGGCCATCCAGACATGTGATAAAAGATCCTACCATAGATAAGCATCTTGGCCTAATCATGGACAAGGATCATGGCGTATACTTCCTATGATTAGGCATGGTGTGTTTAGGGAATAACATAGGGCAGTGTCTTGGAGGGATTATGGAAATAAGGATTGTGCCCTAACACCTTAATAGAAATCATTGGCACATAAAAAGGGAAAACTATTGTATACTCCCTCCCTCTCACAAAGGGTGGGCCCCATCCTCTATGAAAGGAGGGAGTATACTCCCGGAGTATGCAATAACAACCCCATAATAAAGCCAATAAAAGAATGATCTATGTGTTGTGTAACACATGGTTTTTTAGATCTAATGACATCTGCCAGTAGATCTTTAAGAAGTGGACTTATGCTTCCAAACTGTTCATGCCTGTAAATAGAAGTAAATTATTTTATCTTGGCAAGTTTGAAGGAAAGAAAGAAGAAAAAAACATAAAATAATGATAAAAGGAGTTTTATCTGGGAAAAAAAACTTAATTAGGGAATAAAGGTGAAAATGTTCATTAATCCCTAAGTAGACTTTGTGTCGCACTAGACTTCTAGCCCAGCTTAATGCTTGAAGCTTAGTTCACATCTCACATTGGTCTTGTTTGGCTTTACTTGTCTTGTTTCTCTCCTCTATGCCATCCTTATGGAATGCCTTTACTATTCATAATGCAACGCATACATCCTCTTTGTCTAGCAACATTAATTTATTGGGCCTTTCCAAATTTGTATCGGTATTCATTTGTTACTCACCACTTATTATGCCCTTATGGTTCATAAGTAAAAGTTGTTTGATTGTCAATCAATTTGGCAAGATCTATAGACTTTTTTAGTAGATTAAGTCTTCGACTATGATTCTGCTCCTTGCTAGTTTTCTTCTCTCTTTAACTCTTCTTGTGATAATGGAAGCTCCTTCTTGTGATAATGGAAGCTCATTAGCAACCTTTGTTTAACCTCATTCTAAGGACAAAATAGTCTTTCCACAATGTAAGGGCATAATTGTAATTTTGATCATTTGATCTTCCCATTCTTCGTTTTAAAAAAATTTATAAGCTCTAATGATCAAAATGATATATCGTGTGCTTGTATAATACCATCAGATTAAAAGTTATAACCAAATATTTCAATAATTAATGCGCATCCTCACGATTGATTGTCATTCAATCGACAAGATCTGTAAACTTGTTTAGTAGATTGAGTCTTCGAATATGCTTATGCTCCTTGCTATTTTTCTTCTCTCTTTAACTCTTCTTGTGTTAATGGAAGCTCATCAGTACATCTTAGTGACAAACTATGCCTAATATTCTCCATTAATCATGGAGGTCCAATTTAATTTAAAGAAGGATAAATATACATACTTTGTGTCCCCTTCAGTCTATCTTCACCATAATTTGAAAGTCTTATATGCTTGGTATGTGCATACAACTCATTTTGCAACCTCTGTTTAACCTCATTCTAAGGACAAAATAGTCATTCCCCAATGTAAGGGCATAATTGTAATTTTGATAATTTGATCTCCCATTCTTTGTTTTAAAAAAATTTATAAGCTCTAATGATCAAAATGATATATTGTGTGCTTAAATAATACCATCAGATTAAAATTTATAACCAATATTTCGATAATTAATATGCAACCTCACGATTATGATCATGTGTTATTATAATTAAATAAAAAATTTAATTACTAAAAAAAATTAATTCTTATTTAATTATATGTCAGAAACATACTATTTTTTAACAAAAATAATGATAGAGATGTGGGATATGAAGACAAATCCCTTTCTTTCTTTCTTTTTTTGAGAAAAATCCCTACGGGGATAGAGAGCATATTATTGCAGCCTTAAAAGATCATGCTTGTACACATCAAAAATGTCTGGTGGAACAAACTCCATCCAAACAAGAAAATGACACATGGCAGCCCTTCTAGCAAGCTTATAGGCAACACAGTTCCCTTCTCTATTAATATGCTTAACTGAAACATGGGAAAAGCTAGAAAACAAACATTTGATGTCTTGTAGTATATGACCCAAAAAAGAGTATTCCATGTGACCTCCACTAATAGAGTTAATAGTAATTTTAGAATCTCCTTCCACAATCACCTTGTCAAACTCGAGTTCCTTAGCAAAAACCAAAGCCGGCGAGCCGTTAACACTTCCACCATCTCCACCGAAGCAAGCAATGGAATTGTTGTGATAAAGCAGCCATACCTAATCCCTGTTCATTTTGATTATAATGTTGATGTCAGCTAGTTCGTCTTGTGAGAAAACTGCACCGTTGAAGTTCGCCTTCACACAGGTTGCAGGGGGTCGCCTCCATCGCACTGCTCGAGCTATCTTGGGAATAGTTGCATGAGTAAGGCAGAGCTAATGGAACTCCTGAAGAGCACACAAGTCGAGGAAGGGATTTGCCCAAGTGGCAATGCAAATTCACCATGGCAGATCTTATTTTGTCTCAGCCAAATTTCAGAGATCATCCTAGCAAAAAGATCAAAAGAGGATTTGTCTAAAGAAGCACATTCAGAACCTTGAAAAAGTTGTAGCTGTTACCCATATCTGTCATCAACTTGCCAAACTGAATTTTCCAAGTATCCTTCAATATCCAACAAGACCATAAAGCATGCAAAGTATCCTCTGGATGTAACTTACATACTTGACAAAAAGCTTCACTCAATATC
This sequence comes from Castanea mollissima, assembly GCA_014183005.1. Lineage (NCBI taxonomy): Eukaryota > Viridiplantae > Streptophyta > Magnoliopsida > Fagales > Fagaceae > Castanea > Castanea mollissima. Next base: position 41,655 of record JACAVU010000046.1, read on the forward strand.
TACCTTCTGACCAAGTTAACCCGTGTTGGTAGAGAATTGGTCCCAGCTCGTCATATAAGGGATTTAACCCGGTTTGGCACTCGAAGACTCCAAATAGACTTCCAGACAATCAAGTTTGCCCCACCATTTGATGCACCTGTTATATCCGACTCGTCTTGTTCCAACAAGAAACGATATCCCGACTTGACTGAGAAGACCCCATCTCGAGTGTGAGGCCAAAAAGGAAGTTCATCCCAATTAAATAAACTTAAGGGGATGGCCTTGATGGTTGCTGCTTCAGGGGGTAGAAATAGCCTATCAATCTCTTCCTCCTTCCAGCACATGGCATCATGGTTCATCAAACTTGAAGCCAGAGCATCTGCATGACTTTCTGTTACAAGGGATGTGACCTTGCCTTGCTAAAACCCAGGCAGTTAGGCATCATGGAAAATACGAACCTTCGAACCATTCCCTATCCTCCACTTCAATCCTCGCCTAATGACATCTCTTCCCTTCAAAACACTTTTCCAAGCAAAATACCATTTATTTTCTTTGGCATTGAAAATTGACCCATGTGGGAAAAATTTTGATTTGAAGAACCTAAAGAATAGAGAGTCTTGATTTTGTAATAAACGCCAAATTTGCTTGGCTAACATGGAATCATTAAACTTTTGGAGCTCCCTAAAACCCATGCCTCCAAGAGATTTAGACCTACACATTGTACTCCATTTCACCCAATGAATACCTCTCCTAGTACCACGTTGACCCCACCAAAACTTCCTAATCATAGTCTCTACCTCATGACATAGAGTAATAGGAAGCTTAAAACAAATCATAGAGTAAGTGAGGATAGCTTGTACCACAGCCTTTAAAAGAACTTCCCTACCAGCTTAGGATAGGAGTTTTTCTTTCCACCTTTAAAGCTTAGACTAAATCTAGTCTTTGATGTAGGCCAAACTTGCTTTTTTATTCCTACCCACAAAAGATGGTAAGCCTAAATACTTCTCATACTGCTTAATTTTAGGTACCCTTAGCAGGTCTTTAATGGAGTCTTGAACTGCATTATCCATGTTTTTATTGGAAAACAGAGAGGTTTTGTCTCTATTAAGCTTTTTCCCAAAAGCATCTTCTTAAGCAGAGAGAAGATTTTGGATGTGTGAACATTCCTAGACCAAAGTTCTGCAGAAAAGTAAGCTATCATCTGCAAAACATAAGTGGGTTAATCTAGGGCCATTCTTATAGATAGATATACCCATAATATCACCAAGAAGCAACTACTTTAGTAAGTAAGCCATGTAAACCCTTAGTGCAGAGAAGGAAAAGGTAAGGAGATAGTGGATCCCCTTATCTCAATCCTCTACTAGAATGGATGGTTTGTGAAGGCTCCCCATTAATCAAAATGGAGTAAGAAACAATAGTGATACATTCTGTCATAAGATCAACCCCTTTATTATGAAACTCCATTTTTCTCAACAGACATTCCAAAAAAGACCATTCAACTCGATCATAAGTCTTACTCATGTTAAGCTTGAGAGCCATAAAACTTGTATTGCCATTTTGATGGTTTTTCATGTAATGTAAAGTTTCGAAAGCCATAACGATATTATCTGTAATCAATCGACCAGCTTGGAAAGCACTTTAGTTCTCAGAAACAATAGAGGGCAGCAAAGGTTTCAAACGATTAGCTAGGACCTTTGAAATCAATTTATAAATTACATTGCAAAGGCTTATTGGCCTGAACTTAGATATTTTTTCAGGATTCTTCACTTTGAGAATGAGAGTAACATAAGTGTAATTAAACTCCTTAGGAATATGACAAAAATTTAAACAATCTAGGACTTCTTTAGAAACATCATTACCAATCAAAGGCCATAAGGATTCAAAGAAGAGAAGGGGCATACCATCTGGACCCGAATCCTTAAGTGGAGCCATATCCTTCATTCATGATCAACCTCTTGTTTTGTAAATTCTCTTGTTAAATTGATATTCATATCCTCTGTGACCAAAGGCTGTATTACCTCCAAAATAGTATTAGCACCGGCAGGCCTTGCAGATGTAAATAGACTTATGTAAAAGCCAAGTACGATATCTGCAATTTGGAAGTTATCTGTGCACCAAGAGTTTGTATCATCAAGCAGTCCCACAATTCTGTTACGTCAAAATCTCTGAGAGGCTTTATTATGGAAGAAGCGGGTAATACTATCACCGGACTTTAGATGCAAAGCCCGTGCCTGTTGTTGTCACATTAAGCTTTCCTTATCCAGCAAATCATTTACTTCCAATCTAAGTATTCTGACTGTCTCATAATCTGCCCCCAGTGCCACTGCAAATTCTACCCTCTCCAAGAGCTTGGATTTTTCCTCTATTAGTTTCTTCACACTACCAATGGAGCATTTGCTCCACTCCATTAACTTATCACCACACAGTTTATTCTTCTCATGCACCGACGGAGAGATTGAGAGTGGAAGAGGAGTCACCCACGCCGCCCTGACTGTGTCTTCGTAGCCACATTCCTTCAACCACATGTGTTCAAACCTAAATGGTTTACACGGCTTGCCCACAATTCCTTCTGGTTTGATAACTATGGGGTAGTAATCAGATACATTGGATCGAAAGCATTGTACTCGTGTAGCTAGGTTCAAAGCAAACGAAGAGTGAGTAGAACTCGGTCAAGCCTCTCCAACACCATGCCGTCACCCGGCTTGCCTCTCCAAGTAAATTTTTTCCCCACATATCCTAGGTCCATAAAACCACGGTCATCCATGACCATTCTAAACTCTCTTATTGTTGTTTCGTTTCTTGGAGCCCCTTCTAACTTCTCATATGACAATAGGATTTCATTGAAATCACCGACACACATCCATGGAAAACTGTATTTCCAATCAAGATTTCGAAGTAATTCCCAAGTATCATGCTTCCGACAAGCATTTGACATCCCATATATACCAACAAACCTCCACAAATCATCATTCCCTTTATTGATGCTAACGTCTATATGATTAGGGAAGATGACTCCACGTCAATCTGCACCGAGTTCTTCCATAACAAAGCTAGTCCGCTGCCCTTATCACTCTCGGAACAACCCACTTCTCATCAAATTGTAAATCATCACATAACTTCGTCAGCCTATCTTTGTCTGCCTATGTCTCAGCCAAGAACATGACAGCAGGATCTTACGCTCGCATTACTGATGCAAGCTCATGAACTGTGCATTGGTTCCCAAGCCCCCGCATGTTCTAACATAACCAACTCATTGTTCTCGGCAGGGCTGGTGGACAACATCCACCGTTGTAAAGGTATGTGACTAAGAGACCACAGGTTTCTGTGTATGACACTTTACTTTTGGGTTGTCAAAAGAAGAAGCATCAATATGACGCTTTCCCAGATATGCGTTGTGAACAAAATCATCAAATGAGCTAAGGGGCCAAGTAATCTTAACCCACTTAGCTATGGTCTCACTCACCAGGCCTGACTTCACTATCTGGGCTTTTTGAAACTGGCCTAATGGGGATTTTATTAGGGTCTAGTTGTTCCTCAGCACCACCAAAGACAGCCCCATCATTTTGAATATCCTCATGCGTATTCAAATCCTTGGATATGAGCTCCGAATTTATGGGGTTGATCATTTCCTCATTACTATCCCATTTTATACTCTGGAAAATAGGCATTGAAACTGGCTTGTTTGAATTCAAATCAACATTAATATTTGCCAAGAAATCAGCACCTTCCTTCTCAGACTAATCCAGCAGCCAACATGAGCCTTTTGTCTTTCATCTCCGATTAGATTTCTTTGAGAAAACAGCCTTCTCTTTAATTTTCTATTTTTGTGATTCAAAATAACCAGGCACACAGACAATGTTTTTGTTCAAAGAATAGAAAGGAAGGGCTCTAATACTAGAATCATACCTTCTATCCTTCAATTTGAGAGTACCATTAGTTTGAATCCATGCTTCGCAGTCCTTGTCGGCATGATCTAAGCAGCTGCACCAATAGCACAAGTTAGGTAGCTTCTCATATTTAAAGGCCACCCACGACTATTCACCATTATCTAGGGCCACTACCCTACCACGACAAAGAGATTGAGTAACATCCACTCTTACTCGTACCCTCATAAACCCTTATCCTCCCAAGGCAAGTCCCCTTGGCATGCGAATCACCTCACCAATCATAGAACATAGCTCTTCTGTCGTAGCTTGGTTCATGTAGTTAATTGAGATGTCATGCACTTGGACCCAAAAAACCGATTCTTTAAAGGCCAAGTCACGCAAGGGAAGGGTTTTATTATAAAACTGGAGTACAACAACATGCTTATCAAAGCTCCAAGGTTCATTGTGTAAAACCCTATCAACATCGGTTTTATTGTAAAAGATAAACAATAGCTTATGATCACCAAGGCTTTGGATCTGAAAACCATTCTTAGACCGCCAAATAGGATTGAAAGTGTGTGCTACTGCTTCCACATTCAGAGTTCTAGGCATGAAGAACTTCGCCATGATCGAGAACTCCTGGGACTTGTGTTGTGCCTAGAATTTGAACTCACCTCCTTCTCTATCTGAAAGGGATAACTTGTTCCAACTATTTGTGATGTCCTCCATAGGAAAAACTATTAGAGCATACACACAAAGCACTCACTGTTTCCCAGAACCCTAAGAAACAAAGCCCTACAAGCCTTGGAAGTAAACTAGTTACTCCAAGGATCCAAACAATACTCACCCTTAATTTTACAATCTAAGGCAAACAAGGTAGGAAACCCTAAAACCCTTAGAGCAGAGAAACCCTTCCTTAGACGTTACCTTCCTTTCCAAGGACCTATCATAAGTCAAGTCCCTTATTCAATGACACAAAACTATATCAATTGAGTTAATTAAAACCCATAGGTATGTAAACATTCAAGTTTTCAAAAAAATATTTGATGAACTCATATTTTATTTGTTTCATCCATCTTAATGGAAGAATCCAAAACACACGAAGATAGTCATTGTAGAATCAACGCTCTTATTCTTAAATGCCTTCTGTTACTCAAAAGTAAAGACAATTATCAGTTAACCACTGAAGAGAAGATAGCTATAAAAGCCTAGGGACAACAGAACCAAAGAGGTACACAATTTCCATGCTTTGAACTTCTAAATTACTCTCTCATTCAAGTGATTCCACTGAGCTTGATCTAACTTAGTGCCTGTTTGTTTCCACTTTCCCAGCCCAAAATGCGCGTTTTGAAACCGCCAGCCAAAAATGCCCGTTTGGTTAGGTTCAAAAAAAAACTTTTTGTTAAAAGTTGCGTTTTGGATTTGTAAAGAAAACACACATTTGCGAAAAGGAGCTAAAAGCTGTAGTTGTAAAACGCGCACAAACACGTTTTCTCAAAACAAAAAGATTACCATTGGTGGGTTTTTTTTTCCTAAATTGCCCATATATTTTTTTTTTTTTACCCAAAAATCACAACAGTAACAATAGAACATTCTTGATCTTTTCTCTCAAACATCTCTAAACTCAGTCTCAATCAAACATTCACAACAACTACATTCACAACAATCATTTCTCTTAAATATCTGCAAACTCAAGCATAATCAAAATACAAACTCAAAAACACAATCTTAAAATTAATCAAATCATAACAATAAAAGCAAAAAAAAAAAAAAGTGACAGAAGCCATCTGACCCACAGTGGAGCAAAAAAGAGACAACGCCTGCTTGTGTCCTTCAATCAACAGTGGAGCATGCAATCGCTTGTTCTTAATTTCTCTATTTCTTATCATTGCTAGAGAGTGTTCAAGTAGAAATAGAAAACGTAAAAGAAAGAGAGAGCTAGAGAAAGAAAGAGAGAGCCGGAGAAAGGGAAAGGGGGATTCGAAATGCACTAGAAAAAGAAAAAGAAGGTAGATAGAGATAGGAGTGGGGTAGGTGTGTGGTGGAGAAAAACCAAGAGGGAAAAAACAAAAACAAAAAAAAAAAAAACAAAACAAAACGTATGTGGTGGAGAACATGTCAATCGATAACTGTGATGTACCCATCAAAAAATAAAATAAAAAATAATTGTGATGTTACATGGATGTAATTACAACTTATTTTTCATAACTGTGATGTTATGGGGTATGTGGTGAAGAAAAAATTGTGGGCACTAGAACAACTCATTTAAAAGATAAGTGTTATAAAATTTTATTTTACAAAGATTAATTTTAAATTAGTATTGTGAAAATATTGTGGCATTTTATTATATTTCTAAACTTTTTAAGTTAGTACTATTTTTCTTTCGAAAAAAAAATAGTACTGATGAGGAATGAAGTACCCCAGATCGTCCACGGTCATCCACACCAGCAACCGTCCAGAAGAAAGCATCAAGATGAGAGGTAACGCCATAGTCGTCCATGGACGGAGTTAAGCCCACATCTTTCGTCCTGAAGGCGACCACCTCGTCCTGACTATAGACTCGTCCACATGAGGACCCCTGGACGAGGACGTACATTGGGGAATTATTAAAATACACTTCACCATTCCGCAATACACGCATAACTTCCGATGACCGTTGTATGAGAAAATGCAACTGTCAGGTGGTTATGGGAGTTATCCAAGAACCCCGGACCTCTTGATATCCAGGGGAGGTTACAATCTCAATAACTGTCCCCACGACACTATATAAACAGCCATTCAGACCAATGGAAGGTAGGTTGAACTTTTCCTAAGAAATTGGAACTCCAAAGATATAGAGGGAAAACTGACTTTACCATCGAAGGGTTCTTGGCCGGCAATCCCGGTCACCTTTGATCGTTTTCCTTTGTTTTTCAGGCCATTAGAGAGCGAGTGGTCCTTTCAAATCCGGAGCATTCAGCCTACTGATTTTCCTTGCATCATCAGTTGGCGCCGTCTGTGGGAACAACAGAGCAAACAAACACTATTCATTGTGCTTTTATTCGACTGTGTTTTTGTTGTCAAGGATTGCTCTATCCTAGACAAAAGGCTGAATGGTTCGAACAAGATCAAGGGCTACTAGCCCCGGCCACCAGGAGAGTAGCGATGCATCTAGTAATCCCCTTCACGATCGCAGGTCAGCGCTTATCATGCAACCGCCGTCTATTCAACACATACAATCTATGGCTGCCGCTATGGCAAAACTGACGCGTCAGAATCAAGAGTTGAATAGGGAGATTAACCTCAGAAGGAAGCGCCAAGATGGGCACACGGAAGGACGGGCACCGAGTCAAGAAGGAGGAGGAGAAAATGTCGAGTCCGAGAATCAGACAAGGGGTACCACTTCAAGAAGAATGCTGCACTTGGAGAGAGAGATGGACCAGATGAGGAAAGCCATGCATGAGATGAGGGAGAATATGAGACGGGCAAACCCAGTGGACGATATGGTTCACCGAATGGACTCCCCTTTCACAGCTTCTATCAAGAGCCATCCTCTACCCTCGAAATTCAAAATGCCTTCTCTGGACTCGTATGATGGAAATCGCGACCCTTGCGATCATATTGCAACTTTCAGGACGACCGTGCACCTTCAAAGGCTCCCAGACGAAATCATGTGCAGAGCTTTTCCCACCACACTCAAGGGACCAGCGCAAGTGTGGCTCAGTAAGATACCCCCAAATTCGATGGGATCGTTTGAAGAGTTGAGTAAGTTGTTCGTCAATAACTTCATTGGAATACAGCGCCACAAGCGCCCATCTTCTAGCTTGTTGACTATAGAGCAAGGGAAAAATGAGAGTCTACGATCCTTTATTACCCGATTTAATAGGGAAGCCTTGACGGTGGATGAAATGGACGACAAGTTGCTGCTAGCTGCCTTCCACAATGGGGTCATTCTGACTTGTTCATTCACAAGCTCTATGAGCAGGAACCCCAAACTATGGTCGAGCTCATCCCTTCGGCCCAGAATTTCATGAATGCTGAGGACGCTATCATAGCCAAGAAAAGAAAAAGGGCAGAGTACCTAGAAGCAGGCCACCATCGTTACTCAGATCAGGGACCTCGTCTTAAGAAAGTTTAGGTAGATGAGAGGAAAGAAAAGGATGGGAAAAAGGCAGTTCCTCCTCCGCAAGGAATCAGCAATATACGCCCCTAACCATGCCATTATAGCAGGTTCTTATGCAGATCAAGGATGACCCAACAAGCGCAATAGGAGCAAGTATTACTGCTTTCATAGGGATCACGGGCATGACACGGACGAGTGCTTTGATTTGAAACAGTAAATAGAAAATCTTATTAGACAAGGAAAGCTAAGGAACTTCCTTGGATGAGACCAAAGAGATGAGAAATTGAAAGCCAAGGTGGAAGAATCATCACGTCCTCCACTAGGAGAAATAAGGGTAATTATAGGAGGAAACTCGACAGCGCAGTCGTCCAAGTCAAGGAAGACATATCTGAAGGTGGTGCAGAACGTCCAGCTGTCTGAATGACCATGTGAGACAAGGGAAGTAGACAAGCAAGCCGTAACGTTCACGGACGAGGAAGCAGGGCGACTTCATCACCCACACGATGACGCGATAGTCATCACCCTACTAATTTCTGACTATATGACCAGGAGGGTTTTGATAGACAATGGCAGTTCTGCAGACATTCTTTACTACCCTGCCTTCCAGCAAATGAGACTAGGACAAGATCAGCTTCGACCAGTGAGTTCGATGTTGGTGGGATTCGGAGGAATGAAGGTGCAACCGGTGGGCACCATCACATTACCAGTGGTCGTTGGAACACATCCACAGTAAATAACTAAGGAGGCAAATTTTCTCGTTGTTGATTGTGCATCGTCATATAATGAAATCATTGGAAGACCAACTCTGAATAGCTAAAAGGCGGTAACCTTTACCTACCACTTGTCCATCAAATTTCCAACCAAGTACGGAGTAGACCAAGTACAAGGAGATCAGTTAGCCGCCAGAGAATGCTACTTGGCTATGTTGGCGATGGACGAACATGTACAGGCAATGAGTATAGATGGGAGAAGGATCGCAACAGAACCCACTGAAGTGTTGGAAGACGTCCCTTTGGACAAGGACCATCCCGAGAAGGTTACTAGAATTGGGGCAAGCATGGAAGAGGGGGCAAAGCACGCTTTAGTCTAGTTTCTGAAGAAAAGCCTCGATGTCTTTGCATGAAATCATGAGGACATGCCTGGCATTGATCCGAGTGTCATTACCCATAGCTTAAACGTGTGTCCCTATTCAAAACCAGTACGTCAAAAGAAAAGGATTTTCGCTCCTGAGCGAGACAATGCCATTAAGGAAGAAGTACAGAAGTTGCTCGTCGCAGAGTTCATCCGAGAAGTTTACTATCTAGATTGGTTGGCAACATGGTCATGGTTAAGAAAGCTAATGGCAAATGGCGAATGTGCGTGGACTTCACTGATCTAAACAAAGCTTGCCCCAAGGATAGTTACCCATTGCTGCGCATTGACCAATTGGTGGACTCAACGACAGGTCATAGAGTGCTTAGCTTCATGGACGCTTTCTCAGGTTACAACCAGATACAGATGGACGAAGCAGATCAAGAGAAGACCTCATTCGTTACAAGCCAAGGGTTGTATTGCTACAAGGTAATGCCCTTCAGTTTGAAGAACGTAGGGACAACTTCCCAAAGGCTAGTTAACCATATTTTTCATCCTCAAATCGGGCGAAATATGGAGCTTTATGTAGACGACATGTTGGTAAAAAGTCAGGACGAGAATAACCATCTGGACGGCCTTTAAGAGACTTTTGATACATTGCGACGGTATAACATGAAATTAAATCCTAGCAAGGGTGCTTTCGAAGTTTTGTCGGGGAAATTTTTGGGGTTCATGGTTTTGCATAGAGGAATTGAGGCAAATCCGGATAAAATCCAAGCGATACTGAACATGGAGCCACTAAAAAATATCAAGGAAGTCCAGTCTCTTACCGGACGAGTCACCGTCCTCAACAGGTTTGTATCAAAAGCTACTGACAAATGTTTACCATTCTTTAAAGTCCTCAGGAAGGCTTTTGAATGGACGGACGAGTGTCAAAGGGCCTTCCAAGACTTGAAAACATATCTCATGACAACACCGATGTTGAGTCTGTCTGTACCTGGGGAAGAGTTGTATTTGTATTTGGCAGTGTCCCCACACGCGGTTAGCTCAGCATTGGTCAAAGAAGAGGGGAGAGTCTAGAAACCGGTTTATTATACAAGCCGTGCAATGAGAGGAGCAGAAGAACGATACCCAATGATGGAGAAGCTAGCCTTCGCATTGATCACAGCTTCTAGGAAGCTGAGGCATTATTTCCAAGCTTACATCATCAACGTCCTGACAGACCACCCCATAAAGAAAGCAATGAACAAGTTGGAAGCTGTTGGACGGTTGGTACAGTGGGCTGTTGAACTTAGCGAGTTCGATATCAGATATATTCCAAGGAGTGTAATAAAAGTGCAAGCATTAGCAGATTTCATCGCAAAGTTCACTCCCAGCCATAACGACCTGGACAAAGACGAAGGAGTTAAAAAGTGGGTGATTAATGTAGACGGATCGTCCACACTGTATGCAGGAGGAATTGGAGTTATACTGAAGTCCCCCAAGGGTGACAAGCTGGAGTACGCGGCCCGTCTACAGTATCAAACCACCAACAACGAGGCTGAGTATAAAGCACTACTCAAGGGATTGAAATTAGCTAAGTCCTTAGGGGCGGAGTTGATAACAATCAGAGGAGATTCTCAGCTGATCATCAACCAGATAAATGAAATGTGTGATACTAAGGAGGACCGAATGAAGAAATACCTCAGTAGAGTGAAACGACTCGCACGAAAGTTTTTGGCGATAAGTTTTGTTCAACTCCCCAGGGAGGAAAATATGAAAGCGGACGCCTTAGCAAAAGCAGCTTCATCAGGAGTTATGGACGAGTACAACGACATCTAGTATATGCCAAGCATAGACATTCCAGACATACAGCAGATAGGAGGAGAGAATTGGACGAGTCCAATAGTGATCTATCTTAAAGATGGACGGCTTCTAGAGGACAGAGACGAAGCTAGAAAGTTGAGAGTCAGGGCAGCCAAGTACGTCCTCATAAATGAAGTATTGTACAAGCAAGGCTTTCTTAACCTTATTTAAGGTGCTTGGCTCCTGACGAGTCGAATTATGTTTTGAGGGAAGTCCATGAAGGAGCATGTGGAAACCATTCAGGGGCGAGCTCACTAGTCCATAAGATCATTCGTGCCGGCTACTATTGGCCTACAATGCAAGCAGATGCTAAAGCTTATGTCAAGGTATGTGACCAATGTCAGCGTTACAGCAATGTACTTAGACGGTCATCGGAGTACCAGACCCCAATGATGGCCACATGGCCCTTTGCACAATTGGGATTGGATATCCTAGGTCCCTTTCCCATGGGAACGAGACAAATGAAATTTTTGGTGGTAAGAATCGATTACTTTACCAAGTGGGTAGAAGCTAAGCCTCTTGCAGCAATCACTCAGCAAAACATGAAAAATTTTGTATGGAAGAATATTCTATGTAGGTTCGGAGTACCCAAGGTATTGGTATCGGACAACGGACGTCAGTTCGACAACGCACCCTTCAGGGACTTTTGCAATCATTTTGGAATCAAGAATCATTATCCTCGCCCTTCCATCCACAGGCAAATGGACAAGCAGAGAAATACAAACCGATCCTGCTGAAATCATCAAGACTCGGCTCAAGGGGCAAAAGGGATATGGCCGGACGAGTTTACCAGGTGTTCTTTGGGCTTATAGGACGACTGTTCAAACTCCGACAGGAGAGACCCCCTTTAAACTAGCCTATGGATGGAAGCTATCATACCAGCTAAGTTCATATGGCTAGTCACCGAGAATGAAATATCAGAGAATGAGAATGGGAACAACTTCGTCTTGACTTCGATCTTATAACGAGGTAAGATGGATGCGGAGCAAGGACAGCAAGGTACAAAAAATCTTATGGCGAGACGGCATGATGCCATGGTGAAACCTAGAAGGTTCAGTGTGGGGGACCTTGTCCTCAAAAGAGTCTCCTTGGCAACTAAGAACCTGGCTCATGGAAAGTTAGGACCCAATTGGAAAGGGCCCTACAGGGTAATCAACTGCAAGAGACAGGGGTCTTACTACCTAGAAGCTCTGGATGGGTGGAAGTTAAAGCATCCCTGGAACGTGGAGCACCTGAGGAGGTACTATCAGTGATAAGCAGGGACGAGGGAAGTCGGTGGCAGTTACAGCTATGATTTGCATGTTCGCTTATATTTACTGTTGTGTTCTTACTATGGTGTGTATTAAGAATAAAAAGTGCATTAGTTCTTAAACTTTTGCACCATTTTACAGGCCAGCATATGAAAGACAAGGCTATATATTTCCTAAAGTATTTTAATAAGGCGCTAGCTTACAAGCATGTGCCACGATTGTGAACAATGTTCATGTAATAATATGGTTTGGATTACTTATGTACTTGATGCATAAATCTAGTTTCCATAATAATGCTCACGGAAGGGACAAAAGTCTAAGACGAATAGAAATCCTTGGACGCAGAAATACTCGTCCAAGCTTTCCTTTAAATAAGGATAAAGCAAAAAGGAAAAAAGTCAAGGCATACTCGTCCAAGCTTTCCTTTAAATAAGGATAAAGCAAAAAGGAAAAAGCCAAGGCAAACCCGTCTAAGACTTCCTTTAAATGAGTATAAAATGAAAGAGAAGGATCGCTCGTCTAAGAAAGAAAGTAGGCGCTATGGCATACCATTCCAAAGACGAGCGGCTAGTCAAGACGGGTAAACTTCTTGCGAGAGAACGAATAAAAAGTGCCTAAAGGGCAAGCAAAAGTACTGGTCACCATTACCGTCCTAAATGGGTCGTCCATAAAGAAATCTTGTAGACGATCATTCAACACTTAGAAAATTGTTTAAAAAGACAATAGCATGGATGGTAAAAACAATGTATAAGCTCGTCCATACAATAGGTAACAGATAAGTTCTAGAGAGGGTAGACAACCACCATCCAAAAACCCTTATAAAATAAGCTTTAAAAAGCAATTGTTAATAAACTCGTCCAAAACACTCTGGACGATGTAATTGTACTCGAATACATTTTTTTTTTTTTTTAAAAAAAAGAGAAGAAAGAGAACAATAACATTAATTTAACAAATCGTCTTCAAGAAGGAGGGGCATCAACGTTAGGGTCGTCCTGAGCTAGCTTGGTGGAAACGTCATCCTCAATATTGACATCGTCTGAGCCTGTTTGAAGGAAAGAACTTGTAGCAGCGCCAATGTTGAGTTTGAGGGTGCTAAAGTCAACTCCAGGAAAGTTGTCTATAGCGTCCATCCTAAAATCTTCAAACCCTACTACATAATCGTATCCAGCGGGTCAATAAACTCCTTTGACGTTTTGAACTCCTCCACTGCTTCGTCCTTAGCTTCCTTAAGGAGGAGACTCAGTTCGTCATTCTTCTTTTGAAGAAGGTTAAGACGGTCATCCTTCCTAGCAGCCACGGATTTTAGCTCTTTCACCGAAGCCCTCAACTCCTCAGCCTCGTCCTTGGCCTTGTTCGCCACCTCGGCCCACGTCTTGCAGTCGTTCTTGATCTCTTCTATTCTTTTCTCTAGAAGGATCCTCGTCCTGTCCATCTCTGTGGCCTGCCTGGACGCAACTATGAACTTTGACATTGCCTACATGGAAGATAAGAAAGTTCAAGAGATAGAAATAATATTAGGTAACATGGTTAAACCAAGACGAGGCAAAAATGGTCACCTTAAAGAGATCGTGGACGCCAGAGTGCTCGAACTCCTTCAAAGACATGTCATAGCACGCAGCCACGTCTTCGTCTTTCACAGCCTTTTGGAATCGTTCCCAAGCCAGATCTTCATTCTCCAACAAATTAGTAGAAATCCTTTGAGGAGGCTAGGACAAATCAGGAGCAGGGGACTTGGACGGAGTGATGCTGACAGGCGTGGACGAGTTTATATCGACAACTAGGACGGACGGCTGGGAAGAAGGATCAGGCCTAGTAGTTTCGGGCCTGGACGACCCATGCTTGGCCTTCTTCCCCCGACGATTGGGTAAGCTAGCCAAGTCCACATGCTTGGACAAGCTTTTCCTCTTTTCTCCAGCAGCAGGACGAGGCTGGGGTTGAGATTCAGGTCTAGCTGCCTCGTCGATCACTTCCTTCCCTTTGTTTCCCTTCATGGTTGCCATTCCTAAAAAAAAAAACGCGAACACATATACATACAAATAAATAATAATAATGAAATAAAATGAAAAAACACATATATCTTTAAGAGGAGCACTCACGTCTACGGATGTTTGTTCGTGTGCTAAAGCTTCGACGGAAGGTTCGGGGCCAAGTCCCCACCAGTGTAGACGCTGAAGGGTCACCACGAATGAAAGTCTCTCTCGGAATGTAGATGGGCCCTGTGACACGATCACGGTGGAACTTGCTCAAAGAAGGGCGTCCAACTGCTAAGAAAGGAAGAGGGAAATTAAGGTTAGACCACTGCTCAAAGATAAAGTATAACAAAAAAAATAAAAATAAATAAAAAATAAAAGCATAACATACCTTCTAGACGAGGTTCCTTAAATCTCCAGTATAAGGTGCAAACGAATCTCTACCAACCTTAACAGGATGCCCCGCCTAGAAACCAAAGACAAAGAAAAATTCTGTCTTCCAGTTTCTGTCAGACGAGGGCAAAGACTTAATCAATCTACAATCATTGCCCCTAGCTGTAAACTGATGGAAGCCTAGAGATTGACTTATCTCGGAGGGTTTATAGCAGTACAGGAACTCGTCCACGATGATAGGTTCCCATCAAATACCTCCCTCCATAAGACTTGCATAGAGACAATTAGTCTCCATGCGTTAGGGTTAAGCTGACACACTCCCAAGCCTAACCTAGTGAGTAATTCCCTAGCAAAGGCATTCAAAGGAAGTCTAAGCCCCCCTAACAAGTGAGCTTCGTAAACACGTATTCCAAAACGAGGCTGGCAACACCATTCACCTCGATGGCTAACCTATGGTTTAGGTCGTCAGGATTTGGAACCAACTCCTAAGAGCATCTAACCTCCTCTCGTCCGTCCTAGAAGGAACCTCTATAGCACAACTATATACAGTTTCCTCTTCGTCCAAAGGGGAGGACGGCGGGAAGCTCGTCGAGGTGTCAGCCCTAGAAGCTGCCCTCGTCCTAACATTTTCTTGTAAGGTCTTGAGGGGAATTCCTAGGACGCCAGAGGTATATTCCTCTGTTGTGTGACCACTACTACTGCTTCTTATACTGGAAGTATCATCACTAGAAAGTCGTGATACTCGTCTATGCTTTGTACTACACTGTCGCTAGACGAACAGGGAAGCCATTTAGGACGTCCTAACACTTAAAAAGGAAGTTTGAGAGTTGAAGTAAAGGAATACCTGGCTCTAGACGGAAGACACTAAGGACGCTGAGAACACTCCTAAACGAGGCGATGGACGAGAATGTCAAACAAAAATCTGAAAAATTGAGAGGGGCACGAGAGGGAAACCACTATTTATAGGTAGAAAAGTCTCGATATCCACAATAACGAGACCAATGAAAAACAACACGGTGCACCTGCCTCGAAGGAATGAATCGACGCGCCAACCACCTATGAAAGTATGACACGTGGTACCGGACAAAAAAAAAAAAAAAAAAAAAAAAAAAAAAAAAAAAAAAACTCATCCTAAAATCTGCATGACCCTTGGACGAGGGGCAACTGATGAGGATGAAGTACTCCAGATCTTCCACGGTCATCCACACCAACAGCCGTCCAGAAGAAAGCATCAAGACGGGAGCTAACGCCATAGCCGTCCATGGACGGAGTTAAGCCCACATCTTTCGTCCTGAAGGCGACCACCTCGTCTTGACTAGACTCGTCCACACGAGGACCCCTGGACAAGGACGTACATTGGGGAATTATTAAAATACACTTCACCATTCTACAACACACGCATAACTTTCGATGACCGTTGTATGAGAAAATGCAACTGTCAGGTGGTTATGGGAGTTATCCAAGAACCCCGGACCTCCTGATATCCAGGGGAGGTTACAATCTCAATAACTGTCCTCACGACACTATATAAACAGCCAGTCAGACCGATGGAAGGTAGGTTGAAATTTTCCCAAGAAATTGGAACTCCAAAGATATAGAAGGAAAACTGACTTCACTATCGGAAGGTTCTTGGCCGGCGATCCCGGTCACCTTTGATCGTTTTCCTTTGTTTTTCGGCCATTAGAGAGCGAGTGGTCCTTTCAAATCCGAAGCATCCAGCCTACTGATTTTCCTTGCATCATCAAGTACTATTGACAAAATATTTTTATAACAATTTCATAATATAGTTTATCTAGTAAGTTGTTATTAATTCTCATCTAGACCTACTAGTGACAAATTTTTTTCCTACCATTAACAACTTGTTATATAGACTTTATTGTGAAATTTTTGTTAACATATTGTGTCTATAACTTGCATTAAAAGAGGTAATTAAAACAAAGAATTCTCTTTATATAGACATTGTCCTTTTTAGTAATTTACCCTTCAAACTGCCACTTTTATAAGTGTTAGTCAAACACTCACTTTTTTCAAAAAGCACTTTTTAACAGCTTTTACCAAACACTCAACTTTTTGAAAAAACACTTTTTCATACTGCACTTTTTGAAAACTCCACTTTTTCAAAAAATCTAGTTTCAAAAAGCTGAACCAAACTCACCCTTAGTCATCAAAGAGTTTTTAGTAAACACCATCGGTGTTCTCCATACTTGTTTTCTATCTTATTACATGTTTGTTCTAGACCACACGAATCTCATTGTCCACCCGTATTAACAAATGCTCACTTGACATTTCTTACATAATCAATATCAATAAGTTTCTTTCAAAGAAAAAAAGTATTAAATTATAATTTGATGAGGGTGATTTTACAATTCGTTA
This sequence comes from Castanea mollissima, assembly GCA_014183005.1. Taxonomy (NCBI): domain Eukaryota; kingdom Viridiplantae; phylum Streptophyta; class Magnoliopsida; order Fagales; family Fagaceae; genus Castanea; species Castanea mollissima. The sequence continues at coordinate 58,504 of JACAVU010000046.1, forward strand.
CTAACATCTTAAGAAGGCTAACGGGAGTAACGAGCCCGTCAGCTCTGGTCACTGAACCATCTCCCTTCGACATCCGCGGCTCTGCCTCATATCTGACTTAGGCTGAAGGGAGAAAACTAATGAGATCAAGGCTGAAGGAAGAAAGCTGATGGAGTCAAAGCTAAAGGTTCTAAGCTGACGACCTTTCCGAAGACAGATGTGTAAGCTGATAACCTTAGGAAGGAAAGGCTGACAGAAGGAAAAGTTGTAGAGGATAAGCAAACCTTCATCCATAACCTATCTTGTCCTCCATGAATGCGCGTGTAAGGAAAGTTCTTGCGCTACACGTTTGACCCTAGTCGAGAAGATTCCTATAAGGAAAAGGACTCTAGGAGATACGTAAGATCCATAAAATTACTCTCCTAGAAGAAAAGTACTTCCTCACCAAGGAGCTTATTTTGGCTCCACACTACAATATATACCCCAAAACTCTCATAAACCACAGTACACATAATTCATTTCAGTTCTAGCACTTTAGGGTTGTGAATAAGAAAAGAAGCTCTAACTTGACCTTTGTAGGGTTTTTGGCCGGCACCACACCAGTGCCCTTTGTTTAGTCTTGTCTTTTGTTGTGCAGGTGTTGTTTCGAGTCAAGTAAGGGCCACGTGACAACTGGTGGATTTTTCCTCATCATCATTTGGCGCCGTCTGTGGGAATCATCAACATCAGCACTCAAGAGTAATCAGCCTTTGCTCTACCCCTAAGACAAAAGTTGCATGGTACTCACTCGATCGATGGCAACAACCAACAATCAAGGCGACAAACCGCACACCACAATCTTGGAAAGGCAAGTCCAAACGCTTGTAGCGGCGATTGAATGCTTGACCAAAAAGAATCATGATCTAGAGGAGCAACTGCAGCAAAGGAATACACACCCTAGCGCACCGGAGGAAGACCAGGAAGGTGCAAGTACGGATGGGAGAAGCTCGGAAGGGCTAGAGGGTAGCAACGCTCCGAGTAGACCAGAGCGACAAGACACTAACAGGCCATCCATCTCGAACACCCTACCACCTTACATAGCAGCTGAGATGTAGGAGATAAGAGAACGGATGGATGTGATGATGAACGCCCTCAGAGGTCGAATCTCCAGTGACTTGGATGACCTAGTCCTGAGAACTGATTCGCCTTTCACAGCACTCATAAGTTCATGCCCCCTTCCCCCAAAATTTCGCATGCCTCAGTTGGAGAATTACGACGGATCCAAGGACCCATTGGATCACTTGGAATCCTTCAAGACCTTAATGCATCTTCAGGGTGTACCAGATGAGATCATGTGTAGGCAGCGCGCAGGTCCTCACGCATTGAAAGGTCCTACGAGGGACTGGTACAGTAGGCTGACGCCTAATTCCATCGGCACTTTCAAGAAATTAGGCGCGCAATTCGTATCACACTTTATCGGGAGTCACCAGCATAAGAAGTCTATCGCATGTCTGATGAACATTAGACAATGAGAAAATGAGACTCTAAGATCATACATAGCTCGCTTTAACAAGGAAGCCCTCTCAATAGACGAGGCGGATGACAAGATACTTGTAGCAGCATTCATAAACGGGCTGGGGAAGGGTAAGTTCCTATTTTCTCTATATAAGAATGACCCAAAGACTATGTCCGAAGTATTTTATAGGGCAACCAAGTACATGAACGCGGAAGATGCGTTACTGGCCAGAGAGGAAAAGCCTAGAAAAAGAGGAAGACAGGAAGACGTACGCTCGAATAGGGGGCAAAAGAAGGTTAGAACTGAAGAACAACGGGATGATCGACGCCTTAGACCACCTACGGGAAAATTCACAAGCTTCACTCTCCTAACCGCTCCTATCGACCAGGTACTAATGCAGATTAAAGATGAAGGAGCCTTGACTTTGCTAAGCAAGCTGAAAGGGGATCCCAATAAGAGGCCAAGGGACAAATACTGTCGTTTTCATCAAGATCATAGCCATGACACCACTGATTGCTACGACTTGAAGTAGCAAATAGAAGCTCTTATTAGATGAGGAAGGCTACAGAGGTTCGTCAGCAAGGAAAGGGTAAACTCGCCACAAATCAAAATCCTCAACGAGATAACGATCACCCTAGGCAACCCCTAGAAGATATAAGGATGATTGTAGGGGGAACCATGACCGCCGAGTCATTGAAGAAAGCTCGAAAGACATACCTCAGAATGGTTCAAAACATCCAGATGACGGGTTCTGTGCCCAAAATGTAGCGGATTGACAATCCCCTCATTGGATTCTCAGAAGAAGATGCACAGCATCTTCACCATCCCCGATGACGCGCTTGTTGTAATCATACAGGTTGGAAACTATAACATGCATCGAGTCCTCGTCAACAATGGCAGTTCAGCAGACATCCTCTACTACCCTGTTTTCCAACAAATGAGGATTGAAAGGGAGCGACTAGTTCCGACTAACGCCCCGCTCGTCGGCTTTGGAGGAACAAGGGTATTTCCATTTGGCGTCATCACTCTAGCAATGACCATTGGAGACTACCCATAGCAGATCACCAAAAATGTAGCATTCCGCGTAGTCGATTCCTCCTCAACCTACAACGCCATCATAAGACGTCCAACCCTCAACTCATGGAAGGCTGTAATCTCAACCTACCATTTGATGGTAAAATTCCCTACTGATTATGGAGTAGGAGAGTTGAGAGGAGATCAAGTAGCCGCACGCGAATGTTACGTAGCCATGATGGAGATGGACGACCACCTTCAGGCCGTGAAAATAGAGGAACATCAAGCAGCGATGGAGCTCGTTGAGAGGCTCGAAGACGTACCTCTTGACGAATCCCAATTGGAGCGAACGACCAAAATCGGCACCCTTGCAAACCTGATGGTGCGTCAAGAACTCGCGACCTTCCTAAAAGAAAATCAAGACGTGTTCGCATGGAGCCATGAAGACATGTCAGGAATTGACCTATCAGTCATAGTACACAGGTTGAATGTGTCGCCATCTTTCCCGCCTGTCCGACAGAAGTAGAGAATCTTTGCCCAAGAGAGAGATCAGGCAGTAGCAGGAGAAGTCCGCAAGCTACAAGAGGCGGGATTTATCAGGGAATTTTACTACCCTGATTGGTTGGCAAGCGTCGTGATGGTAAAAAAGAACAACGAAAACTGGAGGATGTGTGTCGACTTCACGGACCTAAACAAAGCATGCCCCAAAGATAACTACCCCCTCTCGCGAGTTGACATCCTGGTGGACTCTACGGCCCAACATCAGCTGCTGAGCTTCATGAATGCGTTTTCCGAATACAACCAAATCCGAATGGACAAAGTTGAGTAGGAAAAGACTTTGTTCGTAACAAGCCAAGGCCTTTTTGTTACAAAGTCATGCCTTTTGGCTTGAAAAACGCTGGCGCAACCTATCAAAGGCTCATGAACAAGATGTTTGCACGACAGATTAGAAGAAACGTCCAAGTATATGTCGATAACATGCTAGTGAAAAGTTGAAGGGAAGAAGATCTTTGAAGGATCTCAAAGAAACCTTCGATACTTTTCGCTCCTACAACATGAAGCTTAACCCAGGCAAGTGTGCCTTCAGAGTGATAGCGGGAAAGTTCTTAGGGTACATGGTATCCCAACGAGGTATCGAGGCTAACCTGGACAAGATTCGAACCATAATAGGGATGGCGCCTCCTAAAAATATAAAGGAAGTACAAAGCCTTAATGGCAAGGTCGTCGCGCTTAATAGATTTGTGTTGAAGGCAACGGATGCATTTTCCAGATACAACCAAATCCGAATGGACGAAGCTAATCAAGAAAAGACTTCGTTCGTAACAAGCCAAGGCCTTTTTTGTTACAAAATCATGCCTTTTGGCTTGAAAAACGCTCGCGCAACCTATCAAAGGCTCATGAACAAGATGTTTGCACGACAAATTGGAAGAAACGTCCAAGTATATGTCGATAACATGCTAGTGAATTGAAGGGAAGAAGATCTTTGGAGGATCTCAAAGAAACCTTCGATACTTTTCGCTCTTACAACATGAAGCTTAACCCAGGCAAGTGTGCCTTCGAAGTGATGGCGGGAAAGTTCTTAGGGTACATGGTATCCCAACGAGGTATCGAGGCTAACTCGGATAAGATTCGAGCCATAATGGGGATGGCGCCTCCTAAAAATATAAAGGAAGTACAAAGCTTTAATGGCAAGGTCGTCGCGCTTAATAGATTTGTGTCGAGGGCAACGGATAGGTGTCTACCATTCTTCCGCACACTGAAGAAATCCTTTGAATGGACGACCGAATGTCAACAAGCATTCGAAGACTTGAAGGCCTACCTCTCTTCACCACTGTTACTAAGTCCCTCACAACCAGGAGAAGAACTCTTCCTCTATCTAGCCGTCTCCCTGGCTGCTGTCAGTGCGGCCTTTGTTAGAGAAGACGACAGGATCTAAAGGCCGTGTACTACGCCAGCAAGGTGCTGCATGGTGCAGAAGAAAGATATCCCCCCATGTAAAAACTCGCCTTCGCTCTAGTCATGGCGGCCCGTAAACTCAAGCCATACTTCCAAGCCCATACGATAGTTGTCCTAACTGACAAACCTTTGCGGCGAGCAATGGGTAGCCCTGAAGCTGCCAGGCGAATGGCATTATGGTCAATAAAGTTAAGCAAGTTTGACATACAATATCGCCCTCGCACCGCCATCAAGGAACAAGCTGTCGCCGACTTCATTGTAGAATTTGCCAACGTAGAAGGCGAGGGGGCAGAAAATCCCCAATGGAGCATATTCACGGATGGGTCGTCCAACAAGAAGGCTGGTGGAGCAAGAATTGTACTCAAATCCCCAAAAGGCAATGAGATTGAATGTATGATCCGTCTTGATTTCCCTACGATTAACAATGAAGCCGAGTAAGAAGCCTTGATAGCGGGTTTAGACCTTGCCAAGGCCGTAGGGGCCGCAAACATGGTTGTTCATTACGACTCCCAAGTCGTCACAAGCCAAGTGAATGGTGAATTTGAGTGTAAGGGCGAAAAGATGAAAAAGTATTGGGAGCAAGCGAAGAGGAGAATGGATGAGCTGCAGGCCAAGATAGTCCAGCTCCTAAGAGGAGAAAACGAGCAAGCTGACCCGTTTTGCCAAAACCACGTCAGTAGAGTATATAATCGCCCTCGACAAGGTACTTTCTTTTATTCAACCCTCACCACTGATAGATGTCGTCAACATACAGGAGATAGGTTCCAAAAACAATTAGACCACCCCCTTAATCTCTTACTTAAAAGATGGTATGTTGCCCAGCGAGAATGAGGCGGCGAGGAAGCTGAAGCCAATCAACGCATTTTGTCTTGATAAAGAACGTCCTGTACAAAAGGGGATTCTCCCGACCATACTTAAGATGTTTAAGTCCTGAAGAAGCGGATTATGTCATGAAGGAAGTACATGAAGGGATCTGTGGTAACCACTCAGGGTCGCAATCATTAGTACATAAGTTGATCCGGGCAGGATACTACTGGTCGTCCATGCAGAAGGACGTCGAGACATATGTGAAGGCTTGCAACAAATGTCAAAGGTTCAGCAACATAATTAGGCAACCAACAGAAAAGCTGACTCCAATCACAGCTCCATGGCCGTTCGCCCAATAGGGACTAGACATCATAGGCCATTTCCCTAACGCAATGAGACAGCTGAAGTTCCTAATAGTCGGTATAGACTATTTCACCAAATGGGTGGAAGCCGAGGCATTGGCCACCATTACCAAGAAGAACGTACGAAGCTTTGTTTGGAAAAACATAATTTGTAGATACGAAATCCCCAGGGTCTTAGTCTCGGACAATGGTAAGTAGTTTGATAATGATGCCTTTAGAGACCTTTGTTCGCAGTTAGGGATCCGGAACCACTACTCCTCGCCACTACTCTCTCTCGCCAACGCAAGCACTGGTTGAGGTCACGAACTGATCCTTGCTTCGAATCATCAAGACTCGGCTCGAGGGGGCAAAGGGCATATGGCCAGAAGAATTGCCAAGCGTCCTATGGGCGTACAAAACGTCAGCCAGAACACCCACAGGAGAAACTACGTTTCGACGAACGTACGGGAGCGATGCAATCATCCTAGCTGAGATTGGGCTCACGAGTTACAGGGTGGACAATCACGACGAAGGGAGGAATGACGAGGCCATACGTCTACAGCTTGATCTAGTTGACGAGGTCAGAGCAATAGCTGAACAGAGACTCGCCCGATATCAGGACCTCATGGCCACACACTACAACTCTAGAGTTAAACACCGAGACTTCAAACTCGAAGACCTCGTCTTAAGGAAAGTGATGGGTGCTGCCAGAGATCCCGCACAAGGAAAGCTCGGTCCAAACTGGGAAGGACCCTACAAGATAACGTCATGGCTAAGGAAGGGAACCTACCACTTACAGACACTTGACGGGCAGAACTACACCACCCATGGAACATCGAGCACCTCAGGAGTACTACCAGTAGAAGATAGCATGAAAAGCACCACTTCTCGTCTCCAATTTATCCAACATATTTCCTTTAATCATTTATCTTAGTTTATTTTTTGCCTACAATACATTTTAAGCCCAAGGGGCTGAAGGTTTATTCTTTTTGGAAAAATTATTCTACTTATGCATTCATCATAATAAAGGAATTTATTCAGAAACGATTGATAATTTGTTTATGTTAGCTAGTCTTTAAGGAGACAGCATTGTCCCACAAAGTGGACAACCTTATAGTGAACCCACAAAATGGAGGAATCTACCATTAAGTCCACAAAGTGGATGGTCTTATGATTAAGTCCATAAAGTGGACAAACATACTGCTAAGTCCACAAAGTGGACGGTCTTATGGTTAAGGCCACACAGTGGACAAACCTACTATTGAGTCCACAAATTGGACGACCTTATGGTTAAGTCCACAAAGTGGACGATCTTATGACTAAGTCCACGAAGTAGACAGCCTTTTCAAGTCCTTAAAGTGGACGAGCTTAGTATAACGGCCACTAAGTGGCCGACCGTTATAAAACCTACAAAACAAACAAGTTTATGAATGGTAAGCCAAAAGAAAGCTGACGCCGTTACCCATAAGGCTGACGGGTAGATAAAATGGCTTGAAATCAGCTAAAAGAAAGCTAACGCCATTGCCCCTAAATCCGACAGATACCGAAAAATCTAAAGTATATTATCGACTGAGAAAGCTGACGCCGTTAAAAGCTGACAAGCACATAGCTAAGTTTTGATCCAATGTCGTCGCCCATAAGGCTGACAGATTGATAAAAACAGCTCGAAGTCTCAGCTAAAAGAAGGCTGACGCTGATATTACTTTGATAAATAACACAAAAACAACATCGTCACCCATAGGCTAACAGGCTCATCACGAGCAAGTGGTTTTTAACTTAGATAGAAGAGAGAATTATGCCTCGAATATAAAACAACATATTGAGATTAACATAAATAATGTCTATACAAAAGCCCAGAGCAACAGCGTCAAACATTACAATTCGTTTACGTTTTACAAAAAAAAAAAAAGGAGAAGTGCTAAAGTTCATGAAGCGGGGGGATCTTAAGACCTTCCGTCACCTTCGGCAATTAAAGGCTGGGTGCCAGGAATAGAAGAGCCGATGGCATTTAGATCGTCACCATGAGGATTTGCTAACGAAGTCGAAGTGATAGGCTTGTCCATGACTGGTTGAGCAAGAACAATGTTGTCATTCCTCTGGTTAGCATCGTCACCTTTCTCATTAACAGTGTCGCCTACAGGAGTCGACGGGATAGACTCATCCATGGAAATCTTGGATAAATCCAAGTCAGGATATATGGATTTTACCTATTTCAAGCAGTCCTCAAACCCGTCACCATAGTAGGTGGCACAAGCATCTATGAAGGATGACAAGTCTTTAAACTCCGTCACAACATCGCTCCTAGCCGTTTCCACCTGAACTAGGATGGATTTTAGCTCCTCTTTTGCCGTCAGCTTGGCTTTTTCTTCCAGCTTCTGCTGACGACGTTCCTCTGCCAACTTCTCCTTTAAATCCTTTAGCTTCGTACCCAGTACACGGTTCGCATCCTTGTATTGCGCTTGTCTGTCAGCTAAGTACTTAATACGTTCATGCAAACGAGCCATCACCCTCTCCTTGGAAGAGCACCTCTCGGACAAATCCTTCACGCGAACCACAGCCTGCATGGCCAAAGAAAAACAACGTCAGAACATTAAAACTGGTCAGGCACCAAAATAAAGAGAAAGGCATACCCGGGTAAGATCAAATAAGCCTAACGCCCCTATCTCGTCCGTTGCCTGCTCAGCAGAAGGGCCCATCTCTTCATCCTTTAAAATGGACTTTGTCACCTCCACGACATAATCTTTGTGGGTCAAAAGGCGGCGGACGGATCCCTGGCTGACGAGGCCAGATGACGTCATCGACCCTTTGCCTACCCTATGGACGGACCTGGGAGGTGACAACCTCTTTAAAGATTTATCTCCAGAAGTCATGGCAACCTTCTTCCAGGAACGGTCATCCTCACGGCAGACGACGGTGTCGACTCCCCCTTAGCCTTCTCCTGTTTTTTCTTCTTGGCAGTAGCGACAGCCCGTATTCTTTGCCTGGCTGACTCCATTTCTGCAAAAGATAGAGATGGTTAGAAAAGAAACAACGTCAGGATGCAGACGAAGGAAATTGGGAGATACTCATGCCGACAAGAGTAAGCGTTTAATTTGCAAGCCTCCTCCATCAGCTCGGGACCACCACAATACAAGTGTAAAGTATCTAGAGTGATTAGGTCCCGACACTTCCGCTCGTCCAAGGGGATAGCCGTCACTCGATGGATGAAATCCTTTTGCTCCACGGTAATGTGTGGACAGGTGTTAGTTGAAAAGAAAAGGAGACGAGGTTAAGGACCAAACAGACAGACGAAGTAAAAAAGCAAACGGTATCAACCTGAGTTTTTGACGTATGCCCAGGTGTTGTCAAAAAAGCCATGAGGCATTGACTCCCACTCCTCCTGATGACATACCTAGTTCGTCCCCTCTACGAAGAAATATCTGCCCTTCCACTTTCTATTGGAATCAGGCATGTCCGATACCAACTCTAACTCCTTCTCCCTTACTGCGAAATGATACACCCCCTTTGACGAGGAGATATGCTAAGGGCGATAGCACCAAAAGAACTCATCTAGGGTTAATTGACAGTTCCCACCACTCAGACGACCCCACAGGATCTCAGCACCAATCAATGTTCGCCAAGCGTTAGGGGCAATCTGGCTGACAGATATCCCCAGAAAGTTAGCCAGTTGACGATGTAACGCCGTTATTGGTAATCTTAATCTGGCAGCGAACATGGCATCATACATGCCAACATCCACAGTTCGTCCCAAGTAACATCTCTCACCCTTCTCAAGGAGGCAAATTGGGATATCGTCTGGTATTTAATAACAGGACTGCAAATTTTTGAAAATATTTTCCGACATCGTTGGGAGGAATTTGTTGACGAACCATTCTGGGGGTAAGATGAAAGGACGATCATCATCAGAAGCTCCCGAGGTACTCTTTAAGGTTTCCTCGGTACCGTCATTCCCACCCCCGTCACTGGTACTTCCTTTTTCTTCATTGATCCTCTGGTCTCTGTCACCTACCCTTTCCTCTCCACCGTCCTCACTCACCTTACTTTCTCTATAACTCCCTACTTCCTCGTCAGAAGAATAGGTTGACGTTTCCCTTTCTGACGACCAAGATAGGCCCTTCTCGGGCTCACGGCCTAATTGGAAGACCTCGTCGTAACCCGCTCTGTCGCGGATCGACGATTGATCACTCGTCGCCTTCCTAGACATCTGACTACCTACAACGACGGGTTTATTCTAAGAACTCTAGGCCGACGACCTCACTAAAGGCACTACTAGAAAAATAAATAGATAAATAAAGGAAGGGACTTACGAAGTAAAAGGCGGTTACCAAGGAAGTCCCGAAAAAGATAAGTTGACGGCAAGTCTATGGTACGGAGTCGAAAGATTAGTGGTGTCGTTCTCCCTCTCGAAATCAGCAAGGTGTGAAAGTGGAAAGTTGGAAGAAAGGGAAAATGAAAATATATATATATATATATAGGCAAAAAAGGGCACGGAAGACGAAGCAACACGCTCATCCAGGCACAGGTCAATCAGTCCGCCATGTGTCCCTCCATTTAATGAAGATGGGTCGAATTACGCATGAGTGGTTCCCCAATAACGTCAACTCCATAACCCGTCAGCTACAGCTGATGGGGTCATAGAGTAGGGGGCAGCTAATGAGGGTGATTTTACAAGTCGTTACTAACACCTTAAGAAGGCTGACGAGAGTAACGAGCCTGTCAGCTCTGGTCACTGAACCATCTCCCTTCAACATCCGCAGCTCTGCCTCATATCTGACGGTGTTGGGCTGAAAGGAGAAAACTAATGAGATCAAGGCTGAAGGAAGAAAGCTGACGAAGTCAAAACTGAAGGTTCTAAGCTGACGACCTTTCTGGAGACAGATGTGTAAGCTGACGACCTTTCCGGAGACAGATGTGTAAGCTGACGACCTTAGGAAGGAAAAGCTGACGGAAGGAAAAGCTAAAGAGGATAAGCAAACTTTCATCCATAATCTATCTTGTCCTCCACGAATGCGCGTGTAAGGAAAGTTCTTGTGCTACACGTTTGACCCTAGTCGAGAAGATTCCTATAAGGAAAAGGGCTCTAGGAAATACGTAGGATCCACAAAATTACTCTCCTAGAAGGAAAATACTTCCTCAACAATGCGCTTATTTCGGCTCCACACTACTATATATACCCCAAAACTCTCATAAACCACCGTACGCATAATTCACTTCAGCTCTAGCACTTTAGGGTTGTAAATAAGAAAAGAAGCTCTAACTTGACCTTCGGAGGGTTTTGGCCGGCACCACACCGGTGCCCTTCGTTTGGTCTTGTCTTTTGTTGTGCAGATGTTGTTTCGAGTCAAGTGAGGGTCACATGACAACTGGTGAATTTTTCCTCATCATCATAATTAAACTTCAACAATAATAATTATATTAAAAATCAATGTCTCCTTTCCTAATCCCATATTTCTTTGACAAGGTTCACCATAGAATGAAATCTATATACAACCTAGTTCATTCTCTTAATACATCTGCTAAGTGCTAAGAGATTATTATGACGAACCAAGTTTTGATTCGATTTTTCTTTTTCTCCCATTATTTGAACAGTATAGTTCTCGCTAAAGAGATCGTAGTCGCTAAAAAGGAGATAGACATTTTTGAAAAGTAAATATACATTATTGTTTTAAATATACCAGAGCGGTTTGAACGCAATCGTGGAGATGGCCGAGTTGGTCTAAGGCGCCAGATTAGGTTCTGGTCCGAAAGGGCGTGGTTCAAATCCCACTCTCCACAATACTTTTGTCATCAAAGTGAAAAAAGCCACAAATAAGAAGCCTTAAGAAGAGCTAATTTCTTCGCCATATTCGAAGCCTACTCTGATTTTCCAAACTGCTTTTTTCCTCTCTGTAAAATTACTGTGTATTCTGTTGAACAGAACTTCAATCTTACGGAAAGTAAAATGTATGACCTGTTTTACTTTCACAGATAATCATTCTTGAGAAGTAGGTAACCACATGCAATCTTGTTTATTTTACCCAAGGGGTACTTCAAAGAAACATTAAAAACAGTTGATTTCAAAGGAAAGAGATCTCTTTCTTTATACAGCTGGAAGAGTAACCATGAACATTGGAGAACTTACAAGTTACAAGGACTAATCAAAACAAGTCCAGATCAATTCCTTTTCTATTTTTTGGTTTTGCGCCCACTCATCAATATGCTAATGCCGAAGCAACTAGGCTCAAAATTGTGACCCAAGATACAGTTGGGTATAGTGTGCCAACTGGGCTTTACACAAGCACTGCCACATTCTTAGAAAGGGATTATAAGAAAAGCATGAGATTGACGCTTGACTCACTAATTACAGTTAACCAAGTTAGATGTCAGTTGCTACAGAAATATGCTATGCACTTATTAAAGTTGGTTTGATTAATATAATTATCCAAACCCAAAAAATTGATACATAAAATTATTAGGATGAATGCAAATGAGTCACGATAAACTTATTAAATGATACAGCCTACAGCGAAATGTAACATGAGAACATCTCCAACTCCAATAAACTCAACACAAGTCCTAATTGGCTAATTCCATTTTTAGCTCTGTTTTAGGTTCAGAAACTCAGGCGGGCTTTGGCAGCCATTATGTCTTCCTCCGCTTCTACTCCATTGTTTTCATTTGTTAGTTCTGGTATCTCAGTACAAAATCAGGTGCATAAACTTCACAACTTTCCTACATCGTGTCCTCAAGTATCACTTGTCACCTCTCAAAATTCTATAGTTCTAGGGACAAAAAATTTGGTGAAAGAAAGAGAAAAAACAAACTCAAAAGACTTGTCTGATATTTATGTTGATTCTTGAAGTTCGGATATATTCTAAGAAACAAAGATCATCTCCATGTGAGAATTGCAACTCTATGGGGGTGATTTCAGCATGTTCTTTATCTGTGAAGATCCGTGGCACACCTGTGACAAGAGAAAAGGTAGATGTCCAATGAGGCCTTTTAGAAGAAAATTGCGGGGAGTTAATAATCATAGAGCAGCTAGATTAACATACATTTTGAAACAAGATTCTCAATGCACCAATGAGATATAGCACAACTAACAATCCTATATAAACAACTTACTAATATAAAGAATTATAAAAGTGAGAGTTTTTAGAAGAGCAGTAATTGTGGCATGAGTATGCCACACAATGGAGTTTTTCCCAAAAAATTAACCGTATTGTTTTACTCTTTATATATATATAAGATAAAATTTCAACCAATGGTATTAGTTCCATGATAATTGCTCTTTATCATTAGGCCAGACACTAATAGGATTTGATGTAGGCAAGGTTTAAACCCTAGATCTTTTATTCAACGATAATAAACTTTACTAGTTGAGATAACTAGAACTCATAATAACTGTAATTGTTAGACTTGGCTGCAAAGTACTGAGATAAAAAGGTTCTTGTCACTCATGAGCAGCTTTTTCAGCCCTCTACATCCCTGAGATTTCCTTAGGAAATTTGATTTTCTTAAAAGGATACTCTGTAGATCAGTTGTGAATTTATAAATGATGAAATCATTGCTTTCGAACATGAAAGCAGCATAGGTTGTACAAGTAGAACACAGAAGCATAAGTTTTTTGCAATTATCAAATCCTAAATTGTTTGCTAAACTCTGATTTACCATCCACTAAAATATGCAGGTTTTTTTTTTTTTTTTTTGTGGATAAGTCCCTGAAAATATGCTTTCTATTGAAGTTATATGAGAAAAGATTTGACGAACTTCAAAATGGATAAGAGAAACAAGTATCATCCACATGTACTCCAAACAATAGTCTACTAGCTGAAAGTTTACCCTTACCGTGAAAGCATTCTCTTGCATCTCCAGCCATTAGAACAATATCACCACTCCGAAGAAACATTGCCAATGGAGGATCCTCTCTAGACTTTCCTCCCAAAAGAAAAATAGCTTTGCAGCCCAAACTGAGGAAATGTAAAAGAAGAATTAGGACCTAACATGGTCTTGGCTCTTTTTTTTTTAATAAGAGAGAGGCATAGAAAGATACCTCATGCTTACTATAGGTTTACTCCAATCTGCTTCCATGTCATCAAGGTGGCCCCCAAGTGTATCACCTGCATGGGAAAAAAAAGGATTACTATAATGAAAAAAAACGATTTAAACTTTCTCAAATCAAGATATAAATTTTTTCTTCAGACTTAAAGAGTACCTATCCCAAAGTAGTTCACTATTGCAGCTTCTGGCTGGAATTGTTCCCCCTTAGGCATTGCTGGTGCTGCCATTCTTTTAGCCAGTTGACACAGAGCATCAGGAATCTTGTTATGTGGGAGAGATATATTATAGTTCCTCTACATAATGAACATAAATAGGTTTATAAATTCAATGAAAATAACCATGGCCCTTATTTTGTTCAATAGTTTGCCTGCACATGGTCCAAGCCATCATTCCATTAAAAAGATTTAGCTGTAAGCAAATGAATTTTGATTACTCAAACAGGATATGACTTTGACAAAATCCATATTCTATGTGCTTAGGACTTATGAGGTTAATATTGTCTCTCTATATTCAAATAAAATGTTTGTTACAGTTTTACTAAATTATAAGTCTAGATGGAGCCATTAAACTCAGATCAGCAGATACAACATTGAAGCTTCACCACCTGAGCTAGATGCCATCTCATTGTGACAACTGCATATAATCATGAAACATGCATAGAATGAGGTGCATATTTTCTTATAGAGTTTATTTCAGCTTAATGTTATAACAAATTAACAGACATTCTATGCAAATGCACCATACAATTAAACTTTTGATTTAAGTACTTTCTAACTCGAGCACCTACATTTATGCATCAAGTATAATTATTCTACAGAAATTATATTGATCTATAATCTACTATACCAAATAACGTAGTATAAAGCATTATGGACATTGCAATGATAATTACTTAAAACAATGTAAAAGAAAATTGACCATAGAACAAACAAGTAAAAACATAGGTGGGTAAAACACGAAAATGGGAAAAATAATATGAAAAATAGGTCAGCATGTACCTTCGACCAGTCAAATTGCAAGCCAAGGGTGCTCCAACGCAACTTCCGCAAAAGAACAGAGGCCAAAATTGATTTGCATGTATTTCCTCTTGAAGACACTGTATGTCCTTCATAGAATTCCCATCCATGGACATCTCCATTGCTGTCAGAAGGATTACATTTGGAGTCCAAACTAGTGGGACCATTCCCTTCTTCAACCAATACTTTCTTTTCTTTTGCAGCAATGAATAAGTCATTTATAGGACCATAAAATGCATTGTGATTCGTTCTGTTTGGAGGTTGAGGGAAGGTGGTTAAGCTCTCCCTTATCCATTGGCATTGTTCTTCTATGCTCAATGCTCCAGGAATAAAATAAAACCCTGCATTGCAAACGGCAAAGTATAATTTTTATGTACTACAACATGGGATGGACATTTTGCCATTAAAATAAGATTCCAGCCATTAAAACCTCTCTTAAAACCCAATAGATAGAAGCCTATTTTACTTCAAAACAGCCACACACACACACACATATAGGATTAGGATCAAGTAACACTTGGTGTAAGTCTTTGCATGTAACACCAGTCCATAACTTTTTATAGAATTAATATTTTGAAAATCCAACCATAAGATTACAGAATTCGTTGTTCTTAATATGCTCGCAAATTTCGTGCTAATTGGACGTTATTTATCATCTAATCCACAAGCTCATTTAAACATCTTGAAATTTAAACATTTTTACAACGAGATGGTAATTGACCTCCAATCATCTTGATAATGTAACCCATAAGTGTATTCGCCAAAATACTCTTTCCATGAAATGCTATGCAGTGGTGTGTGTGTGTGTGTGTGTATGTCTTACTGAAAAAGAATAACAAAGAAATTCTTATAATTGCAAACAATAGGAAATTAGTAATGTAGCCAAAGCTCTTATTGAACTGAATGTGAAGTATGACGACATTAGATTTATAGCTGATTGATTTACTAGTCATTCAATTCCGTCGCCACCAAAAACATGAAAATTTTTGCAATTTGTATACTAAAATAATAATAATAAATTTTATAGCTAGGAATGAAGGAACTTATTATACCAGGGCGGTTTTCCAAGGAGAAAACTGGAAAATTGAAATCGCATTGAAGAGAGAGAATTCCAGGCGGAAGGTCACCGCTCTGATTGTAAGATTCTAGAATGGATTTGAAATCGAGGACCTCAGATAAATCCACTGGTTTTGGTTGTTTTTTCCTGAGAGAAAGTGGTCGCAAAGCTTACAATAAGACATGTTTGCAAAGCAAATTGATGGAGAGAGAGAGAGAATTGAGTACTTTTTGGAGGATTTGGAAGTGTCATCGTAGTATAGCTTGTACTTCTTCTCGGCTTTTCTGAAAGCGGTTCGCTCGGAGCCGTCGGGGACTTTCTCCGATCCATACATTTGAGCCACGCCGGTGAGTTCAATCGAAATTTGGCGAGCAAGAAGATGGTGGGCGTATACAACTCCAACGGAAAATTGAATTCGGAGGGTTTGACTAGGGTTTCAGTTTCATCAAGACGGAACGGTTCATTTTTATTTTAAGCAAATTCTTCCTAGGTTATCACCGGCTTACATTTAAATCTTTGAATTATTAGCTTCCAAAAAAAAAAAAAATCTTTATATTATTAAAATACTCACGTGGCTTATTAGCGTTAGATCTTGAGTTCGATTCTTATCTCTTCTATTTTACTTTTTATTTAAATTTTTATGTATTAGGTCTCACCTATTAAAAGATAGTTTCGGTCCACACATGAGCAGAAGTGTTAGAAGTATTGATTTAATAATTAAATTTACCATATCTCAATAATTTAAACTTTTGAAAGAATTGATAATTTAACATGATATTTTATTAGAGTATGAAATCCTAAGTTTGATCCTTATCTCCTCCACTCTACCTCTCAATTAAATTTAATATGGTATCAGAGTATGTTAAATTTCCACATATTAGGCCCCTACTTATTAAAGGAAAGTTTAGGATTCCACGTGAAGGTGAGTGTTAAATTCACAATTTTTTTCTCTTAAAAAAAAATTCACAATTTCTTAATTGCTTGAACTTTTTGGACACTCAATAATTTAACAAATAAAACTCTACATTTTATTTAAGACTAGCTTAAAACTCCATGCATATGCATGGATATACTTAAAGATATACAATAAGATGCATAATGTAATTCCTACATTATAATTTAAATATTATTGATAGTTATTTTTATATTTTGTTAATTCTTTAAATAAATATGTAAGGATATTATTATGTATAAAATGTAAATTGTCAATTTTTTTTTAATTATTGTGAAGAACTTTTTTTTTCTTTTTTTTTTTACAACTCATTTATTCTAAGCTCTTTGATTTTTGTACTGAATAATTCACTTTGATGAATATTTATGATATAGTCCTACATTTGATTCTAAAATTAAGAAATAAAACTTGTAAGGAAGATAGGTCCAATAGTGTATACTAGGCCAGGGGCCCAGTCCGAGGATGCCTGATTATCTAAGGACAAGGTAGACATTGTTATAGAGATCAGCATTGATGAACAGAGAACGGGGTTTAGTTACGATGATCCGAGGAGGGGGCCAAGGAGAGATGCCTCCTCGGCTGGGTGTGTCCAAGGTTAGAAGGCGGGGTTCCCCCCTCCCCCCCCCCCCCCCCCAACCAATGTTTTAGGAGATTTTATTGGTAAGGGTATACATCGTAAAAGTATAAGACAAAGAAAAGTTATAAAATATCTAAGAGAAAACTACTACCACCGCATTGAATACTTTGTAACTAACTCTCAGTTCGCATTAATAAGGAAGTGATGCCTCAGCAGCAGTTTTCAGCCTTACAACTATTTCCAAAGACATCAGGAAGATGCTGATGGAACAAGGATGAATGTCAGTAGTTTGATCTACAAGTGGAAGGTAGAGGCAGAGGGGGGAAAATAGTATAAAATGGAGAAAGGATCCGGAGGATGGGGATCGAAAAAAGAAAAGAAAAACACTGTAGACTGAAGAATAATATTTGTAGTTTATCTCCTAAGTGCAATAAATAGAAGAATTAGCCTCCTCAGATTGGGTCCGAGGATGACTTTCCTTATATAAAATTGTTTCATCTTTACTCTATTGTCATATTGATCCACTATGATTATTATTCAAACTCATTAGAACCTAGATTTCGAACCCACTCTCTATAAATTCATTGTATTGGGCTCTTTAGGCCTATTTCCTTTCCTCTTTTGGGCTTAGGTACCAAATCATGTCCATACAATTGGCGCCATCTGTGGGTTTGAGGACGACTTTTCTTATATAAAATTGTTTCATCTTTACTCTATTGTCATCTTGGCCCACTGTGATTGTTATCCAAACTCATTAGAACCTAGATTTTGAACCTACTCTCTATAAATTCATTGTATTAGGTTCTTTGGGCCTATTTCCTTTCCTCTTTTAGGCTTAGATACCAAATTGTGTCCCTACAAAACTCTTTAAAAATAATTTGGAATTAGAACTCTAATTTGGAACTCTAATTTGAGTTTCTACAATTTCACACATTATTATTATTAATATTTATATAGATTTGTTCATAAATCAATTTGATAGTCATTGAACAAAAATGGTAGAAGGAGAAATATCAATCTAAAAAGAAAATGTTTTTGTTTAAAGTGATAATGTGAACATAGTTTTTTTTTTTTTTTATTTATAGTTTTCTGTTTTTTACGACTTTGCTACCATCCAAAACAATAAAAATGTCTAATAAGAGAAAAACAAAAATGAATAATAGATATGGGTATTGGCTTTGAATCGAAACAATTTCCTAATTTTGAGACTTCAATTGACAAAACTAAAATTTTGGTACCTAACTTGAAATAGAGTATAGATGAGACTCTTTTTATGATAAGAGGGGGATGGAGAGAAGGAATCTAATGATTTAAAGGAAGCCCAAGGTACTTGGAGTGGATGAGAGTTTTCTTCAAGTATAATATTTGTTACTATTCCTATCTATATATATATATATATATAGGTAAAGTTTTCATCCAATATTCTTGTGTACTAGACAAAATATTGGATTGACAAATGATCGTTTAAGACTAATGTCATGCTTGTATTTCCTTTGATGCATAAAGCATTGAAGGTAAATTGTGCCATCCTCATATTCAACCACCACCATAAAAATCATTCATATGTAAAAATAAAAACTAACTTTACAGAAATCATTTTACTTAGGGAGAACTATAACAACTTTTTTTTTTGAGTAAAAAAAAATAAAATTAAACGGATATGTAAACCTAGGGAATTAAATTGGCACTCATGGTTATTATTCATTTTTCGTTTTTGAACCCAAATTAAAATTATTTTTAGGCTTCAAGAGTTTTGTAACTCAACTAGTGTTTCATAGTATTTCTAAGGAGACATCTAATCTAGGGTTGAAATTAGACATGACAAAATGATTTAAAATTTGCTGACCTAACCGACTTGACCTTAAACAATACCCGACCCAAACCCGAATTTTTTGACTTGAAGCAAAGTGGGTTGAAATGTGACTTGGCCTGTTTTTTTGGGTCAACCCAACTCGACCTGTGATAGGACTTATTTAAATTTTTATTTTTATTTTTGGAAAAAATAATAAAATTAAGACTATTGGTTTAATTGTTTGTTATGAGTTTTAAGGAAACAGTTGAGACCTTTACAAAACTACATGTAAATGAATTGAAATATGAATGGTTGAGGCATTCTATAATGAGTAAAGATTTTTAGATATCAAATAACAAAGTACATACTAAGATAATTTGGTATAGTAGAATTAAAAACATATAATTAAAATTATAAAAATGTATGAGAAACATTCATAAGTGTGAAAGGAGTGAAGGTAAAGTATCAATGAAATTAGCATAAATTATTAATACTTAGGTCTATTTTTTACCAATTCATGTCCAAAATAAACAACTTTTCAAATTAAATTATTATATTTTTTAGAGTATGTATTATTTAACAATGACATGATAATCATAAAAGAGACCATGTATAAATAAGTAAACAATCAAAATTTAATGTATATTCTCTAATTGAAATAGAGTGCCAATCATAATTAATTATAGATTATAAAATTAGTTTTCAAGATTATAAATTTCTTATATGTATTTATTTTTTTTCAAATTTATTGTCCAATAAAGCATTTGTAATTTTGTTTTATGTTTTGAGATGTTGATATTGTATAGAAATAAAACTTGCATATTTGTTTTACTTATCCTTTGTGCTATTTTGTTTTGGTTAGTAATGTTAATATTTGTATAACTTTAAAATTATTGAACAAGTATTAATTTGTTTAGCTAATCTTATTCTTGATATAAGTGGTGAATTCTAAGTAATGCATTTTAGATACAATAATTTGTTGTGTGACTTCACAAATAACAAATAAATGATCTTTTTATATATAAAAAAAAATTTATATGAAAAATACGAGTCAGCCCAACCTGATATTACCCGACTCGCAACATGATTGACCGACCCATTTCTAATCTGCTTAAAATGGTCCTTTTTTTTTAACCGAATTCAATTTTTTTTAGAGAGTTTCAACTTATGACGTCTGCTCATAATGATAACTCTTTATTATCAGACCAAGACACTAATCAGTTTTTGGTGTAGGTGGGGATTGAACTCAAAATCTCTTATACAACTATTAGAGACTTTACTATGAGCTAACTGGAACCCACGACCGAACCCAATTGATGGGTAGTTGAAATGTTCTCTATTGTATTATAAAAAAATAAAAAGTGCGTTATAAAAATAAATCCTTTGGATTATAGGAAAAGTGATTCGAGCGCTCCCATCCTTTATCGCCACTTGTTTAGGATGTAGGAAAAGACAACAAAGCCAACATTATTTTTCGATAGTGCAGGCCTTTGAGACATTTCACTAGTTTAAGACTCCAATTGCCTCGAACTTAAAGCAAGGCGCCCATACAACTGAGAAAAAATCCGTCTTATTTTTAAAAGACATTTCAGTTAAATTTGAGAAAAAGATATCGGCTATACATATAAAGCCCAACCAAAAAAAAAAAAAAAAAAAAAAAAGCCTCCAAGGCCGAGACATTCTTTTCTCTCTATCAAAAAAGAAACCAGAAATGGCGTGCAGGACTGCTTTGCGTTTTGTATTCTTAGCGGAACCGTGGCGACCCGTTTATCTCAATCGGAGCACCGCGTGCGCTTCTATCAGGACCCGTGGATCTTCTTCTACTCTCAGTCTCAGGTTGAGCAGCAGCAAATTCAGGACCCGGGATTTTCACACGGCGACACGAACTCAACTCAATTGCTCTCGCAACGAAACACCGTCATCATCATCGGACGACCAGAACCCTCCTCAAGAAGCTGTTCTCAAAGCTATTTCAGGTTCTCCTAATGTCTAAACCATTCTCTTTATCTAACCCTGCTGTGTTTTTTTTTTTTTTTTTTTTTTTTTGTTGGGATTATGTTATGGTCATTATATATTGCCCAAATAGAGACAACCTCGTATATTTTATTTAATTTTTTATTTCCTAAGGTTGCTCTGTTATATGTTGCACGTGTTTCTTTAATTAAGTGATGGTTATATCTTTATATATTTAGTTTAGTTATATATACATATTGATAAAAGTAATGTTGGGTTGGTATTGGAAGCAGAGTTGTCTAAGACAGAAGGAAGAGTTGGACAAACCACAAATGTGGTGATTGGTGGCACCGTGACTGACGATTCAACCAATGAATGGCTTACTTTGGATCAGAAGGTATCAAACTCCCCCTTCCTTCAAGTTATTCCCACCTTTTCTGTTATGGAATAACTCTAATTTCTTTTTCACTTCCCCTGTGGTTGGCAAAGAATTTGAACCCAGCTCAAAGCGTCTAAGATACTATATATACCTTAAAAGAAAAAGAATCTAACCTTTGCGTATTGTTTATATTAGAAAATTCACAATTTTGTAATAACTTAAGCTTTACTCTACCTCCCATTAAAATGTTAAATATCCCATGCGTTGGGCCCCAATTATTAGGAGAGTTTAGGCAGACATGTGTGGGGGAAGTTAGAATTATAGTTAAATGATTAAATTCACCGTTTTCTATTAGCTTAAGTTTTAAATTTATAGAAAAAAAGCTTTTTATTTTTTAAAGTATAGATAAATTTATTTAAATTAATGAACTGTGGCACAAAGCTTCAATTCTATAACATTGTTTTTTACTGGTAAGGCATATGTATATTAGTATATTACAATCGTGGTCTAGAAACAGTGGTCTACTTGTGCTTAATTTTGATTACAATGCTAGAGTGCTTATGAAAGTAATGGTGGTATTGTTACTTTACCAGGTGAATTCATACCCAACAGTTAGAGGGTTTACAGCAATTGGAACTGGTGGTGATGATTTTGTGCAAGCTATGGTTGTCGCTGTTGAATCTGTAATTCAACAACCAATCCCTGAGGTAGTTATACTTTGCCTTTTCGTGTGAATCAATTTGTTCAAAATGTCTAAAAGTTAATGCATGGATTTATCTTAGCATTTAATACATTGTGATTTAATTGAATGAAAAATTTTTGTGGTTCACAGGGTTAGTTTATGTTTATAATAAATTTTGTGCTACCTTTTGTCCATCAAATTTATTTTATAGGATTTAGATTAGAGAAAATTTTAGATTTTTAATGACTGAATATTTTAGATTTGCATGTGTCCAAGAATTTCTGGGGGATCAAATTCTCGCCATTACATTTTGCATCAGTGCTAATAATTATACTATTAGCTAATAAAATATTTTGGAGACGAAGTTCAGTTAGATGCAGATGAACAATGATTACGGCAAAAATGAATCTTTAAGAATATTGAATTCGGGCACATTCTAAGTATCTAGTTGACAGTATTAGCAGACGGTTATTGTCACCCAAACAAAATAGATGCCATAATGGTGAGGAATTTATTCTGGATCAGCAATTATGGGGCTGTAAATGAACTGACATGTTTATGAATAGCTTGGAAAGAAGCTTGCTTATTTTTATTTATTTAGCTTGATTATTCCACATGCCAATCTCAAACATAGTAATGTGTTTCTATACAAGTCCGAAAGTATGAGTCGCAAGTTGAATATATATTGTGTATTGTTTGTTTGTATGTATACAAGTATAAAATAAGTTTGCAAATAAGTTCATAAATCTTTAATTTCTTGATAATATAAGTAGTCCATTTCATACTAAAAATTATATATGATTCTCATTCTAGCAACAAAGATTGAAAATTTTAATTTTTGTAAGTTCAAATGAAATTTATGTAATTATTTTAAATAATATGATCTCCACTATAATTTAGCCATTAATCTTTAGTATAGATCTGTGAAGAGTTAAAAAAAAAATCAACCCCGTTTGGAGGGGAAATGTATATAATTTTAAAATAATATTCTTTCCACCCCCTTAGGTGGTTTAAACAGCAAGGAATGGACTTGTTTGGGAATTTTAAGGAGGAGAAAATGGAATGGGTAGGATGGAAAACACCCATTCCTCCATTTTCCCTCTAAAACCCAATAATTTTTTCCTCAAAAATGAGGTGGAATCAGAGAGAATGAATTTTGTTAATGAAAATTGAACCTAAGTTCCCATAATGGCCATTAAAATTGTTAAAATCCTTTATTACCCCTGTACCTACATCCCCTTTTTTTTTCAACACAAGGTCACTTTCCTCATCCATCTCACGCTGCACATCCACTCTTTCTAACACCCAATCAATTCTAGCTTGTACGTGCTTCTCTCAAATGCATATTGCAAAGCTTAAATATGGGAAAATGTGAAGAAAGTAACCTAATGAATTACCATGGGATCAAAAAATGTAGAGCAATTAGCTTCATTGAAGTTTACGTTTGTGTTTATGATTTGGTTGATGAGAAGAGACATGAATTTCAAGTAGAATATACTCCATAATTGATCAATTAACAGATCATTTGAAGTATGTAGGGTATTCATGCAATATTCAAGTGCGTATTTAGACGTAGAGGAAATCTAGTGCTTTAGTTATATATACAAGTTGGTGAAATCAACCATTCTTGTACATATAAATTATTTATATTTGTATAGAAAATCATATAATAATGACATGAGTTTTGACATCTTGGATCAGTTTAGGAACTATTTGAAACTTTTACAATAATGCTCAGCAAAAGAAATGTATCATAACTCGATAGTTAGGGGAGAGCGAATTTGAACCCAAGACATTTCTATTGGAAACATCAGGAGGTGCCAGTAAAGCTACAAGGCTCACGCAAAAGAAAAAGAAATGTTTCATAACATTATTTAAGTTTTGTCTTGTAACTCTTCCATATCCTATGCAACTGCACAAGCAACCATTTTGTTTTAGGTGTTTAGGAAAATTAAATGACTAGCACATAGAAAGGGAATACTTATAAAAGAGGGGTATAATAGTAATTTTCACTAAAAAAGATTAATTTCCATTCATTTCTTTTAAAATATTTAGACAAGATAGCTTAATTTCATTTTATTCCTTTATAATATACTCATTCTATTCCATTCCATTTGTACCATTCCTTTATGAACTCCTAAACAAGATTCATAAGTGGTTGTTAATGGAGTTGAAGTTACTAAATTCTGAGGAGTTGGTATCAATTTATGCCTAATTGCTCCATTAGTCATGGTATTTACTTTCTATGATGAAAATAAGTCAATCAAGTAGCTCGTGAACAAGCTCAAGCTTGTTCTACAAAAAATGATCAAAGTCTAAACATGTAATCTAGCTTGGTGATAGCTCAAGCTTGGCTTGTGCTCAAAATAAAATTAAATGAACAAATCATAAGCTTTTAAACGTTTAGCTTGGCTCAAATATTGCCATAATCAGCACTATGTGTTTGAGTCGAATCAGCCAAATCATGAACTTCCTTGCTTTTGTATATCTTGAGTAAGGTCAGTGGGAGAGTTGACAACTTGTTGCCTCATTGTGAATTTGTTAAGGAGCTGTGGTCCCTCGTATTTGTTTGTTTGGGGTGCAATGGGTGATGCTTGGTAGGGAGATAGAGCTGTTGGAGTGTTGGAATGGGGACTTTGTCAAAGGGGCTTCAGGTGTACTTTGGAGGGCTATCTCATTGTTATGATCCTAGTTTTCCACATAGATTAAGTGTAAGCTTAACTATGAGTATATAAGCTCTTGGACACCCTTCTCTTCCAAGCTGGTTTTCAAGGGTGAGTTCTACCCATAGATATGTATCATTTGGTATTAAAGCCAACCCCCATGTTGAGTAATCGGATGTAGCTAATTGAGTGTGGGACCAAATGAGTTATGGCTTTGTGGCTGAATCTTGGAGGGGGCAAGCTAGAAGCTGTCATAATTGCTCATCTTAGCAAGGGGATGAGGCCTAAAGACCTACGGTTGATACCTGATGAACTTTTCATCCAAGAAAAGGTGAAGGGTGGTTGGGAAGTATCATGCATGGTTCCCCCCCCCCCCCCCCCCCTTCCTTCGATCCCACCCAGCAAGATATGGCTCAGCCAAAAAACTTGAGCACCCCACTCAGACAGTGCTTTGAACATGAAAGTGTGCAATTTCGCCCCCTTCTCCCATAGATTAAAATAATTGATAGGTGGGTGGAGCTGCCAAAAAGAGAAAGGGCTACCATCAGGTCAGTGTCAATAGAGTGAGTTATCATGGATGTCGGCTGCGGAGCGTGATGATATGTTATGATCCTAGTGTCCTACATGGATTAATTGTTAGCTTAACTATGCGTATATAAGCTCTTGGGAACCCTCCCCGTGCAAGCTGGTTTTCAAGGATGAGTTCTACCATTGAGTTTGTATCACCCATTTTGTCTTGTGTGGACTATTTGGAGTGAACGGAATAAGTGAGCTTTTGAGGACTCAAAACAGTGCATGATAGAGCTGAAGTTGATTTTTTTTTTTTTTGGGTATCCTGTTGGATTGGAAGACTGTACTTCCATGTCATTCCTATTCCTCTTTCTTAGATTTTCTTGATTACTGTAACGGAGCTTGGGGATGTTGAGGATGACATTTAGCACACAGCTTGTGTATTGATAGGCATCTTCCTTGTTTTGCAGTCTAACAAAACTTTTTCTCACTTATCACAAAGGGATAATGTTGTGTTACAACCTGATGTGTCTAATAAGATTTGATAGATGCAAACAGCTAACTATGGTATACCTAACGTATGACTGCAAACTGAAAGATCAAAGTTAGAAACAAGAAATGAAAACTTAAATTAGTAGTTTTGGACTATGGGACTTTCTATGGGGTGGCCTAGGGGATGAGCCCAAATTTCATCTTGTTAATTAGACTACGGATTCTACTCCACTTTCTTTAGGTGGTTTGGGGATTAGGAACTTCAGAACCTATAATGTAGCTTTATTAGGGAAGTGGTTATGGAGATTTGGGCAAGAAAGGGATGCTCTATGGCAACAAGTGATAGAGGTGAAGTATGGTTGTGATTGGGGTGGTTGGTGTTCTAGCTCGTTCTCTGGTCCATATAGTTTGTGGAAAAATATTAGAAGGGGGTGGCCTTCTTTATCTCGGTTTATTTTGTATGAAATTGGAGATGGATTTAAAGTGCAGTTTTGGCTAGATTGATGGTGTGAAACATCTTCTTTTGCAGATTGCTATCCTGAAATATATAGGATTTGTCGAAACAAAGAGGCGAGTGTGGCTGATCTAATGAGGTACACCAATGGAGTCTTTCATTGGGAGAAACATTTTTGTAGGGATGTACATAATCGGGAATTGGAAGCTTTCTGGAGCTTCATAAATACCATTTATAGCACTCTTGTAAGGGGGATTGGGGAGCATAAGAGATGTTGACTACCTTTTAAGAGTAAGGGGTTTATGGTTAGTGCGTACTACCATTTTCTAGTTGGCCATAGTGAGCAGTTTTTCTCTTGGAAAAGCATTTGGAAGCAAAAAATTCCTTCTAGAGTGACTTTCTTTGTATAGACTGCTGCCTTGGGGAAATGTCTGACAATTGACAGTTTAAGGAAAAGAAAGGTATGCATTTTGGATTGGTGTTATATGTGCAAGTGTAATAGTGAAACTATTGACCATCTATTCCTTTATTGTCCAGTTGCTCTGGAGTTGTGGGATATGATTTTGGTTTATTTGGAGTTTGTTGGGTTATGCCAATGTTTGTGTTGAGCTTCTTGCTTGCTGGCAAGGTCGATTTGGTCGCCATTGTAATGGAGATATATGGATGGTTGTTCCTCATTGTTTGATGTGGTGTATTTGGAAGGAAAGAAATAGTAAGTGTTTTGAAGACAATGAGCGTTCTATGCCTGATCTCAAGTTTCTGTATTTCAGAACCTTATTGGATTGGTTCTCAATGTGGAGAAACCACCATTTTCTTCAATTTTGGATTTACTTTATTTATGTAATTTTTGTATTTGATATGTTACACCCCTGTATACTCCCTGTGTACCTGGATGTCTCTTTTTTTTCTTTTCTTTTTTATATCAATAAATCTTTATAACTTATCCAAAAAAAAAAAAAGTTTTGGCTTTGTGTGTGATATTTACTGTCATAGTTTTCCCCTTGACTTTTTGTGTGGGCACTAAAGAGAAATTGAAATGTTATAAGCTTCCATGAATTTAGAAAACCTTGGGTGGAGTATTTAATGATTAAGGTGGTAGGTTCTTGGAATAGTATTTGAGGAGTTCTGATTTGTTAATATATAATAGTACAAACCTTTTTGATGGGGCGTCTGCTTGTATTAGAGCAGCTGTAGGCCAGAGAACGCAATAGGTGAATACCAATTCAAGTTTCAAATTAGATGGTTTTGATTTATTAGACTTGAAGTTTGAGAAGGCTAATAGAAAAATGAAATGCTAATGGGATGTCACCTGATTGATTTTAAATGATGAGTCAGATGGGAAAAAAAAAAAAAGTGGTGTTGGCATGCTCACTAGTTCAGATGGGTTGATGGTTGACTTCAATGGTCAAGGCATTCCCAAAAAACCACATCTATTATGTCTACAATGTGTAAAGAGAAAATTGATGCCAAAAGAGTTTTTAGTCCAAAGGCTGCTGCTCCCATGACGATAATGATATAGGCTTCAAGCATTTTGGGCAACACTTAGCCATCAAAAAACTAGACTGCACATTTTATTGGCCCAACATTAAGAAACTTGGTCAAGCAAATTATTATTTGTCAAGTGACATGGCTGAGCATTGAGCAAGGATGTTGAAATCTATTGATAACTGTGTCAATGAAGATAGGACTAGAAATGCTCAATGCAAATGAGGACTATGAATACCTGCAACTTATGATAAGGTGGGGGTATCAATCAATATGTTTTATGGCCGTACAAAAAAATTGAGTAACAGCTCTAAAGCTACCCAGAGTCGCCAACAAGAAGAATGTTGTTCCAGTTGGAGAATATTAAAGGGAGAGCAGGAAGACTGAGAAGAGCATGGATTATATTGGGAAAGATTTGCA
Source organism: Castanea mollissima (assembly GCA_014183005.1). Lineage (NCBI taxonomy): Eukaryota > Viridiplantae > Streptophyta > Magnoliopsida > Fagales > Fagaceae > Castanea > Castanea mollissima. Next base: position 86,568 of record JACAVU010000046.1, read on the forward strand.
ACCTCTGCTAATGTTAGGATTGGATTTGTAATGCCATAGCAAGCAGTTTGTCCAACCTTATAAACAGGATAGAAAGAAACCTAGCCTACAATCTAAGGAATTATGTCATTACTTATCAAAAAAAAAAAAAAAACATAATCCAAGGAATTATGCTGCCATGGATTCTCTTTAACCTCCTTATTAAGTTTGTTTCATGGTGCAGTTAGAATAGGATACATCCATATAATCATTCTTTATGATCATGCCTTAATCAATGGGTGAGAAGTTGACTATGGTAGTGACCCCGTTCTGAGAAAATCTTTTAGCTTTGTCTCAAGATAAATGAGGTTTATAATATTATGGTTATTACATTGGATGTGTAGGGGTTTTGGTTTTCTTACTTTGGTCTTTAGCCCTTAGGCTTAATGAGAAATCTGACTCTTGACGTAGAGATGTTCTTTTAAAAATAATTTTAGGGTTCCAAACCCAATGGTGGCAACTAAACCAAATCAGCTTTGTGCATGATGAACTTTTTACTTTTGCATCAATTTAGTTGCTGATGAAAACAAGTTCCATGTCTTGTTCTGTGAAAATCATGCTCATTTCAAAATAATATTAATCATTCTTGAATTATAATTGCTGATTTATTTTTTTGACAGCTAAACTTTTATCAGGAGCTAAACAGATTAACAAAATGGAGTATATTGGTATCAATACTAATCTAATCAACATCCTCATGTTTTCAACAGGGTCGTGTGAGGCAGAAAGTGTCATCAAGAGGAAAATATGTATCTGTGAACATTGGACCCATTCAAGTAGTTTCCAGTGAGCAGGTTTCTCTCTCTCTCTCTCTCTCTCTCTCTCTCTCTCAAATATGCTCACACGTTAACATTCAAACTTGAAATCAATGAAATTTCTTACCTCTTTATAATCTACTAAATCCTCATGGGGCAGACAAGGAGTGAAGATAATTAGGTGACTTAAAAGGGAAATAAAAAGGACAAGTAGGTGAATTAATGTGGTTTACATATTGTCTTGGAGTTTGTTAACATGAAAATTGTTGTACTCCAGGTCCAAGCTGTATACAATGCCATGAAGAGAGATGAACGGATGAAGTACTTTTTGTAGTGTTTTTATCATTCTAATTTTTTATAGATTGCTGATCATCTAGGGCTGCATATTGTCCCATTCTATTCACCTCAGTTTCTCTTGCTCTCTTTCCATGTTAACCTGGCTTATGTTCTTTGATTAACCCATGATATCATAGTAGGCAAGGAAATAATAGTTCAAAATTATTTCAATTAAATTATTCTTACCTATCAATATATATATATAGTTCAAAATTAATCTACTGTATATGCTCAAGATTTAATTGTTATTGATTTGTAACAAAAAGTAGAGCACTGGGTAAAGCTTGTGAAAGAGTTCCATTGCCTTCTGCCTATGGTTGTAAGAGGCTCTGGGCATGGATAGCTTGGCAAGAAATGTTAGGGTGCATTGAAAGAGAGGATATTAGTTTTGTCTGTTTGTCAACGCAAAATATTTTCAGGTGAGAATGCTAAAAGGGTAATGACTTATTTTCTTGTGTTGGTTGTGATCTTGAAATATTTTCCATTGTTTGGCTCATGTAAAAAATTATTAAATATTCCTGTATAAACAGCTTTTGTTCACAAAATAAATATTATGTAAAGCAACTACAAAATCAACCTAAAATTCATTCGCTAATTCAAGACATAAAACAATAATTATAAATAAATAAATAAAAACCATAAACCATGTGCTAATTAATAAACAAAAGCATGCAAATCTCATTAGTGTGAGAGGGGGGGAAATTAAGAATACAAAAGTGTGAACAGCCCTAGTAGTAGAAGTGCAACTGAGCTCGTTGACACCACATTCTAATCTTCATGGTGATACATGTCAACCCTCGCTCATAGAAGTGTGGATGAACCAATTGAGCACGTCCGCTTAACCAATGCCTTGAAGCCCTATGGATTTATGCGAGGTTTTATTAGGCTCTTTTTTTTTACCCTTCTTGAATATTTAGATTGGAACTTGGTATTATGAAAATTGTTTGATTTATAACCGTCCCAAGATGACAAAATCACATCGTCTTTCACCTATATATGCCCCCTTCAAACCTACTAATCTTGTTACCAATAACTCAAATTGATAAATACACCGGAAAAACCGCGTTAAGTTTTTTCCCCCCATTGCTGACAACCGTTGAATGCACCAATAGAAACTACCACCACTGACCTTGGCTATCTGAGCTTTGCAGTGACAACGGTTCTAATTTTGGCGAAATTGATCTCATTGGTGCGGTGCAAAAAAAGCCTCCAAAAGCCTACCGACCACGTTGATGCACACCTCTACCATTCATGTTCATCAGTCTTCTAGTTTGATTTGTTATATTTATGAAATTACAGGGTATAATTTTTCACTTTTGAAATAATATAAGGCATACTTTATAATACTCTCAAAAGTATAAGATTAACATGTAATTTACCTTCCTTTTTTTTTTTCATTATTTCCATTTTTTCAGGAAGGGAAGTTGTGAAAAGGGGAAAATGTTATGTGCTTCCTAAAAGCATAACATTTTAGACTTCATTTGGGCGATTTCTAGTTATCTATGGAAAAAGGTTTCTTTGTTAACCATGATTTCTAGCTACACCAAATATAGGAAAATATGATGTTTTCCCTCAAAATAAACAATTTAAGCGTTAACTTTTCCGCTCATTTTCAAAAGTTAATTAACAGTAACATGTCCAAACTTTGTCTTGTGGCAAATGGCAACTGGTAATTGCTGTCGTGCTGTTATTGCCTATATTCAATACACTTGAAACGATGACTGGAAAAGAAGAACAAGATCAACTCTCATATTCCAGAAGAAAACACAATGGCAATAGTCAATAACAATAATATTCATAATCAATTTTCCGATCATTGTAGATGGTGAATCTGGGTAAAAGGTGGTCAGGCATGAGGATTATGCATTGTTGAGCACCTTCAACACACTCTTTATATTTTTGTATTATTTGGAGAGTAAACAGTAGCTTTTATATTTTACCTACCTACTTTTTCAAATACATTTTTGAACAACTTTCTATCATTTTTGCTATCCGTTACCCCAAAAATCAAACATTTTTTTGCAAAAAGCAAAGACAACATGTAAAAGAAAGCACTCTCTCTAAACAGAATCAGAATTTCATTGAATGAATTAGAGACTATACAATGGACTCTAATATACTTATATACAATCATGTACAAGAGTAAACAATAACTAACTCCCTAACTAACTCTCTTGATTTCATGGGAGACACTATTACAAATGAAGCTACCTAGCTATGACACGTGTAAGTCATCCCACTTGGGTACATTTCTTGTATTGAATGTATAATCTGATCATGATATGGAATAGACTATTAAATCCTCTAAGTCTTCACTTCTTAGTATCGTATCTTTGTTCTGCTTGTGATCCTCTGTTGCATTATGCCCTGCATCCAAATGTAGTGTTGTATGCTTCTATGGTGCAGCACAGGATGCACCCTGATGCTTCATTACACGATGAGATGCACACACTTGCTGCTTCTCTTGCAATTGCATACTAGCACTCTGCTTGGAAGCCTATTGCTGTGAAATACTTTCATTTGACTTATGATTTCCTAACACAACACATTGTCACTCAAAAAGCAAAGACCACACATTTATTTCTATTGCATTAGAGAGAGAGAGAGAGAGGGCATCACTGAGAGACAGAGATTGGCGTTCGCTCGGAGGACCTAGGCCGGCAAAGATCAGCATTCACCATTCACTTCACCCCATGTTTGGACTATGTCTCCTCTTGACAGAGAGAAATGATTTAGGTTGACTTAGCTTCTGTGAATGTCGAATAAAAATTGAATATTTTAATCGGTTGGTTGAATTTTTTATTCCAATTAATTCTTTTACTAATAAATAGTAGGTCATTAGACTAAAAGAATTATTGTTCATCAGCAAGCAATTTTTGGCTAATAACACGTAATTAGAGAGTCAGTTGGAGCAAATTTTGTGGGTTCTATTATACTGCCTGCGACATTAATATGTAAATAAGCAAGGTCGCTATTGGTTAGTTGCACACTTGCACTACAGTATGCACACATACAGCTCCTACGATTGTTAGGATTGCTTACAAACCAAGCTGCCTTGCAAGCCTTCAACAATTATATAAGCCGGGTTTAATAATACAAACTTGTTTGCTTTACAAGCCAACTTTGATTTTGGAGAAAGAGAGATGTTGGTGCGCTCTGTTGTTTCCTTGCTAGGTAAACTCAGGGAATGGCTTTCTCTTGTTTTGTCTATGCCTTTTGTATTTGCTTAAATGTGAGAACAAAAGGTGATTATTTGGAAAAGACTGACTTATTTATTTAAAGGTAATTTTTATCTTAAATAAGATGGCAGTAGATAAGGGCAATCAAACTTTGTTGACATTTACTTGAAAGATTAAATGATATGACCAGTTTCAGGTTTGCAATATCAAATTTTCTTGAAAGTGTGCTCTGAAACCTGCTTTAGAGCATTTGCATCAGTTCATGCAAAAAAAATTTTATTTTACACGAAAAAACTTACTTTTTCTATTTTACACACCCACTTTTACAAAAAATTTCTATTTTACATCAGTCTGTCTATTATACACATTTATTCAAATAAAATATTTATTTCTTTCACACTTTCATCTCTCTCACAGACCCAACACAACCCGCACAGCCACCGTCATCAACCATCGTCTCTCTCAAGATCGACGTCTCCCTTCTCCAATCACACCGGAATCCCAAAGAAAACCAGTAAAAAAAAAAAACCAGTAAAAAAAATCCAAAAATGATGAGATGAGATAATATGAGAGCTGCTCCTCGGCATCTAAGTCTTTGTCTTCGTCAACGTGGTGGCCTAATTTCTACTCCTCGATGCTCAGAACAAAGCCTCAGGTTTCTTCGTCGGAGAACTTCGTTCGTGTTGTAGGCGACGGACTCATCCGGCGACTTGGTTTGCTTGATCTTGTAGGCGACGGACTCGACTTGCTCCTCAGCGATCGTGGAAGCTAGAGCAGGCCAGATTGATGAGATGAGAGAAAGGGAGAGCTGTGCGCTTGAGTCTGATGAAATGAGAGAGAGGGAGTTGAGAGTTAGTATAGAGAGAGAGAGAGAAAAAACTATTAAGAAACTAAATATACCTGCTACAGTACCTGTGTAAATTTACAGGGTACTGTAGCAATGTGCATTTTATAGATGAGTTTACCCCCACTGATGTGGGTGTTTTTTTTGCACAAAATGTGTAAAATTAGTGACTTTTTTTCATTTTACACATTTATGCACCCACTGATGTGGATGCTCCAATGATTTTCATGAATTGTGTTAGGACTTTTAGTATTCGTTAATTTTATGACAAAATAATTTATAATTTGAATTTTGTATTTTGCAATACATATGGGGTAAATTAAGGCTGAAGCTTTTGATTACTGTGCAAGACTAAAGACCTCAATCGAGCGAGATCTAGAACTCGGTCATGTGAGAAAGAAGATTAAAACACAAAGTTTCGATACACTCTTGATAGACTTTAAATTAACTAAGACCCTATTTTGAAAATTTTAGAGTTTTCCTTTCAGTGCTGTTTTTATCGCCACCTTAAGCCTAAAACCTACTTAAATTTTAAACCTTATTTCAGCTCTAATCACAAGAGAGAAGACAGCCACACTAAACCTTGAAAAAGCTAGAGAGAGCCTTCTTTTGTCTTCCAACCTCTCCCATTAAATATCTTTGAGAGGTTGAATATTTCAAACACAGATCACCATACTTTTGTCAAACTTACTATTGAAACCATAGAGACAACATCACATCTTCAAGAAATCTTGGAGTGATTGGAGATTAGTTTTGTGATCAGTTGATCGACTTGCAACAATGGGTAACTTTGAAGGCTTAAGGTCGACTTCCTTTGATATTTTTAGATATGAAGTCTAGAGTGGACATGGACCTTATCTAGATCACACACGCGTCCTGTCTTGTCCTCTATTTTCCAAACTTTTTGTTCTTGAGTTTTTAAAGCCATTTGTGACCATTTGTCTTGGCTTGTTGTGCTTAACCTCTTTTATTGGCTAATCTATTATTTTATTATTATTTGACCAAAATAATGTATTATTTAAGACATAATAAATAAAAATTTCCATTAGTTCTTATCACTTTCTCAAACGCAAGAGTTATGTTCTGTGTCTTCCTCAAGTGTCCTTGCTCTTACATAGACTTCTCTTGTTCTCATAATTTTTTCTTGGTTGATTAAAAGAAAATGCTTTATGGAAGGTTATTTTTGAACCTAATGTGTGGAGGTGCGTCCAACACAAAGGTTGACGTCATAACATGATCTTAGTGTTGTTCGGCCTGAGAATTGTTTTGTACCAAGTTCTTCTCTGGGTAGTACTAATCAACCTTTAAAGACAATATATTCACGTAATTTTATAGCTCTATGAGATCAATCTTCAACTTATTTGTAGATTCTGCTCTTGTTAAGAAAGCCAACGTTTCATACGTCATAGCATTATCTTTCTTCCTAAGGTGAAGGATCATAAAGTAAAGACCAAAAGATCGTATAAATCCGTGTTGTGACATAATGTGTTTTTTGTCAAGAATAATTTAGTGAATGCACTAACTCTTTAACCGAAAGAAAAAGCTAAATCAGAAAAATCAATAGGTGGTGGTGTAAAAATTGGAATTTGTTATGACAGGATCATTCCCTTAAACCACACCAGCTAGGCCAATTGGCTTCTGGAACTATACGAATTACGAAACAATATTTAATTTTTTTCCATTAAATAATTAGTTTCCCCTGTAATATAAATAATTAATAGTTAATCAATGAATACTATTCATGGGCTGACTCTTTGACCAGTCGTTCTCAGGTCAAAATGATTCCATATCCCGCAAGGTTTGTTGCCTACCTGATGAGTACCTAAGCACACCTATACTTTGTTTTTTTGTACCTAAAACTCTGTTCTAAACGTCCTCAAATGTTCTAGCAGTCACAATCTCTTCAGCATTTTCTATTCCCTTGATGACTAAGATAGCATCAGATTACATAATTTGAAAATAGTTATTGTCTTGTTGCCATTCTTAGCTTCTATATTTTTATCTGCAACTTGGGTTGATAGACATAGGCATCTAGCCCAAATGAATAGCCAATCATTAGCCAAAAACAGATTAAAAACAAGATAAACTAATGCCCTGTAAATGTACATATATTTCCAAATATTTCCATGGATACTAAAATCCTTAAGGTCTCATTAACAATAGTCACCTTAATTTTAACTCTTTTAGAGCATCCATAGTTGAGAATTCTATCCCATTTTATTTTACCATCCCAAAATACTACTTTATCAATTATACAATACAATTTTACAGTACTCCCAACATCCCAACTTTTATTTTCTTATTTTACTCATTAAAATAATATTTCTACACAATAAAATAATATATCTCACAATCACCATCATTTACAATACAACATATTTTTTATTCTCTCTTTCTTTTTGTTCAAGAACCACCATCACCACCATCGCTGCACTAGACACCATCACCACCACCACCACTACCACCACCAGCAACCCATAATCTACCGTCAACACCAAAAAAAAAAAAAAAAAAAAAAAAAAAAAAAAAAAAAAACATAGCAACCCACGGTCAAAAACCAGACCCTCGCCATTGCACCTATTGCCCAAGTCATTGCACCACCAGACCCACGCCGTTGCATTCACTGACCACGCCGTTGCCCACCAAAATCACACCTATTGAAATCAACCCACCGCCACCCATCAACCCAAAACCCACTCCCACACAAATCACAACCCGCCTGACCCACACAACCCACGCGACCCAACACTAACCCACCACGATCTCCATCGCTAGCCACTACGAAGCCACATAATCCTCACCCACAACACAACAAAAATTTATGAAAACCAGATTGCTCAATTCGCAGCTGGATAGCTCGATTGTTGAAGCTCGATGGAAGCGAATTCGCCTCTAGTAAGCTTGAAGGAAGTTGATTTTGTCAATTTGAAGAGAAAGGATCATCTACACATGCAAGAATGTCGGTTTGAAGAGGGTCATCGGAGCACCGATGCCTCGTCAGTTGAGTGAATTAGTAAAGGGATCGGAGCACTGATGCCTCGTTGGAATCACTATCAAAGAGAGAGGGTCATCGGAGAGAGAAGCATCTAACTTATCGGAGAGAGAGGGGCATCGGAGAGAGTCTTGGGTCTGAAGAGAGCAGAGAGCAGATGAGAAAGAGAGAAGGAACAAAGAGAAAAGAAGAGAAATAATAAGAGAGGAGAGAAAAATTTCCGGGTTAAAAAAGAGGGGAGAGTATTAAAAATTTATTTATTTTATACCATTTAGCTACAGTACCATCTTACATTTAAGATGATATTGTAGCTATATGTCCAAAAAAAATTTGGCCTTTTCCAATTTGGCCTTCCCGTTGCTGAGCAGTTTTTGGGCCTGAATGCCAAATGTAACCTACATTTGGCATATCACCAGGCCCACTGCTGATGCTCTTAGAATGGTATCTGTCAAGCTGTGAAGAATCATTTGTACTCGGCCTGATTGAACTACTTGTTCATTGCTTTTCTAAATTCACACACCTACATAAACTATAAGAGGCTCCGCAACCAATGAATCTGTGTAGTCTATGACGAGGAAATAATGTGATGTTTTTCTAGCACTGCGGCTTCATATTTCCAAGTCAAATTCATGACTTCGCTAAGTTCCAGTAATGTGATTTCTTTTCTCCCTTGTGGTCCAGCGGCAAGATAGTAATTTATTCAATCATTGGCAGGATACTATATCATCATATAAATCCATCTTGTGGGGGCTTTGCTGTCATCACCTTTGGCTGCTTATCTCTTTGTTTGCAAGGCTTTTAAATTTCTTTAATACTCAACTTCAATACATTACTGTTGCAACCTAATTTTCAAACGTTAGCTTGTCTCCATGTCTACCTTTTATGGTGTTGGTTTTTCCCTCTTGTAACTCTTACTCTATTCTTCTCTGCAACCTGGTTTTTAAGTATGAATGCCTAGTTTGGCTTAAAGTTCTAAGAAGTGACAAGGCATCATATGGGGAGTAACATGGAAGAAAAGGTCATTCTTCACGGAGAGTCTAAGGTATTCTTTTTTCTTTGCAATTCCTTGAAAATTCTTTTTCTACATTTGCTAATGTTATAAAAATTCTGATTTAGAAGTTCCCACTTTGTTAATAATTAGGACGTGGTAGAACATGAACTTGAAGAGTCAGTTTTAGCATCTTTATCCACATCACCCGCTCGAACTAGCAGACCAAGCAGCATGGTTTTCAAGGCAAGTTCTATCGTTAGTACTACTACAGCTTAGATCGTTTCATGTTTCCCCTTTAATATTATAATATAATTAAGCTTTCATTATGTGCAATATTTGATCAAACTTGATTGGAATACAGAAAGCACATTCAATGATTCCTGCTCACTTGGTTGCTGGAGCCATATCCACTCTCCATGGCCTTGACCTGAGATGGTCAGGCCCAATAACCCCAACTGAGATGGAATATGTTAAGCAGTATGTCTTTGTGAAATACCAGCAATATTGCAATGGCCTTGTGGAAGAGGGACACAACAAATTTGACCTTGATAATCTTTCTATTAAGGAGGAATCTACCGACACTCTACCTGATGACAAACGCAAGTCCCCCAAGAATACTAGTAGTAATCTTTCTGACCTTGACAAAGCCCAATTGGAGCCATCAAGACTCCTTGAAATTCTTACCAAATCTTCTTTCAAGGGAGTTTCATTTCAATCCCAGAATCCAAGCTATGAACGAGCCTGAAGCATTGTGGGCTATCAGAGAAGGACTACTTGGTTCTTTTCATGCCTAACTACAAGGATGCTATGATGATGATTGGGGAGAGCTACCCTTTCTTCGGAGGCAATTTCTACCTGACCATTATTAGCGAAGAGTTTGATTAGATAAGGGAATTTGCGACTCATAAAGAATCAAAAGTCGTTTCAGCACCAGAATCTTGGTTGGACTTGAGGATTGAGGGGTCACAACTTAGCCAGAACTTCAGGAGGAAGTGTAAGCATAGTCCTAAAGGACTTTTTTCTTACCCTCTGTTTGAATGGGACCCGAAACTCACTGCATTGGATCTCAGAGGCACACCGGAATTCATGGCATGTTCTCCTTGATGTAACGGGCTTGACTTTTGGCGAGGACCGGCTGGCTCTTGCTCTACACCGTCCTGACTTTGTGTTGTGTTTACTTGATAACACACATGGTCAGCCATCCAACATTACTTGCCTCCTCGTTAGGAGAAAATCATTTGATACTACTTCACCTTCGGCCTAAGTTCATAACTAATTACTAAAGCTTGTAATAAGGATGTGAATGTAGATCAGCTTCAAGACCTGTATTTTTATGTAGTATATATTTATTGTATTTGCTTTTGTTCTTAGGTCCTTTTAATGTCATTTCTTTCTTAGGAACCTCGGTGATCTAAGTGAATGGCATGCCTTGTAAAGGTGATGCAAGACAACCTAGGTTTCCCACCTAGATTAGTTCTGCCGTAGAACCTTAGGCTTCCCACCTAAGGTGTTTGGAATCACCACCAAACAAATCAATGCAAATAATCTCAATAATAATAATAATAATAATAGTCTGTAAAAAATACAAAAGGAACCATCTGGAACTTTATATATAGCTTCCAAGAATTATAATGATAAAGATAAACTCCTAAACAATCTCAAATACTAATACGATAATCCTAACAATCTCAAATACTAATCCAGTACTAAGGATAAACCCAGATAAAGATAATATAAATGATAAAGATAATCTTCATAGATGTGCTATCATGTGGTGTTCAGACCAACTCCCCTAGAGTGGGAGAAACTCGACCCCGTCGAGTCAAGCTCGTAAGGATCAAGTGACATCAAAATAAGTTCCATCGAGCCACAAGCTCACTAGGTCAACATGGCGCCTCCGTTGACGCTTATATGTGCAGATGATAGGAGGTAGAGATGAGGTGGTAGCAAGTGTATCCAAGTAAGCCTCCAAAAGAGCGGGATCAAGCTGCTGCAACTCCTCTCTAGTGATCCATTTGCAATCAGAACCAGGCCGTCCTCGCCAGCAAACCAAGAAGCGCTAAACTGTTCCATCCCTAGTGAAAAGAGATTGCTCATCCAAAATAACATCAATAATATCTTTATGTGCCTTTTGGAAACAAGATGGTGTAGGGCTAGGGACAGGGTTAGCCATAAAAGAAGAGGATGGATCATCAAAAGGGTCATATGGAATAACTGTTGGACCTTTAAAAACAATTAAATCAACAATATTAAAAGTAGAACTAATACCATAATCTGAAGGTGTATCAATCACATAAGCATTAGATTCAAGTTTCTTTAATACCTTGAATGGGCCAGCACTGCGAGCCTGCAGTTTCTTAACAGTTCCTAATGGATACCATTCAGGCCTGATACAAATCATAACATAATCTCTTACATCAAAGTCTAAATAACGTTGATGTAAATCAGCCTGAGTCTTATACTTAAGATTATTAGCATGAATTCGTTTGTTGATCTCTTTATGCAGCTCATGTATGTGACTAGCAAACTTTACTGCAGACACAAAAGCCCTATCATGTGAGGACATTGGGAGAAGGTCTAAAGGTCTCATAAGTGTATAACCATGAACAACTTCAAATGGACTCATACCTATGGACCTATTGACTAAGTTATTGTATGCAAATTGGGCTACAGGGAGTATAGATTCCCAAGTCCTACCATTCTCACCTATAAGACACCTCAAAAGATTTCCTAAACTCCTATTGACAACCTCAGTTTGACCATCAGTCTGAGGATGGTATGCTGTGGAGAATTTCAACTTCATTCCCATCATGCCAAAGGGTCTTCTAAAAATAGCTCATGAATTTAACATCCCTATCTGACACAATTGTTTTAGGTAACCCATACAGCTTAACAATATCATCAAAGAAAATCTTGGCTACCTTGGATGCATCAGATGTCTTAGAGCATGGAAGAAAGTGAGCCATCTTAGAAAATCGGTCTACCACTACAAGAATGGAATCAAACTTCCTAAGGGTATTGGGGAGACCTAGTATAAAGTCCATGCTAATATCCTCCCAAGGACGGTGTGGAGCTAGTAGAAGAGTGTAAAGGCCAGTATTTTGCTTGCAATGCTTAGCTAGTTGACACTAACGACATTGACCAATTATCTTGGCAACATCCATCTTAAGACTTGGCCAATAAAATTGCCTCTCTACCTCTTCGATTGTTTTATCACGTCCAAAATGTCCTGAAAGTCCTCCCATGACACTTCCCAAACCAAAAAGTCTCTAACTAATGTGTGGGGAATACAAAGCTTATTAGCTTTAAACAAGTAACCATCTCGAAGGATAATATCATCAACAACCTAAAGATGCTCAGTCCTAAGTGTAGTGTACACTTCTCCAAAATCTGGGCAAGATTCATACTCCTCTTGCAATTTCTCAAACCCTATTGACTTTTGTGCTCATCACAGAAAGTAAGGTGACTCGATGACTCAAAGCATCAACTACCTTATTCTCAACACCAGATTTATGTCTCAAAACAAAAGAGAATCTTTGCAAATACTCAACCCAAGGGACATGTCAAGCATTTAATTTCTTTTGGGAATTGATGTGGCGGAGAGCATCATGATCAGAATAAATGACAAACTCATGGGGTGTCAAATAATGGCTCCAACATCTTAAAGCTTGTACCACAGCATAAAGTTCTTTGTCATATGTTGAATACTTCTTCTTAGCCTCATTTAATTTCTCACTAAAGTAAGCTATAGGGTGACAATCTTGGCTAAGAACTCCTCCTATGCCTACACCAGATGCATCACATTCCACTTCAAAGACCTTATCAAAGTCTGGTAGGCACATCACTGGTGCTTCTGTCATCTTCTTCTTGATTTTTTGAAATGCTTTACCAGCAACATTTGACCATTGGAATTCGCCTTGCTTCATACAATCAGTGATTGGTGCCATGATTGTACTAAATCCACGTATAAAGCAGCGATAGAAAGTTGTAAGCCCATGAAAACTACGAACTTCATGAATGTTCTTGGGCTCGTGCCAATCCACTATGGCCTTAACTTTCTGTGGGTCAGCAAAAACTCCTTTAGATGAGACCAAAAAACCTAAGAAAATGACACTATCAGTGAAGAGAGCATTTCTTGAGGTTGGCATACATGTTTTCTTTCCTTAAAGTGGAACAAACTTGTTTAAGATGGTCCAAATGTTGCTCCTTTGATTTACTATAAATGAGGATGTTATCAAAGTACACTACCACAAATTTGCCCATGAAAGGCCTTAGTACTTGTGTCATCATTCTCATAAAAGTACTAGGAGTATTTGAA